>JAPMOQ010059908.1:1557394-1775282 GCA_026543055.1 Argiope trifasciata
GTGTCGCCCTATTGTTTAAATGCAGTGAATCGTTCTAAGTGTTTTTTGCAAAAGGGAAACGGTTTGGACACAATTACACATCCCATCACAATGATAATGATTACGTCTACTGTTTCCCATGACTCATGTTACCTGTAGTGACCTCTTCCATGCATGCTTTTGAAAACGAGAGTTGTATTTTTTTTGAGTTGGCCTGCTTTGCAGAAAGTGACTGAATGCTCTTTTTATATATATTTTTTTATTTTTATTAAAAGATTCAGAGCTACGAAGAATTTTTAATTATATTCATTTGTGATGGCCTGTGACATACAGAGCTAGCAAGAGGAATGAAATTAAACGGAAAAAATTTATAGTCTTAAGTAAAATGAAGATAATGGATATAAAGGATGAACTAAAAAAAACATTTAAGGATTATAAATTAAATCTTAAACACAAATATGGAAAAAGAAGTTATAGAATATAAACTACGCAGAAAATAATGTATAAAGAATAAAAATTAACTCTTAAGAATTCATACATGAAATGAAGAAGTTATAGAATACAAAATAGGAAGAAAAAGGTTTTGAAGAGTAAAAATTAACTTTTAAGAATTCATACATGAAATGAAGAAGTTATAGAATACAAAATAGGAAGAAAAAGGGTTTGAAGAGTAAAAATTAACTTTTAAGAATTCATACATGAAATGAAGAAGTTATAGAATACAAAATATGAAGAAAAAGGGTTTGAAGAGTAAAAATGAACTCCTAAGGAATACTGGAAATGAGAAAGTTATTGAATATAAAGTATGAAGAATAAAAATTAAGAATGCATGCATTAAATAAAAAAAACTATTGAATATAAAGCGAATAAAAAATAAAAATTACTCTTAGGAATGTATAATTAAATATAGAATTTATAGAATATAAAGAATAAAAATTAACTCTTAAATAAATATATATATGAAATATAAAATTTATTGAATTGAAAAAAGATAAAACGTATGAAGAATAAAAATTTACTCTTAAAAATACACACTTGAAATGTGAAGTTATAAAATATAAAGAATGAAAATAAAATGTATGAGGAGTAAAAATTAACTCTCAAGAATAAATAAATGAAACGAATTAATTATAAAATATGAAGTATGAATAAAAACATATGAAAAATAAAAATTAACTCATAAGAATATTTACTGAATATCATTTGTTAAGTGAACTTGGCACTCGAATTTTTTCAAAATATTTATTTAAAATAATTAAATTTGTGACCTTTAGGCTTTACATATTAGCCCATTTATAATGTTCAATGGTTTTATTTTTACACTACTAGTAGACAAATGTATGCATAATCTGCATGGAAAAAATGTATTTGTGTGTAATATTTTAAAATAAGTTTAATAAAGATGAACTTGAAACTTTTATCAAAAGACTAAAGAGTACAAATTTTTGTTTTAATTATTTGATGTTTTTTTAATCTTTAATTTATAATTCATTATAATAATTATTGAATGATTAAAGAAAATTTTCACAAATTCAATATTAAATGGATTTTCTAGAATTGAATCAAAATTTGATTATTATTAATTATTATTAACTTCTGAAAAATATTTGAGTCATAAATAGCGGAAATCAGCTTATTTTACATCGGAAAACAATTACAAAATCACATCTGTGCAATCTTGAAACAATCTAACTTAAATAAATGTAAATAAAATAGAGAAATTTATTTATGATTTTGTATTAAATAAAAGAATTTTTGAAGGTCTTGTAATTTACAAATGTTGCAATGAAAACGAGTTTTTATATTTGACCTTCTTTATTATCAAGAAGATATACAAAAAGTTTTGCCTTTAATAGTTAAAAAATATAGTATAAAAATAATACATTTTAAAAATATATAAGGAAAATTAGTAAGGAGAAAGGTAACAATTTTGAAGAATTACCATGAAACAGCATTGGTAAATAAATTTCAGCTTCAAATATTTTTCTGAAAGAAATTTAAAATATTTTTTTATATATAAATAGCATATAAATGAAACCTTAATTTTCATTAAAAATAAAATTTTAGAGTACCTTGCTTGCTAAAAGCAACGTTTTTATTTCATAAGTTATAAGTTGTTTAGAATATTCCCCTATCACATGAATTAGAAAAGCTTTTTGGTTTCAAAATTTATGCAAGTATCAATATTTGTTTTTAAAATGGAAAGATTTATAAAAATTGGTAAAGCTCATAGTTATTTTTATTTTTTTATTTTTTTTTACTTTAGTACCTTGAATTTTTTGGTATTTAAATATTATCTGCATATTTTATAATTTACTATCCCTTTTTTTCAAGCAAACACGCTAATCTTTTTAATAAATAAACTTCTTATTAATAATTTTGCTTGCATTAAATTAGTTATTATATAATTGCTGTAAAAATGTATAAATGTAAAAATGATTATATAAAACATTTTTTTTTCTTTTATAGATCTTGTTAAGTCACGGATATCTACAAACTATACAACAGAATACAATTCAAGAACCATTGGGAAATGTAAGTACACGTTTTTTAAAGAAATAATATAGTTTCAAGACAATGAATAATACAGCTTCAAGATATTAATTTCGGTAATTAATTTAATAAATAACATTTATCAAAAAAAAAACCAAAGTTGACTTTAATTTTAGTTGATTGTATTGATTCAGGTAATTGATATGGGTACTGATTTCAATATTTAATGTAATTAATATTATTCAGTTTGTATTATCTTGAATAAAAATTTTTTGAAATGTCGGATTAGAGATCGTAAATAAATTCTTAAACCTACTCTGAGTGTTTGTTGCAGCTAATAAAGAAAAAATTAATCTTGTTAATTGAAGAATAAAAGCAACATTTTTAATTTATCATTCAAAAATCGACAGAGAAATTGGAGATAAATATGCTGACCATTATAAATCACTAATTTAAGAAATGGATTAAAAATTACTTTAAATATTTAGAGACCATAAAAAAATTTTGAAATCAACTCTGAGATGATTTTGCAGTTTTCTCGATAAAAATTTTGAAAGGTAACAGCAATTTTTATATTTATAATTCAAATATCGACATAAAAATAGGAGAAAAATATGATGCCCATCATAAAATGCTTGATTAAAAAGACTTCTATAAAAATTATTTTAAATGATCTACATTAATTAATTCTTCGTAAAATTTGCTTTGATATTTTAATATGTGATTTAGTGGTATATGATTATATCAAAGCTTATAATTGGAAAATTATTATGCGAAAAGCATTAGCAGCATTTGAGCTAAATTCAGACATCAGCAGAAATATTAAATTTATCGGAAGCGTTTATAAATAAATCACCAAAATTTTTAAAAAAAATTCTATTAAAATATTGTTTAAAGAGAATTTGAGAATAGATAACAATAGAATTGAGAATAGTATAGGATCTTGGATTTGAATTCGATTTTTATTATCGAGCGTACAAACAGCGGAAATTCAGTATTTACGCATATTTGTGTGTGTATTTGAAAGACGGAGGTATAAAGCAATATGACCCGTTATTTCAAACGGTATTTAAATTGCGAGCAACTCAAAAACATTTTAACATACTTATGTTTGTAATCTAAGGAACTATCTGTAATTTATATCTTGCAAAAAGTCGGCATGATCATGTAACTTACAAGAAAAACAAAATCGTTTAATTTATAGAGTTGACCTCTTGGAACTAAAGCTGCGATATTTTGCACTTGTTTACTTCTTAGGCAATATATGTGTTAAAAAAATAAAATTTTTATTGTTTTTTTTAATTAAACCCTATTGAATTTTTTGAAGTTTTTCCTCGGTAACTTCGTTGCATATTACTGTACAAAATTTATTTTTACTCTTTTTTAAAAAATAAAAAAATTATCTTTGCTAAAATAGTAACTTTATATCCATCCATACAGCTTTTTTAAAATTTTCCATTTAAAAAAAATTAATTTTTTAAAATTATATTTTAGTTTAATACGTATTTTATTGACACATTATATTGAAATAATTAAAAATAAATTTAAAGATAGTAAAATCGAACAAAACATTACAATTCTACGATATTTTAAGCTAAAGGTTCGAATTTCCATTAAGGTATTTCTTTGTCTTTTTTCCATTTTTCGTTATTTCTATTCTGATATTTTCAGTAACATCTCCTTTTCCGTCGATTAATTTATGAATACCTTGTATTAAAGAAACTTCACTGCAACCGAGCACGAAACATGTCTATGTCATTTTTTTTTCTCAGTTTTCTTTCTGAAACGGTGGATGCGAAATTACTTAACGAATTCGATTCGAACTAAAGGCTGTTGGTTTATGGCTTCCGTTGGTCAGGATGTCCTTCGCTATAAATTTTATCGCGGCTTTGTCCTTCATAATGAATAACGCCGACAGAAATGAGAAATTTCCGAAATAATGTCGTACGGGATCATTTTTAACGGCGTTTACCTTTGCTGTAAGTCCACTTGAATCAAAATTCAGACTGCTGTTACTTAGTGTCCGAAAACAGTTTGTTTCTGATATCAACTGATATTTATCTAATATGATAAATTATTTGTAGATTTTTTCATTTGTTTTTATGGTTTAAATTACATTTTTTTTAGTACATCGTTTTGTTTTGGTCTCAATTTGTATATTATTTAAAAAACAAATATGAAAAGATTTTGTATATCTTTTCATCTACCAGTTAAAAAAATCTTCCTTTGGTTAGTATTTTTGAAAAATCAAAACATTTTTTTTTTATTTTCCTTTATCTACTAATTTTTTAAAATCCATACAAAAAATGTTATCTTTTTATCTACTATTTTAAATACAGTAAGCATTCAGTAGAGCTTTGCTTACAACATAGGGAAAATATATATATAAAAATGAAAAGTAATTTTGTAAAATCATCAGTATACCGTTTTGTATAATATCCGTGTACCGTTTTGTATAATATCCGTGTACCGTTTTGTGTAATATCCGTGTACCGTTTTGTATAATCATTAGTATATTGCTTTGTATAATCATCTTTATACCGTTTTGTATAATTCTCTGTATACCTTTGGAAATCTTCAGTATATCGTTTTGTATAAGCATCACTATAGAGTTTTGTAAAATTATTAGTATACAATTTTGTAAATTACCAGTATACCGTTGGAATTCTTTAGAACACTATTTTGCCTTTATCTCTCTATTCTTGATCAAAACCTAGAATAAATCTTTATAATTCCGCACATTGGTAGATATTCGATGAGTCAGTTAATGCATACATAAAAAATTACAAAGAAATAATTATTAAATAATAATAACATAAATTATTTGTGTGTAAATCAATTTCAAAAATCAATAAAAACTCATTAACACATCATTTTGCCTTCATTCCGTTGCATCGAAAACTTCAATATTTTTTTTAATAATTTCAACGTCTTAGGCTTTTGATAGAACGTCATTTAAAGTCTCAGGAAAAAAAAAGAATGTAAGTGAATTTCAATATATTTCGTTTGTATTCAAAAATAAACATCAAATATAAAAAGGGCATTTTCAGGAAAAAAAATGTAAAATTTTGAGCGTTTCTCTATAAAATTTTCTGAAAATAATGAAAAATCAGCATGATCTTATAGCAATAAAAAGTATAATTTAAATTTTGGTCTATTGTACAAACTTTTCTAAAATATTAGAATATATCCAAAATATATTCAATATTGAAAATTATATTTGATATGTATTCGATTATGAAAATTCAAGAATGAGCATCTGTATATACTTGCTTAAGAACGGTTATTCTAATACTAAATGCTAAATTTAGCATTGCGTTTAGTACCAATTTCTTTTAGAAAACAGGAAACAAATTGATCAAAATTTTATAGATATCGTTTTAAATTATAATTTGTTGTAATAAATATGATATCTCATGAAAGAATTGGTGTATAGTTTAATACACCGATACCTAATTGTGTAGTTCATCATTTTTTATTTGATATTACAATATTAAAAAAATGTTAAAAAATATTAAAATTTTTTAAAAATTAGAATCGTTTTAAAATTACTTTCCAGTGGTGTTTTGAAAAATATACTGGAGAAATTTTATTGAATTCTCATTTGCCAGTCCACTTTAGTAACAAAAATATTTTACAAATCCAATTATTAAAAAAATCAGTGATAAAAATTTAACTGCACAAGATATTTAAAAAAAAATTTTAATCAAAGATGTTTGAGTAAGGTAATTTTTTGAATTGTATTTGACTGTTTTGCATTATAAAAGTTGGCTGCCCTTGTTTCAAAGAGCCTTGCTAATTAATGATTCGAAATAGTTATGATGAAAATATTCCTTGTGTGTTATACTTCAATTTTCTCTTAAATATTTCAAATTAAGTCTATAATTTGCCCTCAAAATCTAGTTACTTTATTTAGAAATCTATTTCATCATACATTTAGTTCAGTTAATTATTAATTGTGAAGATTACTGATTCTTTTGTAATTTAATACTACAGATTTAAATGTTGAGTTCAATTTTTTTAAATTTAGAATTGCAACATTTTTGTTCTAATAAAAATGATGTTATAATTCTTTCAAATCAGTTTAGTTTATTTCAGCTCTAAAGATTAATTAATTTCAATTTGCTTAAATTTTGAGACTGTAGCTTTTAAGTTTATAAATTCTGTAATGAGTACAAAATGTATACATGTTTAATTTTATTTTATTTTACACTGGAATAAGAACAAAAAATAATATATAATCATATAGAAAAGCACACCGTCAGTACACATATTCTCAAAGAATGCATGGAATACTAAAAATAGAGAAACACTATTATGCAATTCGTAAAAATAAAAATCGGTGAAAGTTATAATTCGTTTTTATAATTAAAAGTTAGAACAATATTGGATACAGTTACCTTATTCCATGTGTAGTCATATTTTAATTTTGGAAATCCATGATGTTGATACATTAAGCCTAAAAATAAAAATGTCTAAAAATTACAAAAAAAAAAAAAAAAAAAAAAAATCTTACAAGTAGAATCAAACAAAAAATATCATCTTTCAACTTGGAAGGAACTTTATATATTCTAAACAAAATGGAATGATGGCGCCATGAATTTATAACTGTCATAGTTTGTAACATTTTTTTAAAAAAATGATTCCTTGAAATAGTTCAAAATCTTGTATTTCAAGCCTAACTTTATATAAATTTTCATTTTCGCTGATTTTTAACGATTGTTTTATGTATGCTGAAACTGCGTTAGAAATATCTTTTCATTTTATTTCCTTGTTTTTCAATGTTATTCAAAATTATACAGTATATCTGACGCAGCAAATATGGGTCTTGTGCCAATAGACCCAGTCAAACAAACACTGTAAGCAAAATGTAATAAAGAAGAAATGAGAACTATGAAAAATAAGAAGTAACAACCACAGCAAAACTTTTAGTTTTCAATAACCACAGTGTGAGAAAAAAAATTCTGCTTATATAGAGAAATTTTAGAGAAATATTTTATTTAGGATTTTTTGGGGGGAGGAGGGGGAATGAATAAGTTTGTCTAAAGATAAAGAAATGAGAGAAATTGAAAGTTAGCGCTAATGTTCGACTTCTTATTCTTTATCAAAAACTATACAAAATGTAATATTTATAATCCATGCAGAATTATATAGTATATATAGTGTTACAATATGATTTTAGTACCACTAAGCAACTATAAAAGAAAATAACAAATAAGATAAGCGAGCTTCCTAAAATCGTTTGGAGTATACGAATTTTTATTTTTATAATAAATCGTAATCGTTTTCAACACATTTTTCTGCTGATATAATAATAATAATCGTTTACAGCGCAAATTCTTGTTTATATAAGAAATAACAATCATTTGTAATATAAATTCCAATTTATAATTAATAATAATCGTTTACAGCACAAAATCTTGCTTATATAATCAAAATAATCATTTGCAGTACAAAATTATGCTTAGATAATTAATATAATTGTTTGTAGCGCAAAATTCTACTTACGTAATTAATAATAATCTTTCGCATTGCAAATTCTTGCTGATGTAATTAATAATAAACATTTACAATATGAATTCCTACGTATATAATTAAATTTTTACAAAAAGTATAACGGCATGTTTTTTTTTATTTCTGACGAATAAATATGTGGAGTGAAACTTGATATTAGAACATTTTTTATACTTTTGAATTGTTCATTAATTCAAAATGTATCTTTAATTTTTCTTATTTCCTATCTACTATGTTGAAATACCATTTAGAATTCGTATTTATTAGGTTTAATTTGAATTAAAAACTAGAAGTAATAAAAGATCATTTGTATTTCATAATTCATTTTTTGTATTGATATACATTTGCATGTACTTTTCATTTATCTAAAACGAATACATTTATAAAGCTCTGGTTTCACTCCAGATTTCTACTACTGAGTATTTTATTCAATAAAAAGAAAATGAATAAGAGTTATATATTTTTTTAGAAAAAAGTTTTAATATTTAAAAGGCTAACTTTACTGCTAATTTCGAAGTTGTGAATTGTTTTTAATAAACATTATCTTCTTACTTATTAAAATTTTACATCAAAAATTGTTCAGAATTTTAGTTTTAATTATTATTATTTCATTTATAAAGATTATTCTAATTCCTTTTTAAATTTTTTATTGAAGAAATCAAAATCTTTAATGTCATTTTTTGTTGTTTTCACTAGCTGTAATTTTTTTCTAGACTCTCTTTTTCTTTTTTAAAATTTTTGGAATCAAACTAATATTTTTAATAGTTATATAAGTCTCGAACTATCTAAATTAAATTATAGTATCATTAAATATCTGCATCTAAAAGTGTTCTATATTTAGCCATTTTATTGTTTAGGATACTGCACAAAAAGTGAATTTTAGACATTCAGATATACTTTATAAATGACGTTACCTTCGTTGTGAAGTGTCAAAATTCGAATAGCTTTAATGTTAGCCAAGGGAGAAAAAAAATTATTCTCAGCATTAAAACTGTTTGTATTTTGACTTTTTTACTTGTCGTTTTCCCTCCCTGTAATCACTTTAAGCCTAATTTTTTTTAGTTCTAATTTTGAGATCTTGGAATGTTTTTTTGGTTATGTCAGTTTCGAATTATCTAACTGTAGTTTCATCGAACAGTTGCATCCGAATGCAATATTTCAAACAGTGGGATCTTATTCCTTTTGAGCTGTATAAAAGATAAGAAATATTTCACAAACTACAATTCACCACGTTGAAGAGTTAACTAGATTCACTTTAACGGTAATAGAAAATTTTAAATGATAACAATAATTTTAAATATTGAAAATGTTCCCATATTGACATTTTTAGTTCCAAAAATTGTCTTTCGCCTTCTCTGTAATAATTTTATTTGACCAAATTTGTAATAAAATGCTTTTGAGGTCCTGCCAATTTCTGATCATACAGACAACACTGTCATTGAAGAGCTGCATTTAAAGATAATATTTCAAATTTTGGTTTCTTATTTCTTATGATACTACACAAAAGAGTGGTTATAAGCCATTTAGAAACTTCACAAATGACTCAGGTCTTCACGGTAAAGCGTCAACTCGATTCACCTTAACCTTGCTGAAGACACAGCTATCTCAGTCAGTTAAAATAAATAATAGCCAACCACCATTAATATCATAAACTCTGACGTGAGCACTAGACAAGGTTGTCACAGATTCATCTGAACCAAGTGAGTTACGCTTCCCGTGTTTTTGTTTGCAACTTTTGCGGTTACCTGAAGCATTGAAAAGACCGTGCCCAAAGAATGTGGCCTCCCGTGCATCCAATTTGTTGAGTCGCGCAACTACTGGTGCTGTGATTTGTACAAATCAGACAGACAGAAGGCAGATAGCGGAAGCTTTATCAAGGTTCTGGTCGTCGTTTTTCAAGGTCGTAACAGATTTCCTAGTGGGGTGGTGGGAAAAAATTCAATGTTGTGTGTCCCTTTCGGTACCTCACTCACAAAAGATCTTTTTTTGGGATACGGGGGCTCCCGTTTGTGGAGCAGTGGGTCGAGATTTGTTAGTATGGCCCTCTACCCTCAGATGTAGAGGCGATTTTTAGGAAGTGGCGCGTGCCGGTCGTACTTCCGCAAATTTCTGTTGCCTTGGCAATTCGATAGAAGTGTACCGGGCTCTATATTCTATTTTTGCGGATGTATTATTTCACCTTGAAATTTGGCTGCAGATTTTTTTAAATGTGAATCAGTGCAATTTGAATCAGTGGATTTTTGTTTGCGCTATTAACTTGTGCTTAGTTTATGAATAATTTAGAAATTTTCCTACATTTTTTTTTCCTTGCTAGTTCTAAGATTAAGAAAAATGTGTTATTTAGTGTTCTTGCCTTAGGGATGGATTATATCACCTTGAAATTTGGATGTAGATTTGTTAAAAGTGATTCGATGCAATTCAGTGGATAGCTAATGCAGTGGATTTTTGTTTGTGTATAGCTTATAAATTTTAGAAATTTGCGTCCCCCCCTTTTTTTTTGGTAATACGAAAGGAATTTTATTTATTTATTTTTATTATTTTAGGAATGGATTATATCACCTTGAAATTTGGATGTTAAGTTTATTAAATGTAAAATTTGATAAAAAATTTATAATGATTTTTACTTTATCTATGAATTTGCTTTTTTAGTTTTATGATTTAAAAAATCATTTTATTTTGATTTTGAAATTAAAACAAATGTATTAATTTCCGTTTCTTGTTCTTTGAATGGATTATTTCACCTTGAAGTTTCAATGCTAAAAGCGTTGAATTCGAGCTTAGTTCAATTCAAAACAGCCAATGTAGTGATTTTTTTTATTTTAAAATTTAAATTGATTTATATTTTAATTTAAATTTTCTAATTTTCTGTTAATTTCGAAACGTGAAAAGGATAAGAAATATGAAAAGGTGAAACATATTTGAACTACAGATTCCTGCTTTGAACACGAATTATTTAGTCTTCAATTATGAATGTTAAATTTATAATCCAGGTTATATAATAAATGCTCAGAACTATGTTTTTATTATTTGTTTTCTATGAATATATTTGTTTAATGCGTTTGATGTACTTTTCTTTTAATTTGATTTTATTGAATATGTTTAATTTGATTTTATTTTTTAATTTGATAATAGAAATGTTATGATAGTGCTATTTGTATAAACGTAATTATGTTTCTAAGCGATATTTTATTTTTTAAACTGAGATTTCTTAGTATTTTTGTTTTATTAATTCTCCTTTCTGCGTATTGAAGTGTGAAAATAACTAATTCTAATTTCATAATTTGAAATGCTTGCAAACGCACTTGCAATTTTAAACTGAGCACTTTGTTTTTCGTATATAAATATTCTTAGATTTTTTTCTTCCTAATTCACTCAAATGTGTGCATTGCAATGAATATTCTAAGGTTCAAAATCTTTAAAATTTTGAATTTAACATTGTTCTCCCTACAGTGTCATTCTACTTTTAAAATGATTACTAATACTAAATACTAAAAGATACCTCCAAACTGTCTTTAATTGTACTACTGAAGTTTATACAATGTTGGCTAATTATTTGCACTATGTTTAGGAATCTCATCTAAATTTCAATTTATAATATTTTTTTATATATTTCTGTAAAGAGGAATTATATTAAGATTAGTTGATATCAAATAAATTAGGATATAAATACTTTGATATAAAACTTTATTACGATAATTTTGTTAATTTCTAAAGATTCGTATTATAATATATAATTTTGCTACTGTAACTTTATCATATTGTAGGAAATAGAGGATAATATGTAACTGTTCCTAAATCTGATATAAGTAATTGTTATTTTCATATGCTCATTATTATTTGCATTTAAAATGAAGTAAAATTTTCAACTTTTCTTTGCTGTATTTGTCTAGCTGGTTAACTTTCTTTGTCTATTAAAATTGAAGCAATGAAAATTAATTTAATGTATTTTAAATTGCTTCGTTGCTTGCTATTCTCAAAATTAACCACTTCTAAAGCCACAGTTCATTTATTTTGATTTCTAAAGTTATTAAAAATGTTAACTTTATTTTCCGACGTATAAAAAAATAATTTTAAAATACGACCTAAGACTTACATAGAATACTCTAAATCTAGTAAACATTTCGCTGTATTAACCACTTCACATACAATGACGTGTCTGAGACTCGCATTGAATTATTGAATTTTTAATCGGCAATTAAGTCAAAAGTATTAAATAATTTAAAATGAAAAAAGTCACTTGAAACATATTATTATTGAAATTGTTAAAATAATTGTAAATATTCCAACTAGGAAGCTGTTAACTTCTCCATTAAATTAGAAAATTAAGTAAATTCGTACGTCCAAGTGGTATTCTAGATATTACTCAAAATTAATACTAACGTATATTTTTATTTTCTGACGTTTTTAGAATCTTAAAAAGAAAGGAATAATTTGAATAAAACATCTAAATAAATATTCCATTTCCTAAGTTTCTGTTTAAAAATATTGGTTTAAAAATTGTATGTGTAGTAAAAGCTGTACATTTGCACACAAGCTGTCTCCACAGAAAGTTACTTTATAGCAGAGTTTTAGAACTGTAGAAGTAATTTTTAAATATTAGTAAACCCAAGTTCTGTAAAGACATGATAGTATCGGTTAAATATATACCCAAGAATACAAAATAATTTAATATTTACTAGATAATTTTTTTGTTTAATTGAAAAAGATTTTAACTTTATATGCTGTTTTTATACCTTTCTAACTTAATTATAATTGCAATTAAAATTATAAGATGTTTTTTTTGTTATAAATAAGGACAAAACCGCAGTCATATGCAATCAGAAAACATCCCGCATTTTTTTAAAATTAAATTTTGTCTCGGAATCGATTTAAACTGCGTATCATCTGTTTAACGAAAGCTTTACATTGATAATTCTTTCACATTTTATAAAGCATCATAATGAGAATAAAACATCATCATAATATCCTTATGATTCCTTAATTTTCAAGCTTTAAATGCCACTTAATTCATTTCAGTAAATTATAGTGTCTTAAAATTCATTCAAATTATAATTTGTACAATTTAAATCATAATTATTTGAATATTTTCGATGAATTTTGAAACAAATTTTCCAGTAATTCATCCATTTATTAAAAGAAGGAAATCCAAGATTTCGAAAGGATTTTAGCTCTGTAAAACAGAAAAAAGGTGTTTTTAAAAAAAATTCAGTTTCACATTAAAAATTTGTTGCATTATGCAAATATAATTGTATATTGTTCATCCAATGCTTTTGTTAAAAAATGTACGGTTCCTCGATATTTTTAATTTAGTACACACATCAGTTAAACTTAAAGAATAAAGACAAATGAAATTCATTGTACTTTCGATTTAAGAATGCAAATAATAATAATAATAAATGAGGAATTATATTAAAATCCTTATTGTAGAAATTCTTATTTTTACTTCTAATTTTTCTATCAGTTTATACTATAATCATTTCAAATATAAATTTATAATTTCATGCTCGAATTATTTATAAAAAGTTATTTCATTTTTTATTTGGAATATAACATTAAAAAAATATTGGTTTGCAATATGAGGACAATTTATATTCGTAATTTTATATATTTCCAATCCCACCAAAACGTAAGAACTCGATTTATGAATAACTCCATCAATTATTTGTTTTGTTAATGAATTATCATTCTACATTTTTTAATTATGTAAATCATGTTCTGATATCTATTTCAGTTTTTTCGTTATTAATAGTGTTAGTAAGATAATCAATATGTAGGTATATCAAATTAACATTAGCTGTGAATTTTATAGGTTTTGATATATATTTAGAAAATAAGAAATTTTTTTTACAAAAAGTATTTTAGTCGTTAAAATAAATTAAAATTACTTACAGTTTAACATATTTCTGTGTTTCGATTCGTATTATTTGTTATATTACTGATTCCTGTATTTTATACTACTAATTAAACGATAAAAGATGGTTTTTTAGTTATTTACATAGTATTACTGCCCATTCAAACATTAAAGTTTCATTGTTTCTTACTTTCTAGTTAAAAAATTCCATGATAAAATCACAGCACTTCGTCATATATTAGTTGTACTTGTATTAAAGTGGTACACTTTTTTAAATACTTGTAACTTTTAGTTACAGAGGGATTCACTGTGAAAAATGATTCTATTCTGTTTCAATTAAACTTCGCCTAATTTGATATTAATGATTAACCCAACAAAGTATTTGTTTGTATTAAATTGTGAAAAATATGAAACCAGTAGTATTTTCTGTAGTTTTTCATGTGGTCTATTTATTATTTATCCTAATAGATTCTGATTCTTCTTCGAACTTCGCATATATTTAACATTAAACTAATGAAGAAACAATGAAGAAATTGTGTTTATTTAGTAGCATTAGTCCTGCTATGTTTATTTTGTACTTGAATTTTTCAAACTAAACCTAATTGCGCGTTAACTTTTGTAGCAATGTAATTTCTCGTATTCTTATGTAAAACAAACTGATAACAAGCAAAATCAAAGGAATAAAGTCAAGTGATTGAATGATTAACTTGATTTGAATTCCGTTACACAAATGAAATTTATTGTTAAAAATAAAGCAAAAAAATATATTTAAACTTTTTTGTCAGGAAAAAAATTATCAAAAATCGGTTTAGTATCGGTGAAAAAATATATATATAATTTTGAAACGGTTTATATTATGTGTGAGCTATTGAAGGAAAAAAACAACCAAATTCTCGCATTATTTAATATAAATTTTTAAAAAGTGTCTTCAAGGAGTACCGTCTAAAACGTTTTTTCCCTCCAAATTTTTGTATCTCTAATGTTCTAATGTTTGAATAAACTGCAGTATTAAATAATAATGTAAATAAGTAAAAAATTAAATAATAACATTAATAAATGTTCAAACACAATCCTGTAAAAGAATTATGATTTCAGATAGATAAATAGTGTCTTGAGAAATTTTTTGATATTTTAAAAGAAATCTTATTTTGTATCTTTTTTTTTTTTTTTGACTAATTTTTCCAATACAAAGTTTTTTCTCTTCTAGGATATATTCATTTCTCCTTTTAACCTTTTCAGATACTTTCTATTCACTTTTTGACCTTCTAAGGTATTTTCTATTCGTTTTTTGACCTTCTAGACATATCTTGAATTCCCTTTTTGTCCGTCTTAGATATATAATTTCAAATGGAATCTCTGCAAATACTTTAACAAGTTTTTTTCTTAAGTAAATTTTTTGGGGGAATAAATGATATATTTTGCGGAATTATTCCTTACATGTTAAGAATTTTTAAAAATCACAATTTATTTCATATATATTAAATTTTTTGAGAATTGCAAAACATTTTATCAATAAATTATATGTATTTATGTGAAATTAAGAGTATGTTAATCTTGTAAAATATTTGTTAATCCCTATTTTTATGCAGGAATGCTTTTAAATTTGTAAATTTATTTGTTGAACATGTTTGTTTCATCTGTGTTCGCTGAGTTTAAAGTAGAATCTAGCATAAAATTAATGCCAAGTCAGCTATCTGTATAAGATAATCTTTTAAGAAACCCTCTTTTTTCTATTTTTCAGACTAATTAAAATATTTTGTTAAATGTCAATATAAATTGGTTGTGCTTTTACAAATTTATTTTATTGAATTGTTTTATTTTAATTATTTTTTCACAAAAGAGATTTTAAAAACTATTTTTAATTGCTAATAAAATTTATCGCAAATTGAATAAGTCTCTTTTCTTATTTTGCTATCGCATCTTTTACATGATTACTGAAATTATTATTTCAAATTATATCATGATTTCCCTCCTCTCATTCTTCTAGCAAAAAAAAAAAAAAAAAAATAGGGAGAGTAAATTTTAAAACTTATCTATAGAATAAATATATATTAAAAATTCTGCCATTTTATGACAAAGATCATGGCAAATTGTATAGCTGATGTACTTTTCCTTGCACTTTAATATATACTAAAAATTATGTTTTATCTCTTTATTTACTTGTGATGTAAAATGTTAAAAATTTTAGTCTTATTGAGAGCATTTCAAATGTTTATCATTATTTTTCAAATATCCCATGAGTTTTTTTTCAAAGTATTTAATCTTTTAATCACGATAAATGATATTTAATATAAGTTTAAGCAATGTGTTAAATTTTTCATGAAGAACTGAGAACTGAAACATTAATTCTCATAAAAAATTGCTTCTTTTACAAGTACTCTTTCCTCTTTTTATAGAATGGTTGATTTAGTTTCATATTTCAATGCATTCCTGACTTAACTAATATACAAATGATTCATTCTTGGTTAATTTTTAATTTTAGTATTTTTGTGAAAATATGTCTGATTATATATATTTGAATATTACCAATTTTATACACAATCTTTTTTTTTTAGTTGGTGCTTAGCGTTTATAAATATAGTAATAATGAAGTGAGCGAACTTAAACTGATAAGAATCTAAAAAATTAAGCTTGAAAAAGTGTTTATTTTTCCAATTATTTTATAGAATAGAATTTCCATTATATAAAAAAAAATGTTTACTTATTAAAACATGCATACTTAAATTAATAAATATAATTTTAATCATTTTTTCAAATATTTTAGTGAATAAATTTTTTTTTCTTAAAATATTGTTTATTTTTTGAAACATCCATATTTAAATTTATAAATATAATTTTTATCATTTTTCGAAATATTTTATCAAAGAGAAATTCTATTTAAAAAAATATTTATTTGTTAAAACATGCATATTTAATTTAACAAATATCGCTTTAATCGTCATTCTTCCCTTTCTCCCCTTCCCCTTTTTTGAGTGACCCTGGGCAACTGCCTATTCGAAAATCCGCCGCTGCCAAATAAACATCATCCCGCGACGAAGAATTTCCCATCGAAGAAAGCTCGCCAGCCACACCTAACTAAGCCTACATCGTCTCCAACACCCCCGAAAACTTCACACGGTCTCTTCCGACTCCATGCCACTCCTTCGCCGCGCAAGACATCCGATACTCTGCCGTCGAGCGATTTTTTTACGCTCTCAGTGCCCGTGAAGAACAATAGATGGCGGTGCTTATCCATAACAACGCGAAATCTTCCTCCTCTGTCATCTCCCGTCATCTTTCCAGCTCCGTGGATCCAGCAATGCTCCGTGGTGCTCACAGTTGAGATCGAGCCGTCGAGCAGCGAGGTACTGCTAGCACCTCAGCTGCCTAAAAATCGTGTTCTGGTGATTTTACGAAGGAAACTATAAAATATCTGTTGTGTCCTATAAAGGAGGAACATTGGAAATAAGATTTATTTATTTATTTATTTCGCGTTGTTGAATTTTCTTGCTTTTTCCCCCCCACTGCTGCGTTGCACCTGACTTCCCGACGTGGGGATATGTATGTGGATGACAGTGTCTGGATTTCCGGTAGGAAATGTTTACTTTTTGTTTACTTGTGGTAGTGAGTGTGGTCAGTGGCAAACCTAAGAGCGTGCAGGTGTTAAAGATGGAATAAAGAATACATCTCGCTTTTGTAGGTGGAATTGAAAATAATCGATTAATTTTTTTATGCATTTGGATGGTTATGTAATCGATGTTAATGAATTCAAGTAATCGATATTTTTTTGGATACGATAGATGCTATACTTAGCGTCGGCAGTAATTTCTTTTGGAGTTAATTATTTTTTTCAATGAACTTTAACATTTTGATGCATTTGTACATCAGTTGCAAGAGATTTTTTTACTGCTGATTTTCATTTCGATTTGTCATCGAAACAACTTAAATTTTTAAAATGAAACTTAATTTTAATTTTAAAAAAGTTTGATTAAATTAAATAAGTTATAAATTTATTTCAAAAAAATTATATTTGGAAGTAAAGTAGTTAATTTTTTTATTTATTGTTTTGTTTAGAAATTGACCTTATACTCAATAATTAAATTGTTTCAATTTTTAATTCACATTTATAAATTTTTTTAAAATGTTATCAGCTTTATTTAAGTATTTTAATTGCATTTTTTAAAAAATTATAATGCATTATTAACATTTTAAAAGTTTGTAAAAAAAAGTTGGTGCAGATTTCATAATCGTTCATAGACCTCTAAAATTCCGAACTCATTGTTAATAAAAACTAATTTATTTTGAAATTATTTTTGGTTTAATTATGCATATTTCTTACAGCAAGAAGTTAAATTTACTTATGTAATAAAGTGTAGAATTCTAAATTATTTTTTTAAAATTAATTTGCATAACATGTGATTAATCTCAAAATCTCATCATATCAACGAACTTGGACTCTGACGGTGGAAAACGAACTCTCCATTTTTAGATTTAAAATATTACATGCCATGTAATAAATTTCAGAATTTCGATAAAAGTGCAATTTTTCTGCATCGCTTGTGATGGATTCCTGTAATGTTATAATAGCTCAGTGTGAACAAAATTTACCATCTGCACATTTTAGCTGGCTACTGGCTACACATGTAGATAGATATGTAGTTAGAAAGATATCGAATTACAAGACGTATTCCATGATCTCATGGAATGGCAAAGGAAGAAACAAAATGTATATCGAAGGGACTGCTTTCTGTTAGAACTGTACTAAAATTGCAAAACCAATTTAAATAATATCAAACCAGTAGGGCTTTATATTGTGAGACACATTGACTTTATAACGGCATCTCCTTATTTGAAACTATCATACAGTCATATCTATAAAGAATGTTTTCCGAAAGTGGACTTAAGAATATCTGGATGTTCCAAAACGGAATTTGAAATTATGATGTACGGAAATATAATAATGACGTCTTCTAGCGACTTTCTTGGTTGACAATCTTCTCACGAGAAAATGAATCATGTTTCCATACTAACAGTCTAGAAAACTATTGTTTAAATTAAGTTGAAAATGATCTGTAGATGCCAACATTTCTATAAATATACTTGTTCCGCTACTGCATCCGTGTATGTTCGGTATCTTCACTTTTTCACATGCTTTCAGTTCATCAAAATACCACACATAACATTAAAAGCTAGTATTTTAATTACAAACTGAATTTTTAAAAAAAACGTATTTCTTCATTAATACTATTTCATCAAATATTTTCGAATATATTTGTTTACCTCTTTTACAGCTTTCTGCTATCTAATCTTTTTTGCAAAATTATATCTTATGTTTATTGATTTAAAGCGAAGAAAAACCAGATGCATTGTTGTGAATTTTACTGTTTGTTTATAGAAATCCTTTCAAAATTCTCACTTCAATTTTTTTTTTTTTTTTAAATTGTGAAGAAAAGAAAATGCATCGTCTACCTTTTTAGTTACTAGCAAATATATTTGTTGAAATAAAAATATATATTTTTTGATGAAAATATCAAACACTATCATTATAATTTTTAACTTATTGTTTTTACGAAAAATTTAAAACAGACGAATGAACTTTATGAATTTAAATTTGTGTCACATTTCAATCTGAAAACGATATTCTAGGTCGAGTTATTACCCATGCATCTGTAGACAGTTATTCCATCAGACGATTTCTAAAAGTTTCAATGCTATTTGAATAAATATATTTCAAATTTTTAAAACATTCGTTAAAAAAAAGACAGCCAAAAACGCTTGAAATTCAGTTGCATATAGAAATGAAAATATATAAAAGAAATTATTTGCAACTTTTAAAGAAAAATTCCATTCGGTTTTTGTAGCTAAGCAAAAGCAAATACTAGTTTCTAAACTCTGATCTAGTGGAAAATAAAGGAACTTCTGCAAAATTTTTAAATTCAATTTTAAAAAAATGAATGACTTTTTATTGAACTTTAATAAATGACTTTTATCGATGTTTATCCTAATTCTATCATTTCTTTTTAAACAATACATGGATATTTTAACAATAACTTCACAGTTAACATAATTATTTTATTTTTATTTAATTCTTTTGAAACACAATTTGTATCGTTATTGTGAGCTTATGAATCGTACCAAAACAAAAGATTCTGCTATATTATGAAGTTCCAGATGTTTAAAACATTCATATCATAACCAGTAATTTGTAAAAATATAAGTGTCATATTTCCTTATTTTAAATAATTCATTGTTTGATATAACCACCGAGTCATTTATCGAATAGTTTTTGATCAAAAAGCTTGGGAAAATACTGTTTAGCTAACATTTACAGTAATAACAAAACAGTTTATAAACATTTGTCAAAAATTGAAATCCGCTTTACAATGTAAAGAAATTTGTTTTCTGCATCATAACAATAAATTATCATAAAGCAATCCATCATAATCTAAACTGCTGTTTATTTAGTAAACATCGATTTTGTTAATTCATAATATTTCTCTGGAAACTACAATGACCAGATTCCGTTCTTTGTTGAATCGTTTTGTTTAATATAATCTCTAAAAAAAGTAATACATTTCCCATCTTCAATGTATATATTATTTTATAGAAATTATTTTATTTTTGTTCTAAATAATCGTTTGCTGGAGCAACTTCTGGTAAATATCATTCCAACAGTTGCAAGAATGATATTTACCATCTGCTAAGAAACATACTGAAATGAATAAGTTATCAAAATACATGCATTATTGCTATTATATTTATAATTTTTAACTTTTTACTCATTTTTTTGCACGCCGATGGTGACAGAAAGGAGACCGTTGTATCTGAAACTTAAAATAATGAATGAATCAGTTGACATTTAAATAGAAAACTGGGGTTTTTTAATCTTCTTTCAATATTCTTTTTTTAACAAACATGTTTAGTTTATGACCATAAATTATTCCTAATTCATTTAGGTTCAAAATGGACATTTATTGCGCATTAGAGATTAAATTATTTTTAATCACTGAGTTTTGCTGAATTTGTAGTTATATCTCACTGGCTTTCAATTAATAATATCAAATCCAATGGATAATGCGATAAAAAAATACATTTGGTTTTATTGAAATATATTTATTTTTTGATGATTATAAAGAACTATATAGATGCTTCATATTGTCGTTTAAAGATACTTTTCGACGAGATATTAAATTGAAACTTGCTGCAGTTTATTGTGCATTAAGATTCTTACTATTATCATAGCTTTTGGTTAAGTACAGACGAGAAGTCTGTAAGTCTTAATCAAAGATTTGACGTTAATTTGTAACTAAGAACAGATATTCTTTATTAATTTTATTTATTCAATAATTTCGGGAATTTTATTCAATAGATAAATTTAATAAATTGATAAAACTTTTAGTAATAAAATTGTAAAATTCATGTCAATTTCAATTAAATAATTGACAATAGTTGTATTGTTTATTTACTTACTATTTCTTACCCTGAAATGCTCCAGTATTTTGTATTGAACCGTCTAATCAAAGGCATAGACTTCATTAACTAAGTATATTGATATTTAACTTTTGATTGAAAGGAAAGATAATTTACCGGTATAATGAATTATTGAAATTTTATTTCATGCACAAAAAATTATTAATCAAAGATTCGACGTTAATTTGTTACTAAGAAAAGGTAACATTTTAAATACAGTATAAAACTGTGTTTAAAGGGTGACTTTGCTTTAAACAGTTTTCTATTTCTGACATCAATCTTGTAACAGCCTGAAAGCGATGATTAGATAGAAACTTTGCTCTCTATAATAATAATAATAATAATAAATTAGAGCCCAAAATATTATTCACTATGGAAATAAAGCATGTAATTTATAGATTTGTAAATCATCTTGCATAAAAAGATATCTATTTTATTAAAAACATACGTGGGTAATTTTTCATCGCGGATTACTTTGAACAATTGAATAAAATATCAATTTCGTTTTAGTGCTGTTTATTATTTACGTTTTTCTTATACAATTATATTCGATTAAATACAAACTTTTGTGTTCTATGACCAATACAAATAGTTAATTATTTTTTTAACATTTGAAAAATGGTTCAAAATTAAAGACATCAATTTATATTAAAAGCATAACATGTTCTTAAAATCTCAAACTCAAAACATCAAAAGGATTTTAAGATTAGTGAAATTTCGTCTTTTCTACTGATGGCGATCGTTTTCCAGATGTCTGGATACCCGAGACACCTTGTTTACTTGAAAGCGAAGCCGGCTCTTACCTGCCGGCTGAAGTATGACAGGTGCATGCATTGCCTTTCGTTTTGCCCTGGTGTATTATAAACTCCGTCAATAGATGGCGCAGTATGGCCACTATGATTCCAGGATCCATTGGGAATATACTGCTCAGTACTGGATTTATATTTGTATATTGGTGTCCTAATTATTTTCACAAAAATATGTATATATAATGCAAAAAAAAATTTCGTTTAGCATTTAACTCAAAATTTATATTAAATGATCATTGCAATCTTTGCAGTGCTTGTGCAGTTAGTTTTAATTACAATTTGTGACTTTTGCTATGATATAACTAATAAATGGAAAATGAACGCTCTGAGAACTAAATCTATGCTTTTTTAGGAAGAAGTTCAGAATTTTTGGACTATGGTCTAAACCAATTTGCTTAATTTTATGTTAATAGTATTCATTCTATCCCATCAGTTTATGAGTAATTAAATAATAACTGTAAAATTAAAATAGCCTGAAAATAAAAATAATATAAACAGGAAGCAATTAAATGATAAACGGAACTATGAAAAAAAAAAGAATTTTATTATCTTTGAATGAATTCAATGCAAAACAAATAAATAACAATAGAATTGCAAATTGATTTAAAAATAATTAACAAATAGTACTAAATTATGACATTTTGTAGTTTGAAATGCAAAAGAATATTGGTCAGCTAAATATTTATGTATTTTTAAACAACTTCATTTATTACCTTTTTCCTTATTATTCTTCCAAAATTATTTCATTATTTTACTTTGCATTATTATAATTTTTCATATAATGCTAATGACGTTGATTTTCCGCAATATATTGACCTTGATATACAGAAAATAATTTACCTTTAAAAAATTCCTCAGTTGTTTTCTGATTAGACCATCTTATTTTTCTTTTTACTTCTCCTCATTTCCTTGTTTATAGTATTGATGGCGGAATAGGAAACAAATCTGATCACATTTTACTTTATGTAATGAACAATTGGGTTTGTTTTCCTTCTAAAACGAAAACAAAAAAAAAATCTAGATGATTTTTAAAAAATTATGGCAAGTTCTGGAAAAAGTTTATGATATTGTTATTGTTGAAATATTTACAAGATTTAATGCAAAATTATCAGTGGAATCATCTTATGTGACCAGCCATGTAATATATAGCTATAGTTTTTCTTAGTTTTAAACAAATTATAGATTTTTTTTCCGTCAACAAAAGACTCTGAAGATTTCACAATTAAATTAAGAACTTAAAATTTAAAACATTCAAATTATTTGTAACATCCTACGTGCCTCATTGGAAGTAAAAAAAAAAATTAACAGTTAGAATCTGAGAGATATAAAGAAGCACAGCGTCAAATGGCTTAAAATTCACTGTTAAATGTCTGTAGTAAAACATAATGTTGGAAACATTCATAGCTGTATCAAATATGGGATAGCTTCTTTAAAAAATGTCAAACGAAATGATTATGAAAATGCTATTTGCAAAATTTTAAAAATAAAATAATCTCAGATGTATAATAGTAATCTAAAATTAAAAATGAATTATCCAAGTCAAACTTTATAAAATAGACTATTGCAATATAAAGCTTATTCATACATATTCTAATAAAAACTTATACATGTTGATGAAATAAGATTCCACATAACTTTAAAAACTAAAAATTGTCATGTCAAACCTTACGAAGAATTGCAAAACTTAGATTAGTTAATGCTGTTGAAAATTGCGATATCAAACAAATAAATAAATAAAACCGAGGATCTTCCATAAGATTATCACAAAATGGTAAATACAATACATGTTTTATGAGGGCAAATAGTATTAAAAAGTGAAATGGAAGTTGCATATCCTCCATATATATTTTTTTCCTTTGTTTTTTCTTAATTGTAATCTTTAAAAAAATTTCAATAAAATACAAAAGTTGTTTTTATTAATTTAACGTATTTATAAGTTACGTTAAAAAATATTATATTAACATAAAAAATTTAATATATTTGAATTATTTTAACGTACAAAATTATAATCAAGAGAACTTCATCTGCAGAATGAAATTTTTGAGAAATTTTATCAAAGCATTCCATTAATCTTAATAATGAAGAGTTTAAAAACGAATAGTACTCATGAAAATTCCAAAACATATTCACTGAAATGAATATTAGTCTTTCCCACAAAAAATATGTGAAAAGCCTAACTTCGTATAATGTTTTATTTTAAGAATTAAAATAATTGATATTTAAGTAAACAAAACGCGTGTTTGCATTTAATGAAATGTACATTGTATTTAAAAGTTTGAGGAGAAATTATTATTTCAGATTATTAAATAAATAAACAGATGCTAATTTCCTTTTTGATTCTCGATAGATAAAAGTAATAATAAAAGAATACTTTATTTTTAGACTTTTTAAAAAAAGACTTCGCTTAGCAGAAAATAAAGAATAAATTAGAAATATAAATGTCAAATTGCAATAGTTTAGTTTTTGTTTTCTCTCTTTCATTATGTGCGTGTGTGTTAACTTTGAAAATAACTTATGAGAAAACAATCATAAAATTCTTTCAATTTCTGATGTCATAACTTGATTTTATATACACCAAAAATACATAAATTTTATTTTTATCTCATTTAAATGAATAATTAAGATTATGATATAACTCATTTTTTTTAAATTTAAATGTTCGAAATTAATAATTGAAACCTTATTTTACGGTTCAAAAGAAATAAATAGAGATACTATAACTGATATTACATAAATGTCCATCTTCATTATTTTTTCCTTCTTCCTAAATGTATTTTTTTCTAGAGATATTTAGATACAATTAAATCTAACAAATTAAAAAAAAATGAAAATATCTTCTAACTGTTAATATCCAAGACGACTTTTAAATATTTCCGTATCATCACTTAATTGAAAAGAACAAATGAACCTGAAAAGTTTAAAAAAACTTATCTGAGTTCGAAAAATGTTGCACGTGTTGTAGAATAGAATACTGATATATCAATCAGTTAATGTTGATTTGTAATATTCTTATTTTAAAATAGTTATTTCTTGGTATTAGAAATTACAATTTTTGATTTTTGTCTTTTTTTATCCCTTAAATAATTTTTTTATAATTTAATAAATAATTAACAAGATTGTTTTTTCTCTTCGTTTCTACCTTGAGGAAAGTTTTATTAGTAAAGAAACTTTAATTAAACAATGCTCCTCTTAAATTAATAAAGTTAAGTTTCAATTTCTTTTCAATCCCTACAATTAGTTCACTCTCGCCTTATATATTTTTGTATCTTTTTGAAATTTTCAGTCTTTAGTAAAATACGTTTCAGCCATTCAAGTTCAAATACATTTTTTAAAACTTGTAGTGGATGTCACTTGATGTTAATGCAGTTTTTTTTTTAATATCAATTCATTTATTAAATTTCATTCATTTTTAATACTTTAAATATTGTTTTAACAGTTTATAAGGAAAATAGAAATCAATGGGCAGTATCTCAATCGCAAAAATGCAAGGATTTCAGTATTTTTCAAGTTAAGGGGGAAAATGCGAGTTTCTTTCAAAAATCAATAATTTTTGATACTTAATAATTTTTTTGATAATTTTTTTAATAAAAGTAACTAAAATAATTTTTTTGAGTTTCTTATTTGAATTTAAATAATTTTTTTAATTTTTTTACCTAACTACAATTGAATTTTAAAATATTTTATATTGCTTGTTTAACTAATTCTGGCTGATTTATTGTTAACTAAGGTTTTAAAACATTTTTAATTATTTTTCCTTTATTAAAATTTGTGCAAAACTTGCTTGAAAAATGCAGAATTATATATTGTTCGATTTAATCGGAGATCCATTTAAAATTTATCATCAAATAAAGTTATTGAGATGAAAATGACGGCAAAACAATTGTTAAAAATTCTTGACGATTCATTACAACATTTAAATGCCGTTTTCAAAATCAAAACTTAAGCAAATACATTGGTTTTATGTAATTTGAAAATGCTTATGATATTTGAAAAAGAAAAAAAAAAAAAAAAAAAAAAAGGAAGAGAAGAAACTAGTTATCTTCACTAAAGCTATGTACGATGCAAATTCTATGAGTAATTGATCTAGAATAATAATGGATCTCGGATTCATGACAATGCTCCGGAGGTATAAGCAAAAGAATTGAACTTCTTCAATAACCTAAACTTTATTGTCTAATTTTTTCCATCCGTTCTGATTCATGATCGCTCCAACATAAAATTTCCATGCTTGACTGCATTTCGTATTTTAAATCAAGCGTTTCGAAGCCTTTATTTTGATTTATATTTCCTAGAAATTCGAGTAGAGGTTGTTTGTGATTGAAATATTTGAACTTTCATCGGAATCACTGTGATAAATCACAGCTCTCTCTAATTACCTGTGACTAAGTCTAACAAAGTCGTCTGCCATTTTAAAATATATATATATAATATTTGTATATTCTACAGCAAAATCGTTTGCAAATGTTTGAGTCGTAAAATTCTAAATGTTCCACGAAAATTACCTCTATTCTGCTTTAAAGTTTGTTTGGGTTTTTATTTATAGTTTTAAATTCAAATATGACAAAATTTTGTTTGATTTTTACTTCCCAAACACAGATCCAAAAGCAGCAATTTCAGAAAATTGACGACGAAATTTTATGACTTTTGATGTTTTATAATATCACTTGGACTTTGGTATATTTTATTTCTTACTAGCCGCCTTTGGCGACCAGCTGGCTCGCCATGAGTAATGCGTTCTAAAATTTTCAATTAAATCACATATTCATTAGCCAAAATTTAAGAAATAGTTAAAGTTAAAAGATTCAGTTATTAGTAGTTAAAGAGTCGGTAACTTTATTCGAAAAAACTTTTTGAGTTTAATGCTCTAACAATTTATCGATTATGCTTCCAAAATATTAAAAATGTTTTTTTCGGTGATGTTGCCAAAATGTTAAATATGTTTTTTAAAGAAAGCGAAAAAGGGGAAAAATTATTGAATTAATGATACAGATATTAAAAACGATTATAGAAATGTGCCATTAAGTCGGGATTTCAATGCATATCCTGTCTAAATTCAACCAGGTTTACTGTAAATAAAGATAATTTATGGAATTAATTATATATCTATTGCAAACGATCATAGAATCCATTGCCTTGCATTTATTTTTTTAGAAGATATCTCATTTTATATTTATGTTATTTTATCCAGTCACATGCTGAAAGTTGTATTTCTTTAGATTTGATTTGCGATGATAGTTTTTTTTTTTAATTTGAACTTCCGGCATTGTTTTATTTTATTTTATCCAGTCACGTGCTCAAAAAAACATGGTTAAAATATTTCTTTAAAAATTCGTTTAAAATAGAAGCTTGAGTTATACATTAAAACACTGATATCACAAGTTCATCTCTTTTTAATTAAAAGCTAAATATTCATTTTTTAAAGCATTTATAGACTCGTGCTACATACTATACAGCTATTTACTTCATTTAGACTTTTTTATAGATGTATTTCTATTATTAAACAAAGCTGATTTATTTAATTAATAATATTGTAAAAGTCACAAAAAATTCTTTGCATTTTCTTTTTTTAAAAAGAAAAAACATATTTCATATTTATTTCATTTCATGCAGACACGTGCTGAAAATTGCATTTTTAAATGTTTAATTTGCAATAATTATTTATTTTTTTAATTTGAGTTTTTATCTATCTGATGGCAACCTATTGATAAAAGATAATTTTTCCCCTTCCACTCGTAACGTGCTCCTGCAGATTAAATTTTATTGTTTTGTCCGAAATATATTGTTGAAAAATATAGTTGAAATGCTTCTTTAAAAATTCATTACAAATAGAAGCTTAAGTTAAATGTTAAAATACTGATACTATTAGAAAGCTAATTTTTTTATCTTTAAATTGATGTTAAAATCATGTTTATACGATAATATTTTCGGAAGTTATAGCGGAAAAACGTCGAAATTTCGCTTAAATTTTAATTAATTCAAATTCTAATTAAAAATTCGAAAAAAGGGCTCCGAGGTGCACATTCCGGACCTCCAAGGTATACATGTACCAAATTTGGTAGCTGTAGGTCCAACGGTCTGGCCTGTAGAGCGCCAACACACACACACACACACGCACACACACACACACATTGAGCTTTATTATAAGTATAGATTAACAGAATGGAAATATATGACTATTAATACTCAGTAACACATTTCTATGTTTCAAAATAAACATATATTTAATTATTTATTAATAGTTTGTAATTTTTCAGTTTTGTAAGGTTAAATTTATCATTTTTGATACAGCTTTATATACAAAATGTCAAGACTGTATCTTCTAACTTGAATTGATATTAAATACAGCTTTTTTTTATGTTATCTCTGAACAGTTTTCGTTATCAATTATTATAATTATTTTTCCTTTTTGCCAAAGATTTTTTTAATGCATGATAATTATTATTTATTCTAAAATGTTCTAAAACGTTTCATGGAATGAACACTGCTTTTTCTCTGCTTAGTTGTCCAAATTTTAACTGTTTGATCAGACAACAAAATATCCATTTTTAAATTTCGTTTTCCATCGTAATTCTCAACACTATGAAGCATTTTATAAATGAAAAATTTCATGCAAATAGTTTTTTTTAAATCAAATATAAATAAATGATCTTACACAAATATTTTTTTGTCAACCATTATTTCATATAGTATTCTTTAGTTTGTTTTTTATAGTTTGCTTTAAATTTGAAATTTATGTGCAATAATTTTTTTAAATGATTTTAATTTGAGAGAACATTTAGTATGAATTTTAAAAAAAATTAAATATTATATGTTTAATTAACATATTTAAATTTTTTTGATTAATGGAGAAAAAATAAATAAAAAAAGGGCTTGTTTAAAAATTTTTAGGGTTGAATTGTGACAATGTTATTTATTTATTTTTATTTTGAGAATCTGAAGAAATTTCACTCATATTAGTCATATTCAATTAAAAACGAAACAAATATATATTTCTCTTTAGGATAAGTTCCTTACACTTTAACAAGACTGAAAGGCAGAAAAAAAGAGAGAGGGATAAACAGTGTTTATCATCGAGGCTTTTGTTTGTTATTAAAAAGTTTGTTTATTATTTAAAGTGTTTTTTATTAAATTTTTATACTTTTCAATATTACAACAATCAAAAATAAAGGGAGACTGTGGGATTATTTTTCACAACTTTTTAACTGATATGATATATCAATCTTTGCTTTCATTTCCTAGTACCACTAGTAGAAGAAAGAGTAATTAAAAATAAGTTTTAATGAAGTGTACAGAAGATATTATTGCCAATGTAAGAAATTTTAAATCAATTTTTAGAAGCATTTTACTAGTTGAAAATTTTTAAAAAAAGATCTGATTTTATAAGCAATTCTCCGACTAGCATTAGGAATGTTTATGTAATAAAATAATAAATTTCTGAAAAGTATGGAATATATTTATCATCTCTTATAGTAAAGATCTTGGTCACACGATTTATAAAAAATTAATGCCAGTTTTAGATAGGTGAGTTTGATTCCTGAAAATAACTGAATTTCGCATCATAATTATCATTCCTACATTGAAACTATACTTATGAACATTCAAACATTTTTAATCTTATAACGAATAATAAAATATAATAATGTATAAAACAAACTTGTCATTGATTTTGTAACTTTTAATATAGATATTTGATTTTATATATTTAATATGATTATCAGTTCCGTTTTGTGTTGATTTGTATTGTGGTTAGTTCAACTTAAATTAAAATACTTTGAATTTATTTTGTTGAATATTGAATCCTTTCGTTGAAGTCATTTTCGTGTCAGCATCATTTTCTAATTAATTATCATCATTAAATAAATATCGATGAATAAACATAAGAGTCTTTCATTGATATCAGCTAAAAGAATATTATTCCTTTTCCTTAATTCTTCTGAAATGAAAATAATTCTCAGGATATTAATTTAAATGATTACCATCATTAAATAGCTATCATTCAAAAAAATCTATTAATAAAAAATTTCCCTATACTTCTTAATAAAAAATTATATTCTTATCATCATCAGTTTCATTCCGTATTGACTAATATTTCTTCTAGTTCAGCCTAAACCTTAGTACTCTATATTTATTTCATTTAATACTGAACACTTTTGTAAAAGGCATTTCCTTTTCTTTGTAACCTTCTAATGTATTACCATTATTAAATAAATATCGACGAAAAAACACAAGAATTACCATCATTGACAGACATCAGGTAAAAGAAGGTAATTCATGCCCTTTTTTCTTGATTCTTCTGGAATGAAGAATAATTATTATCAAAATATTATTTTAAATGATTACCATCATTAAATAGCTATCAGTTAAAGAAATTATTTTTTTCCCAATACTTCTTAATTAAAAATTATGATATGATTATCATCATGATCTAAACAATAATCATCCAACATCCATTACTTTTGAGTTGAAAGAATACCATTCATAGTTCTGTCTTTGCACGCATAGTTCTGAATAATTAAATATAAAAATTAAAACTTGTAAAGGAATATTTATTTGTTTATTCAACATCTCACCCTTTGTGTGAAAATGATGGTTGTAATTTATTATGATTGTAAAGAAATCAATTTCGAATCACACAATGGGAAAGTACTGATTAAAAATTCATCTTGTGCAATTATTACTGATTTAACATCAGCTACATTCGCAGCTGAAGAATTGGGGAAAGTCTTAACATAAGCATACTAACGGAAGAAATATTGCAAGTGAATTCAAATCTATGCTCAAATTAAAACCTATTAAGCAAGAACCAAGCCGGTGAACTGAATGAAACCGACCGAAGACCTTTAGCATCATTAGCAAACCCCATTTTCTTCTAGAAGACAATGGAATAAAGATTGTAACCATGATATTTATGTTCGGAAAAAAGAAATCAAAGATACAGGCATGACTGGGTCAAAGCTCAGGTGGAATTTCATCGAATGCATTGCAATTGTCACCTGAGAAAGGGAGAGAGAAAAAAATAAAACAGGGGTGACGAAATGGTTGAATATCTTCCTACCAGCAATTGGCGATTGTTGGAAAGGGATAAAACGTATCATTAGAACGCGCAATGGTTTTCTGTAGAGGAAACATTAACGAGTGCAAAGAACCAGAATAAACCGTTGTTCTATTGCCAACTTAATGCAACACTTCCTTCTTTGTTTTAGTCAAATAAACATATTATCGAGAAATTGCCCCAAGAAAATATATTTTCTAACGACAATTATCGAAAGCTATTTTAGTTTTTGATAAATCATTAATTTTACAAAAAATCGATATGTAGAATTCAGAATGTTTTTTATAAGTTACAACGTCCTCTGTGAGGAAAGTAACAGAGTTGACAAGCTTGCTGAGTATCCGTTGCTCTGTTGCCAAATTAATGCTACACTTCCTTCTTTGTTTTAGTCTAACGAACATATTATCTAGAAATTGTATCAAGTAAATATATTTTCTAACTTCAGGTATCTAAAACTATTTTAATTTTTGATAAATCATTTAATTTATGAAAAAATATATATATGTAGAATTCAGAAAATTCGTTTATAAGGTATTAAAGTCCTATGAGTAGACAGTAACAAAATTGACGAACTTTCTAAATATTAACAGCATTGATGATTTTTATAAAATGATGAACCAGAGTGAGCTCTTGTTCTATTTTAATTTAATGCGATACTTTCTTCTTTAATTTTACTTACTTTTAATTTAATGCAATACCTTCTTTGTTTTAGTCAAATAAACATATTATCTGGATATTGTCCCAATTAGGTAGTTTTTCTAATGCCATTGATAAAAAACTTAACTTTTAATGAACAATTAATTAATTAAAAAATCGATATATCGCTTTCAGAATGGTTTACAAGTTGCAATGAGAGGAAGTAACAAAATAAATGAACCTGCTGAATATCAGTCGAAAGACTGGCACATAGGATTAAATAAATTTATATTTAATTTATAATATCCGCCTGTAGGAAAGAATATCTAGTGATTATCGCCAGTTGCTGCTTAACAGCAATTGGTGATAATTGCAAATGGCTGAAATGTCTCAGTAGAAAGCCTCATTTATAAAATTTCTAAATTTTGAAGTTCATGACAATTTTTTCTAATTAAAAAAATAATTCTAAATTAATTGTTAGGAAAATTTTTAGTGAATATATCGGCTAATAGGATTTGAAGAATGTGTTTTAAATTGAAATTGTCGTTTATGAGTAAACAATAGATTTTAACCAACTTGCTGAAAATATTTTTTAACAGCAAATGGCGATTGTTGAAAAAAATTAAATTATATTAGAAGAAACGGTAAAAATTCCACAAAGAAATGCCCTTTGTAAATAGATTTACTAATTTATTCCATTTATGTTTTTTAAATCTCATTAACACTAAACATATTTATCACCAACATAAAATTATATTTAAGAAAACATTTGTTATTATATATATATATTGAAGCATAACTTTTTTTCTTCTCTATTTAAAATTGGATATATGTTTACTAGGAAATTTATATTATAAATGCTACTTTTTCTCCAACAATAATAAATTCCAAAATGTAAATATCTCTGAATTCGGGGACTTTGTCTATCCATTCCTGCATTAAGTCATTCTTTCCTGCTAAAACTTTAAACATCTTCTCTTTAAATACATGGTTTGCCTGATTGACGTGCTTTCACTCAACACATTACATATTTTCTTCCTTTTTATGTTGCTAGTTTTTATCACACATGAAGAAAGATGTATCACTGCATTATTATTCAATGGTATCTAAGTGATTTTGCATAATACAGACTCTGGCTTCTATTTCGACAATGACTGGTTCTATATGAATTGATTAGAAAAAATTTACAATACTGATATTCATAAAAGGTCAAATATATTTGTTATAGAGGAAAACCAATACGAAATAATAGTATTCTATGATTTATAGAGATACAAAGTATGTTTTTAAAATACTGATGCATCTCTGGAAATGTCCTATGTATATCGATTAGAGAGAATCTACTATACTGATATCCTTAAAAGATCAAATAGATTTGCAATAGAAAGCAAAATAATAGTATTCTATGATTTATAAAGATACAAAGTATCCTATTAAAATAGTGATGCAATGCATCTATAATTCGGACACTATCTATAATCTGGCAATATCCTTTCTTATATATATCGTTTAGCGATAATTTATAATACTGATATCTTTAAAATGACAAGTACATTTGTAATAGAAAAAAAACCGCTAAATAATACTGTCTTTTTAAAATACTGATGCGTCCAATTTTGAATGTACGTTAAGTTTCGATAGCATTTTAAAACATTTATTTCAAAGCCTTCGTCATTTATATTCAATAAACCAATCTGGAATTATCAACCTTGTACAACGGCACGACTCTTTGTTGCAAAGTTGGTTAATTCTTCGAAAAAAATGTGTCATTCCCATTGATTTCGCTTTCTTCGGATTCATTAAGGTCGAGCTAATGGTCACCGCGTCCGAAACAAACACAGATTTTTCCTCTAATTGTAAATTTAAACACAGTCATGGGATTTGGTAAAGTTAATTATTGAAGTTTTCTAGATTTTACGAAATGGACTCTGAAACTCATCTCATGTGATTTCCGTACGACAATTAGACAATCTTCCTGTATAAATAGAGGTAAAATAGCAGAAAAATGACCTTTTCCTGATCTGATATGGACAGTCATGTGGTTTTGTTTACAATGTTTTTTCTTTCTCTTTCTTTTCTTTTCTTTTTCTTTCTTACTGCTTATCGAACTCTTTCTTTCAATGTTATCTCTATCTTTCTAATCATAGTATGATTATTAGTCATCTTCAAGAGTGTAGAAAGGATAATTCAGGTCTAAGATTAATGCTGTGGAATTTAATCAATTCTATGGTAATAATGGGAGAAAATGCTTAGAATTAAATGAATAAATTAAATTTGATTGTAAGATGGATAAAACATATGTCTGATAAAATTTAATTTGAGAATTTCGTAGTAAGAAGAGATAATATATGAAAATTAACACACTGAATTTCTTTTAATCGGCTGCATTATAAACTGACATAAAATATTAATTTGAGAATTTTGTATGAAGAAGCGGCAACATATGAAATTCCTTTAGAAAAAAATTATTTATTTGCTTTTGATGTATTAATTTTTCGTATACATTTTGCATATTATTTGCTAAATAAATTTGATAGTTTGCATTATAAACTGATTTATAAAAAATAATTTTGAGAATTTAGTATAAAGAAGAGACAACATATGAAACATAACACTCTGAATTTTCTTTAGAAAAAATGTTTATTTGCTCTTTATATATTAATTTTTTGTATATTTCATTTTCATACATCATGATATGAGAAATATCAGATATCTGACATATTTTACTTTGCACTTAAATATTTCTGAATGCCGTTTTTATGCAGAATATAACAGCGATCCAAGCTCATAATTTATAACTTGCTATTAGATTTCATCTTCTGAGGATTTTGTCTTTGCCTTGTAGAGCATCTCTTCAAAAAATATGTCTTTAAAAATGTTAGAAGATACTAATTTTACAATGTGACTAAAGAAATTTGATCATGAAAAAGTTAAAATAATATTTAGTGAATTTACTTTAAAAAATTGTAATTTCCCTTTAATGTATTAAATTTTCGTATATTTTATTTTTATGCTTCATGAAGTATAAAATATCAAATATCTGACATATTTTACTTCGCATTCAATTAATTGTGAATACAATTTTTGTATAGAATATAATAGCGATAAAAGTTCATTACGTATATCTTGCTCTTATTTGACGTTTTTGTCCTTTTCTTTTGGAAAGTCTTTTGAAAAATATGCGGTAAAAAACGTTAGAAAATACTAATCTTTTAACTAGCTTAAAGAAATTAAATCATCTAAAAATTAAAATGCAAATCTTGTTAGAATAAAGGGTAAATATATTAGAATAAGGGCAAGAATTACATTACATTTGTGTCAGTTTATAACATAAGATAGTATAAACCATATACCATAACAATCTTATGGTAATTTTATATTCATTTTTTAAACGATATAATAAATGACAAATTGGAACAGGATTGTAGGGAAATTTCTTAATTCGCTTCAACATTTCTGTGTATGATATTATTCTAAACATTTTAAAATAAATCTTATAATCTTTAAATAAAATATCCAAATATATTTTAACATTTTTTTTAAACATAAATCCTTATTTTTTATTTAGTCAAATGACTCCCTGAACTTTGAAACTGTCCTCGGTAAAGCACTTAACACTTCTCCCATTGTAAAAGTGTTTATCTTTTTCGCAATATGAATTATCAAGAGTTACGATTAAGGCCGACAATCATCTTTTACCACTCTTTTGAAATATGAAACAGCGCGATGATTATTAGAATTAAGCAAAAAATTATAGTTCCCTTTTTTTGAGCATTTTATTGTATCCTTGGGCGTTGTCTTCCATAAGCGCAACAAAACTCTCTCCGCTAAGTGAATTTAGAGAAAAAGATATCTTGTTTAGATTTCATGAATATGCAAGACTGAAGTATGTGCATAATCAAGCGGCTTAAATTAGCATTCAAGGACTTTGTTTTTTGCGTCATGAATTTTGATGTTATATTCGTGTAATTGCAATGAGCAGATGTTTCAATGAGACCGAACACTACAGATTTCAGGATTAATAATAAAGACATTATACTTGGTTTTGAAAAGTCATTGAGTCATTATGTGTACCGGATTGTTCTACCTTTTTATGCTTATGACTAAACATTTCGTAAAAAAATATTAATCCGAAAACTTAACTTTCTAAAAAGATAATTGTTAAAGAATGTCGAATATTTTTAAGAAATAAAGTATGTATTCGATGCAAACGATTTAATCTAGAATTACCAAATTGTGTCACAGTATATTTTGTAAGCGTAATGTAAATCTCGGAGGGAGTAAAAATAAATAAATTTAGAATTGGAAATTAAAATTTAATTTTACTTTTAATGTTTTCCCTTTGTAACTTCTGAAAATATTATTAATCAAAAATAATTGTTACATCATTTTAAAATTCGAAAAAATATGTATTTAATAATATTGATTTAGCTGCTGATCATATTTACTGCATTTTTTTTAAAATTACAAATACTTTTCAATTAATTTGCAACGACACGTTTCATTATTACTTTGAAATTCAAAATGGTTTCAAAGTTTCATCAAATTTATAATCAAGTAATTTTTCTCCCACTGTTAACAACAGTGTAATACATAGCAGGACAACATAGCAAAACAGATGAGCCGGACATTAATATCGTTCAATAACATTATGATGCCATAGAACATGATTCCATTTGGAAGGTTCTTGAACATATTAAATAGAGCATATGTAAACTTTCAGTGTTTGTCATAATTTGATGCGTAAAAACACTGGAATATAAACGTCAGGAATGCAGAAGAGACTTCATTGAAATGAAACGCAATCAGTATTTATAAAGAAGGAACTGATAACTAAAACAGCTGTATGGAATGTAACCATCTTGGTCTAATCAATTTTGATTAATCTGCCAAAAAATATTATAAAAGCGGTTAAAAAATAGGTAATGATAATTAAAAAAATTTCTTCCTGCTATTTGGCTATACTAATGACTTTAAAATCTATGTATCGCGTTGACCACAAAATATGCATATGCGAATGGGCGATGCGAAAGCGATCATCTCATGTGTTTCAAGTCGAATGACTTGCAAGACACGTATGCGTGATATTTATTCCACATTCCAGCACGTTGTCATCACTGTACTGATAAAAAGTTTTCAAGGAAAATTCTGCGCTACATTGTCAGAAAGTTTAATGATTTAATGGGACTTCATTCTTATTTTGGGTTTGATTTGCTCTCTTGGTATTCCATAGAACATTTTCAAATGGTTTCAATATTAATCGGATGTTCGATCACTGGATAGAGAGATACGATTTTTTTCATCCATGAAATCCTCGAAAACTATTTCATTTTTTGGAATATTTTATTTATCTTGTAACCGGATAGCACAAATGCGCAGATTTTTTTTGTGGCAATTGTCACCAAACGTTTTCCAGAAGGTTTGTTTTCGTTCTTAATCCACCCCCGCACACCACGCCGCCAACCCTCAACCGGCTCCCAGTTTGGCGATTATTTGGCGTCGAAGCGTTGGCGCGACGGAGAGAAGGCGAGGTGACGGAAATGTTGTACTAATGGTAACCACCGCGAGATGGCGTAATTGCTCCGTCATGTCGAGCCCAGCCGATCGCTTTAGCCTCCCCCTCCTTTCATTTTCCATTCCTCCCCTCTCCAGAAGTAATTGTAACCAATAAAAAGACAGAACGATCTTCGCGCCTGCTTCCCATTGGCTCGGAGACCGGCAATCTCAAGAATTAATTACAAAAAAAAATCTATTTTTTTTTTCGCAGCCGTTGTTTCTGTGTGCCGCTCCCTTCATCAGCAGTCCAGTTTGTCCATGTAGATCAAGTGGAGAGGGTGGCGGAATTTACGCAGACGACATTTTTGTTTTTCTTCTTGTTCTTTTTGCGTTCGATATTTTTTCGCCGCTTTCGCGCATCCGAGTTCTCGACTCTTGCCCAGTGTGAAAGGAAAAGAGTCGCTTGCTCTTCGGAAAGGGATTTAAAATCGTCTACGTTTTGTGATGTCGCGGGATGATGGGCTGCCGCTACGGTTACAGCTGTGAGAAGATTCGTCTGCTCATCAGAGGCCCACCCCGGTGTTGCTGTCATCGTCTGACGGCGGCGTGGTCGCGCCACCACCCACAGCCTTCAACAGGTCAGTTTTCCTTCTGTGTTTACTTTTTGCTTGCTGTTTGTTCGGCAGGGAGGATAAGAGAAGGGGAGGGAACGTCTGTGTTCGGCTTGTCCCCAAGCACTGGAATAATCGTTTGCTAAAAACGTGTTGCTCTTGGATCTTCTGAAATGTGAAGTTTGCATTTAACACAAATAAACTATTTATGGTAGTGTCTTTGTACTTCATCATTCTCGGACATGGTCTGCGCGTTGAAACATTTGTGAAATAAGTGAAATTGTATGAAAAATGGTTTTAAAATTTGTTTTGGTATAATTAAATCTTTTGTCGATTTTAATTAAATTTGTAATTATTTTAAATAGCAGTTGTTTTTCATATTAGAGTTTCCGTTTTATTTAATATTTTATCAAAATATGTTCATATGAATAAATTACAACAAAATTTAAGTTTTTAGGTTTATTTTTAGATTATGTAGAATTAGTATATGTTAATTAAATGCAAACTATTAAAATTTTGTTTCATCTTACTAAGTGTAATTTATTTTTTTCAATCCTTTATTTTATTTCAATAATTAGTATCAATATTATTTTACTTATCGTAAATAAAAATATTTAATTTTTTTCCCTTCAGAAATTCATTATTTTCATAATGCTATCAAATCAAACAAGTTATGTAAGCGATAAAGATAAAATGTCAATATGATTAGTAACCATAGATTGAATAAATAAACACATTTCACACTTTTAATTGTTCATATTATACAAAATAATTATGACAGTAACTTCTTCTTCTTCTTTTTTTTTTTTTTTTCGAATAAGGATTGTTTTTACGAAAACACAATATTTGTAACTTCCATACTTTTAGAAATATAAAATATTTTTTTTTGTTTACATTGTACAACAGTATTTTTTTAAAAACTAACAATTAGTATTATACTTACTAAAAGATAATTTTAATCACCATCAGTAAGTAGAAATATAAATAAGGTAATTAGTAGAAAAATCTAATCATAACTATCAGTATATAATAATTTTGAATAATTTTATTTCAGCTTGTTTACATCTTATTTTATTCAAATTTTCATTTAATAAAATATAATTTATAAAAATTTAAATTTTTGATTCGTAGCATCTTTAAGTAAATAATTAAGTAGTAATCAACTTAATAATGTATTTAATTAATTGCTATATGAAATCTATCTTACTCCTTTCCCATTAATGTATTTAATTCACTTTTAAGTCATGGGCAGTTTCAATCAATTAAATTCACAGTGAGACACGGATTACTCTGATTTAAGGATTCGTACGCCATTAAGCTCAATGTGGCTTAACGGTGTACTAACTTTGAATAACAAGATGTCGTTTGCATGTATCAGGGATTGAGTAGGCGGGTGAATTGATTCTTTGAAACAATGTAAGTGCAGAATGAATATATTTGCCTTGCATAGATAATGAAGTAAGATATTTAGTGCATTAATTTCATCATCTGGATAGTTATCGATAGTAGAAAATGTTAGCATTGATGCTGCTTTTAATGAAAAATTTCTAACAAAGACGATTTGCTGAAACGGTTCTTTTTTTATATTCTTTTATTCGACGATATTTTTGAATTATGAATGCAGAATTGTATTACCACTAGTAAAAACAGAGAAAAGAATAAATAAAAAATAAACCGCTATAACATTTTCTGATTAGTCTGGAAGCAATTTTTATTTTTTACTTTATATCCCATGATTCCAAACAACTTTTAAAACCAAACGATTTTCCAACAATACCAATGATTCCGAACAGTTTTCATTAAATTACTTTAGTTATGCAGATATATAATTTTTTTTGTTTAACACTCATAGTTTTTTTAAACCTTTAATTTAAAGTTATTTAACAAATAAATATTAATATCAATAATTAATATTAAAAAATATTATAAATATAAATATATTCTACAGTTAACCAGGCCTTAGTAACTGTTATCCACATCCTACACGATACTGCTTTATATCCTAGAACTACCTCTTAACACAAATGCCTTGGGTTAAAGACCTCAACCAATCCTGAAAGATTACACCCCCGAAAAACTTAAACCATGTCTGGCCGATGTTTTCGCCGGGACGCAGACTTCTTGTTGATTTTGAATCCCCAAAAACCGTCTGAGCCTCTACTTCCCGTCTACCTCCCCCCCTTACGTCATTTCTTCCTTGTTTGGGACCCTGACAGCCTCCCCTTTTTGTACCATCTGTGAGGAAGGGGAAACAGACTCAGGGTTACCACTCGTTCTAAAAAGAATGAATGGTTCCATTTTAACAGGTTTGGGTGCTAGATCCCTTTCTTGTTTCCTACTACTTCCTATAAAACCTGCTACACTCCCCCCCCTTTTTTTTCTTGATACAATGAATTTTTTATATGAATTTTTAAATGCATATTTTTTTAAGTAAAATTTTGATTTTGTTATAATAAACATTCTTTTTTGTTTTTGCAATTTCTCTTTTGATATTTTTTTATAATATCAAATTTCGTGTTTTTAGAATACATAACAGAAATGCTTCAGAATGTTAATAAAAAAAATCGTTACGCTGTTTATCAAATAATCTAAATTTTTTTGAGCAATTAAGCAGTGGAATTTTACTATCTCAAAACGAATTAATTTGTTTCGCATTTCTGATTTTAAAAAATTGCTGATTTTTAAGGGTATACAAGATTTAAAGACCTGACGTATTTGACGCTGTAACTGACAATAATTTTTAATACTCTCTTTGTTGATTATGATTTAAATCATAAAAAGACCATCCTATAATAATCCCAGTATATATATATATATATCAAAAGGAAGCATTAATATCCCTAAATCAATCAATCAAGTAACATTTACATTCAACGTCTATTAAGGACGGCATTTAAATAAATTGGCTCCATACATTTCCCAAATAAAAAATAAAATATTGAGAAAATAAAATTGATAAGCTAATAATCTTTTAATCTAGCAAAACAACCATTAAAATACTCTAGTGTATTTCCATAAAAAATATCTAAAAACCAGATATATGTGCAATATTTGATATAAAATGCAAGATTACATTGCATCATTTTGAAGATTTGTTTTTAAATTTTCAAGGGAAATTTTTTAAATATGGAATATAGCCTCGCTTTCATTACTAATTAGATTTTTTTAAACTTAACTATTTATGTCGAAATGAAATCTGCGATAAGATACAAGGTATGTTTTTATGACAGTAATGGCACATTTAAACACTTCTTAATCCTGTTGCAAAATATTTTAAATTGTATTAAGATTTTAGTTGTGCTATCGTACATTCACGTGGAAAAAGTATTAAAAATTTGTCTACGTTAAAGGTTTCAAAATATACAAATTATGAAGCATCATAGACGTTACAATGTTAATCATTTTCAGGCATTATTTTTAACTAATTCTTAAGACATCTTATTTCAAATCATTGTTGAATATAACCTTTCTTGCACCATATTCTACATATTTTCTATTAATTATTCTGTGTTTAAAGGTTCGATATTACTTAGCCATTAAATAACATGACAGATGCTTACAATGCGATTCCTTTCTGGACCGATTTCTCAGGCATATTTACCTGAGCTAATTGTTAAACGCAAAATTTACTACACTATACTTTACTTATTTATTACTAAATAATCTACGTTAAAAGCTTCAAAATACTCAATTTAGAAAACATCACATACATCTGCAATGCCTTTGGAAGTTACATACAATTTATAAGACATAGTAATATCAGATCATTCTTTAATGCAAAATTTGTTACACTATATTGTACTTCCCTGTTACTACATATCCTACGTTAAAAGTTCTGAAATGCTCAATTTATTTTGTCTACAGAAAGCATCACAGATGCTTGCAACACCTCCTGGACATTTTATTCAATTTGTAAGCCACATTTACCTCAGATCATTCTTGAATGAAAAATTTGTTACGTTATATTTTACATGTTTGTAATTAAATATTCAAAGCTAAAAATTTTGAGATGCTCAAATTATTTTGGCCCTAGAAAGCATTTCAGATGCCTGATAAACCTTCTGAACATTTTACTCAATTTGCAAGACATACTTGCCTCAGGTCATTTTGAATTCAACATTTGTTACTACAGATTCTACGTTATAAGTTCCGAAATGCTCAAATTACTCTGTCTTTTATCAAGCATCATAGACGCCTACAAAACTTTCTGAACATTGTTTTTATCCGAATTGTGAGACATATTTACCTGAGGTCATTGTTGAATGCTAACTTTGCTACACTTATCTCCGAAACGAAACTAATGTTTTCGTAGGAAATGACAAAGCTGTCTGTCTTGCTACGTGGGCCTTCCAAACTGAAACAAAACTGCTAGATGTTATCATAACCTTTCACCGAAACTCCCACGAATGATGTCTGTAAGTTTTGATAGAAATTCCTTAGACAATGAGGTTTGCTTTAGGATGCTTATCTTAAAACTTCCTCTGCTTTTGATTGACCAGATAAGAAGTCTAATCTCAGTAAGCTCTGCAAGAAATGATGCTTTACTGTCATCGTGATGCATATTTTTGAAGCATTTACTACATTGAAATGAAAGGAAACTGAACCATGTTTTTATTGCCGACTTTTTTTTTCAGTCATTCTCCTTAGCAAATTGAGAAATGTTGCCAGTTTTTTTAAATTAAAAAAAGTTTATTCCATGTCTAGGAAATTAGTTATTCCGATTTTTTAATTTTAAGGTTAACTGCTTCTCGAAGTCCTTTAATTTTTTAAAATTTACATTTATGCGGTTTTATATTTATTACTGTTTCGTATAATTCTTTATTTTTTAATATTGTTCAATAAGTGTAAATAAGCGAAAAGAAAATGGGAAATATAATTTTAGAAAGATCAATTTCATAACTAATTTATTTCAATAATTTATTAAACAATTTATTTGTAATTAAAATTAATTAAGTAAAAATCTTTTAACTATTTAAAGATTTCTCGTTGATAAGTTTTCCTTCTTCAAGTGAAAATAAATTTAGTAAAAAAAAAAATCGTTTGTGCTAAACAATATAGAAGGCTTATTTTTCTTTGATTTATTTACTCAGAATATCAGAAAATCATTTTTATTTATCCTGTTTTTATAGTATGGAAAAATAATTTTTGAATGAAATTAATTCTTTGTCATAAATATTTTAATTATTTAAATTTTTAAAAAATTACTATTGAAATATTTAACTATATTATTACAAATATTCCTGACTCACATTTATAAATACTATAAAAAAGATATCAACTTCCATAGTTATCTATTTTAGAAAAATCTAAAAAACAAATAAAGGTTTAATTTATAACAATAAAAAAATACTTTCAATTGTAATTTTTTTTTTCTAAAAGTGAATTTAAACGAAAATGATATTAACAATATTCTTAATAAAGACGAATTCCTGAATTATTTTTATACCTATTTATGCATAAAAACATTGCTTAGCAATGTTTTTGCAATCCTAACCGAAATAACAGTTTAATCCTTTAAACATCTATAGATATGATTTTCTGATTTATATCTATTTATATTAATGAAGAAATTAATATAAAAAATTAATGAGGAATCCATTCATAAGTCGATATTTATAGTTCATGAAACGCAGCTTTAGAAATTCATTCCATTTATTTAATTTTCATAATGCAACACATTCCACTAGCCTTCGCACACTTTTAATAATGGATATAAAACTTCTATAATTGTCGTTAATAATAATATATCTAAAAAAATAAAATAAAACCTTGAAAAATCACTTTAACACCTACCAACTATTTCCTGCTGTGCTAATGCAAGAATAAAATCGCACGACTTTGCTCTGCTGGTAACATAACACTCTCCGGCGTGGTTTATTTACGGTAGGGGGGTGACTCATAGTTGGGGTGAGATCATCGTATAATTAATGTTTGTGGTTAATGAAAGTGCGCGCATAGAGGAGGCATGATGGGCATAAAAATAGGGTTTATACTTCCGAAATTGTTAGGAAGTGTTTTGATTTAATTCTTCATATTTTAACGCTAATAAGTTCACGGCTACTTGTATAATAATAATTGGATACTCATATTAATTGCCTGTTGCTATAGCAACGCTCTTAATTTTTTTCTATCGTTAAAAACAAGAAGCGTTTTTGTAGTAAGTTGATTTAGTTTTGTGATTTTTTTTTTTACAGGAATGAAAAAGAAATGCATTTACTTATTAGAAGTAAGGCATATTCCGATGACAAAGTGCATTACAAATTAAGCAGGCAGTATTTAGTGAATAACAAGAACTTATGTGTTATAAAACACATTAGGTGTTTATTTAGTATATACTCACTCTAAAAATGTTTTCTAAAAATGAAATTTTAAAATATGTATGTCTCCGAATACGTAATCAAAGCGCATATAATCAATACAAAGTTATAGAAAGCCACATTAAAATGTCAAAAAAAAAGTTCCCAATACGAATTTATATATTTATAAATTTTTGATATTCTCTAAAATAATTTGTAAAAAATAAAATAAGTACGTAAATTAGTTCTCTTTTGTAAGAAATTCGAGCTACCGTACAGATTAGATCTTCATTATCTTTTAAACAATCTCCCATCTATCAAACTCAAACCTTGATTATCATTTAACTTTGCACAGATATAAAGCAACACCAATAATCATATATTTCTGATTTGCAGTTATTGATACATCTAAAAATCGCGATATAGCTTTACGAGTTAGAAAAAAAAATTTATAATAAAATTAAAATTTAGCTAAAATTTTGATAAAATATTTTTAGTAATTTAAAAATAATACATAAATGTACATTTTTTTTCTATTTTGTGTTATACAGTTGATATGTGTTAGCCAAATATCATTAATGGGACATAATTTATCTTGTTTTAACTCCAAAGAAAAAGAAGCTGGAAGAATACCGTCTTATAAAAGTTCATAACATATTCTAAAATACACTATATTCTTTTGAATTTAGGTGGTGGAATATCGACCCATAAAACTCATAACATATTTCAAAAAGATCCCGTCGGTCTCAAAATATTCATATTTCATCTAGTATCTAAATATTTTATTAATTTTACCAGTCAAACATAAATTATTTCGATTTCAACGATAAATTGTTTGTTTTCTCATTTTTCGGTAATACATATTCATAGGAAATATTTAATGTATCTCAATTGATGCTTTAATATTTGTTCATTTATTTAATGATTTTAATTTTATTGACAATGATCTTGAAAGTTTATTTGTAATTCTTCCAACATGCAATAAATATTTGGATCTTCGAAAAAAGGATCTTCGAATTACTGAGTGCTATATCTACATGAAAAATGGCATAAATAATTTACCACCTGTCAATTATGTTTTTTTTTTTTTTTTAAGATTTTAAAGTTTTAAACTTAATATATCAAAGATTCTGTAAGAAAATCCTTATATCTCTCTTCGCTCTTTATTTAAGAACGGCTTTGCAAGTGAAACAAAAATCTGAAATTGCTCTTTTGATGACTATCTACTCTACATTTAATAAGACTCTAAGCTGGGTATTGAGGGTCAAATCAACTGGTCGCATTATACCATTAGTTTCTCCTAATTTCAATTATCCTTGCCCAAGTTTTTTCAGACACAAAAATGTGAATTCCTGATGGAGAAAAATAAATAAAATCATTGAAAAAACTGAACTTTATAATCACGCTGGTACTATGAGCGGACGGTTGATTAATTGCCACATGGTAATCGATTATCTCAAATCTCAAGGAACTCGTTTCCTTGTCTAGTATAATCCCTATTATTTCCATTCTAATCTCTCCAAATCACTCTTACCTCTGTCTTTCCACACCAGAAAAGAATTTGCACGAAATATATCCAACTGAGTTTTTTTATCATTATCCATTTGGAAATAAATGCATTAGTACCACAAAACGTGTTCTTCGGTGGCTCCAGCAATTAAATGTTCCGTCTAAGCCACATCTTACCGTCATCAAGTGCAAGCCAAGTATTAATCAAAGCAATCGACCTTGGGCACAGGTAATTGCTGCCGTTGTGTACCCAACGCCATTCAGGTCCAGTCCTGTGCCCACCTCCCCTCGGCCTACAGTAACGGTATACTGATCGTGGTAACATCGATTTGAGTCAGTAGGAATATCGCCATGTAAAACAAAAGAAACCGTTGAGGGCTGTCGGCTACAGTTGACGTGGTTTCTGTAGTTTTTTTTTTTTTACCCAACGCTAGCATGATTGCAAGAAATATCAATCACTCCTTTGGTACATCTGAATTTTGCATTTTATTGTGTTTCTTGGATATAAAAAAAGATGCTTGTAAAGAATACGGGTGTTTTTTAAATCTGATGTTATTAGTTAATTATTTTTGCTTTTTTGAAGTTGATTAATTTGGTTGTAAGTTGTGATAGTTAAATTTGTTAAAGAAATCAAGTTTGTGGCCGATCAAAATTTTGGTTGTTTTCAGAAATAAAAGCATATGAATTGATATAATTTAAAATGAAGGAATCACAACTTTCAATTAATGCAAGAAAAAGAATCGTTCTGGATTAAATCCTAAGTCCGAAACGTAGTAGAATGTTAATGTTTTAGGCATAACTTTGTCTGGCTTGGTCTTGTCAGTTGTATTTTGTGTATATCAATTTTTACAGAAAGAATGCTATGTCCAAGACTAAAAGTAATGTAGTTTTAATTGAAGAGAAAATGAAAATTTCATCTTGTAGAATCAACTTCCAAGAAACATAATAACATATGCATGTTTTAGGCTGAATGTGTTTTACTTGGTCTTGTCAGTCATTGTATTTTTTGTGTAGTGATTTTTGCAGAAAGAATACGGTCCAAGACTAAAAACAATGTAATTTTAATGGAAAAGAAAACGAAAATATCCTTTTGTAAAATTAATTTTTTCCAAGAAAGATTTTTTAATCGTGACCTTAACATTTAATGATGCATGCATCTGAAGAATTTAATGAAATAATAAAATAGAATTTCATTGCAAACAATTAAAAGAATTTTAGCAAATAGGATTCAAAATGAATTCTGAAAAGAGAAAAGTAGGACACGAAAATGAAATGTATGTTATTACAAAGCTAACTTCTAAAAAAAATTGTCTGAGGTTTTAAAATACCATTTCATCAAAAGAGGGAAAAATGTTTTTAAAAAATTATGTTTTGATTAATTAAAAATCGAATTAAATTTTGAAAAAAAATTTTTAGGGATTATTTGTTGCGAAATAAAACCGTACTTCTTGATAAAATAAATATATAATTCCGCGTTTTAGAATGTTATAATCTGTGCGTCAGGATTTTTATATCATAGAATGTACAAAAAGTATGTGTGTCTAAAAATGTCTTATTTTTTAAAAAAAAAAAACATTAAAATACTCTGTAAAACAGTAGACATTTATAGTACAAAAGAGAGGGTGATTCTAAAACAGATGGATTCGAAATAGAATAAATAAATCTTTTTTATTCTATTTCTTTAAATCTTTTTTTTCCCCCTTTTCTTTTTTACGTCATTTAAATCTGTATCTTCATGTGCTTCATTATGTGTTTCCCTTTGTGTTTTCATTGGTTTATTGGTGATTTATTATTTCAATAATCAATAGATTCTTTGGCATTGTAAGTTATTTTACCAGCGTGAAACCTTTAGGGTTGTGAAAGGGTATAATATTTTGATTTGTTTTTAATAAATGAAAAGGAAGTTGATGTTACTGCATTTGAATACTATGCTTCTTCATTTGCATTGGACATTCCAGTGACGCATATTTTAATTACTTCTAAATTTATATGTTGAATGCAAAGCATTTCCTGTGAATCTTTATATTCTTTAATACCATTTTATTTTACTTTACCGGATGTTGCAATTGTAATAATTTATTGGTTGGCATCATATAAAAAAATAGGGGAGGAGAATCAAAATTTTTTTCCTTTAATCAAAAGGCACACATGATGACTGGATACAAATATTGAAAAACAAAAATTCAATTAAAAAAAGCTTTTATATGCATGAAATGGCGACTATATTAATGCATTTAGAGCAATTGCTTAGTTCGAAATTTTTCATTTGACACTTCAATGGTCTATAACTGAATATTTCTATCAATTTTTTGGTTTTGAGTAATTTTTCTGACAGTACTTTCTTTAATTTTCCTCACTTTTATATATATATAAAGGCTAAATATTTTTATTTTGTATATTTTTTGTTTATGATTTTTTTAAAGTACAACGACTGCGAAATATAATAAGCTTAAGTGAATAAAATCGTTTGGTTTTTTTAAAGTGTTAGATAAGAATTTAAGTTTCCTAGATATAATATATATTTATTTTCATTAAATATGAATTAGGAACATAAATATGAAATTTTAAAAAATTCAGTTTCGAAAATTCGACATTCACAACTTTTTTGGGGGAAAAAAAATTCCGTGGCGAATTTTTCGGATTGATTTCTATATAATACTAAAATAATAGTAAAATACATTTTACATTATCCATCAACTACTACGAATTTTTAAAAAATATTAATTTTTTTAAGCATATCTTTTAAGTTTTTGTCTATTATGGAATTTTGGAATAAAAATACTTTATTTCAGTAAGTAGAATATGTTTTTATCAAAATTATTTTTATTACTGATACTAGTAATTTTTATCAGATATTACGAATGAAAAAAAATTTCATGTTCGCGTGATATTCTAAGAAGTTCCATGGAAGTTTGATAGTTGGGTCCTTTGCGCATGTAACTGAAGAAAAAGGGAAATTTGATGGCATGTATAATTATTTTTGTCACGTAGCTGTCATGTCATATGAAATGTCTTCATTTATGAACATAGTTATATAAGGAGATTAGTGCATTTTGTGGGTGCTTATAAGTGGAGATGGATATCAATGATAAAATCTTTGTTTCTGAAAAAAAAAATAATGACGAAATTTATGTAAATATATCAAATTAAATTACCATCTTTCCTAAATCCAAATGTTTTAGAAAAAAATACCCACAAAGAAAAATAAAAGAATGCTAAATGATTTTTAGAAAGAATGCTAAGAGAGTGAGAGAAAGGATGAAAAGGATCAATAAATAAAATAGAAAAGCCAAAATAGAAAAATTAAAAACTTTTGGTTGATGATATGTACTTTGGATATGTATTTGATACGTATTTTGTCTAACTGTAGCAAAGTGTTATACATATCAGTTAATGTAATTTTTATGAATATAATGTGTTGACAATATTGTCTTTGCAGTCTTTGAATTAATATGTTGTTAGTAAATTTCATCACGTTTCTAAATATATATATATATAGGGCCTGATTTTATACAGTTCGAATAACTGGAATGCTCTTGCGAATTCGAACGTTATAACATAAAAGATAAGTTGATCGCCACCTAGAAATATTTGCAATTAATGTCCTGAATTTTTTAGGTAAAACTGTTTTAAGACTCCCACACATTAGCGCAATAATTGATTATTACCAAACGTGTAGTTGATACGAAATATGTGGAGTTTTAATACATAATTGAGGCTCGAAGAAGAATTTCAAATTAGCTTATTAGACCAAAAAACGTTGACAAATCTTAAGAAACACATTTCATTTTTCTTTCTGTAATGGAATCAGACATTTTTTTTTGTATATATTTTATCATAATGCTTTAATTTACTGTACTTCCGACTCATATTAATATCAAATATTAGTCTTCGTAACAATGCGTCATTTGCCTTCTTAATATTACTTGATCAATAAAAGAAAAAATGACATAATAGAAAATTTCTGGGAATAGGTTTTTGTGTGGTTTTAGAGCACAAAAGGCACTTTTTTTTATGTTCCTTCTTACCTTTTATTTATCTGTGATGATCGCGTGATGCGACGCACTATCCATTTCGACTGCGACCGAATTTTTAATGTTTCCTGAGAAATATATCGTGTGCTCTCGATTGGAATTCTGGGTAAATGAAGGTCAACGGCAGCCATGTTGAAAAAAAAATCTTTTATTGTGTGGTGAGTGATATTCAGAAATATTCATTCCTCGTTTTCTTATAAAGATCATAAGATCTTTTTATTTTCGTAAATTTATTTATGAGGTTATTGTCATGTTGCCTCTTTTAAATGAATTCCATTTTTTGTAAATTTTAAATGCACTTGTTTGGATAGAATTACAAAACGTAGGAATGTAAAGCCATGAATATGATGTAATTCGTTCTTTGTAAACTAGCATTTTATATTTCCTTCCGGTATGTGCAGAAGCATATATATCCTTTATATCAATTTTCAGAAATATTTTTACATATTTTTAATGCATTGTATCTCTAGTCATATAAACAAATATTATGAAATTTGGTGTTGAAATTATTAGAACATATTTGAAATCGCACTTGTACTGTATTCCTTCTGCATTTTTTTTTTTTTTTCAAAAGTAATTTATCAGACATTAATTTACTAAGTAACACTTTTGTAAAATATATGTACAAATTCACACTTGTAGTGTATTCTTTTCTGGTCATGTGAATGCCCAATGTTTGCATGTTTTACAAAAGTAATTTATTAAACACGAATTTACTACGTGGCACATTTTTGTAAAATATGTAACTATAAAACATATTCGATGTTTTTTAACCTATATTTTAAAGCATAATTATACTTAAATTTGCTGAAAATAAGACTTTTGCATAAAGGCTTGTCACAATTGCGTCACTTTTACTTTTTGTTATTACATAATATATGTTTTGTCATCACCAAATTTTCAAGTATTTCACAAACCCTCATAAAGTTAAAAGCTGCCATGCAATTTAAAGTTCCGATACCATCCTTAGAAAAATACTGTACATTATTTTCAAAAAATTATGTCAAGTACAAAAATTAGTAACATTTCAGTTAGTTGTTATCATTGCGGGTTACATTTCTAGCGAAAAATATACAATGTTATTTTCTTCATTTCATTATCTTCCATCTTAAGAGCTCAACATTAAAAACAAAATAATAAAAAAAAACTGAAGTTTTCTCGACAAGTTTATAAAACTCTCATCTCCGAGGCACTTAACATGTTTCGAACGATTGCTTCTTCGGAGCTCAACCCCCTACCCCTTATGTCCTCCCCTCCAACAAACGCTTTCTTCGTTCAGTATCGCTTTCCTGTAATCGCTGCAACCGTGTCCGAGCCCTTCTTCTCCATCCTCCCGATGATCCTCATCTCTGTATCACCGTCCCTGTCATCGAAAAGGCATCTACCGGATTGCTTTTTCTATTTTTTTTTCTGTGGAAGAATATTCATCATCATCGCTCATCTCGCGTATTGTCGCCTTGTGTGGTGGCTGCTCGTTTGTGTGTGCTTTTTCTATGGGAAGCAGCAAAAAAAATTGATTATCGTTATTGATAACGAAAGGTATAATAAAGAAAAAGCGTGGCCAGAAAGAAGAAAAGTGTCTGTAGTGTAGTAAGAAGGGAATGGTATCTAATTATTTATTTTTTGTGGGTGGTTTTTGAGGAGGTTGTCGATAGGAATCGGATATAGGAAAATGGGATATGTCCCACAGAAGATATATGGATCGGTATTTTGATTCTTCGCATTCCAATGGTGGCCCGTTTCATAGTGAAAGTGATATATTCATGGTAGAATGTCTGTGCTTGGATTCATTTATTTTTGATGGCTTTTCTCTTCCCCTCCATCCCTTTTATTCTTTCTAAAAAAGTTTTAGAAATTCTTTGAGAAGTTTTAAAAAGATTTCTTTTTGAGAACGTTGACTTGGACCCTTCAGTAGTTCTTGAAAGGTAGATTAAAATTTGATTTCAAAGTGTGTGTTTTTTATATGATCGGGGCTTTCTGAGATCTCGCGAGGACTTTGTAATTATTTGATGTCATCCTATCTGACATCCAAATTAAAAATGCTTTATCCATAATCAGAGTTATGTTGGTCATGATTGATATCAAATCCTCAACTGTATCTAGATTTTGCCGCTGTGCAACTATACTCCCCAGTATTCCAAATTATGCAAAACAGACAATATTCTTGGCTTATGATAATATCTTGCTTGTGATAACAAAAAAATGTCTCAAATTAACTATACCGTAATGATTTCGCCATTCTAGCCAAATTTAGGTTCGATCAATAATTGATCTCCCTTGCAAAAGCAATTTAATTTTTCAAAAAAAAAAAAAAAAAAAAAAAAATGAAAATTCTGATATGGAAATTCGAAATTCCCTATAATTCATTAGAACTATATTCTCCTGTATTTCAAATTGTATAGAATAGAAATATTCTTGACTTAAGATAGTCTGTTGAGTGTGATAATAAAAACTTGTTACAATCAATTACGCCTTAATGATTTAGCCTTATTAACCAATTTAAGGTTCCAAAGGGATTTATTAATAATTTTTCTGGCTTTTAAAATCACTTTAACTTTATCATTAATTTTTCGACAAAAAAAAATTGGTGGGGTTGGCATTTAAACATCTGTTTACTGAAAACTATGACATGAATATTATGAAACTCCTTATATATACTCCTCCAAAAGAACTGCATGCATTTGTTATTACCGTTTCTCACTGGACGTTCTATTATACTGGATGATGAGAAAAGTTTATATTTCTTCTTCTTGTTGGAATTATATCTAATTGTTGATTTCATTTCATAATTGATTAAATTTTGGCCTCCATTAGCAATTAGAATTAAGTTATTTCGAGACTTCTCTGAAACGACGCACTATCACTTAAATGCTGGCTATATATTTTGTTATCCAACTGCCTCAATGAATTAAGGTTAATAGATGACTGGTATTTTATTAATCGGTGATTTAACCATTAATTGATATCATTTATTTAATCTCTGACGATTTATTAAACTATGGATCTTTTTATTTCCTTCTCTTTTATTCTGTGCTGAGTTGCTCCAGAAGGACGAAGATGCTACATAATAACCTGAAAAATAACATAGTTCTAAATGTTATGAAGCCATTTTGTCAGATATGAATCAAATTATAAATTTGAACTTGAAACTAATAAATGCATATAAAGCTAATGAATTAAATATTGCATATACATCACAAAGTTTAGTGTTATTAACATCATTAAATGCAATATATACAAATAAATTACCAATCATCTTGACAATGTATCCATCAATGAAATTTTAAAATGCTTAAAAATTCAACATGCTAAATATAGTCTTTGAAACATATCTATTAAATCATGGCATTGTCAATATCAGAATCCACTTTTAATTCAATATTGTTAAAAAAAACTCTTAGTGAACTACTATTCTTGTTGTAACATTACAATTTCCATATCTGTTTGGTTTTGAAGTAGTGACGGTTATGCATGTCAACAAATAGTTAATAAAACTACTCATGGCACAAATTGGGAAGATTTTACAATTATTAACCTCTCCTTTCTCTCCCTAAAAATAAGTGAAAAGTTACTCTTCTCTTAATCCTACGAAGACTACAGTAACCCTTGCCAATATTAAGAAAACCCCATCTTCCAAACAGCACATGTGGAAAGAAAAAAAAATCTTATACATGCACCTAAGAGAAAGAGACTAGAAGAGTGGGGAGGGTGCACTAAAGGGCAGGTAGGTTATCGGCCAAGATCATCTAGGGAGGAAATAATTAGAGCAGATACAAACGCGTGGAAGTGTGAGAATTCCTCTCCTCTTCCCCTCTCCATTTCCCGAAGAGGATGGGAAGAGAGAAAATAATAATCAAGGAGCATAAAAAAAATAAGATGGCGAGGAAAAAAAAAAGAATGAAAAAGTGTATATACACTTTCGCTCTCTCGCTTTTGTTAACGATCTTGTAATTAATGACGGACAGACAGATGGTCGACCCTAATACCCTGATGTTGACTGGGCAGGCGTTACTCCCGAAACAAAGAGCCGATCTCTCTTTCTCTCTGGGGTGGTTGGGAGGGTGGTCGCTTGGTGAGAGATCGTTTGGAGTTTCCAGTACTAACCCTCATCCCTCCAATATGCAGTAGCTGTTATGAATGAGGAAGAAGGGGGGGTTAGGAGTGAAGAGTTTGTGTTACATGGTAGATAGGAGCTTCTTAGTAAATTATAATTTAGTTCGTTCGTTTTACTTTTTTTTAAAAATTATTTGTATGTGTTTTACTATGTGTTATTTGATGATACAATACAAACAAATATTTACTATCAGAAGAAAAATGTTACCAGCTTTTAGCCGTTTTAATTGCTAAGTGAGCTTACAAGCAGTTTACATACAATGTTGTTAATATCTTGTTAAAATTACAGACATTTGCAATAAGAAATCTTTTCAGATTGATTCTGGTTTCTTTACTCTTTGTGCAGCTGTCTGTAGTTTACACGAAACAATTTAATTTTGTTTTACCATTTTCGTTTTTATGCGGAAACAGTTGAGTTAAGATGGTAACGTCTAAGTCAGTTCGAATCACGTTGGGTTTATTTTGTTTTCAAATTAGAAATGATGTAAATAACAATAAGCAAAAACTTGATAAAAAAATTAATCTTTTTAGAGCTCTATTAAGAACAGTATTTTGTAGTAGTTACATTACTCTATCATCTCTTTTGCTTAATAGATGACAATGTCTGGTGAGGTACGCGTCCCATAATACTTTGTGATTGTAAATAATGAGATGAAATGCTGTTGTGTTAAGGTATACACGCGTTAATATCTTGTCTTCATGTTTGCTTTGTGTAAAATGTGATAATTAAAAAAATGTTCCAGAAAAAATTTGCCCTCTTGCTGATCTTTATTCCACCACAATTTTAGAATTAATAGATTGAAATGTTTTTTTTTTATGTTTGATTCTCTTTATTTACTTTATTCACTTTTCAGTAACATAAAAAACTTATTTACGCATTGGACCTAAAGTATGACCCCATGATTTATATTAAAAAGTTCACCCTATTCCATCCTAATTTTTGGGTGAATTCTAATTTTTTAAATTGAAATCACCATGCATTTTATTTCGAAAAGGACTAATATCACAACATTCAAATACGGTAAAGAAATATTGCTCTAGTGCGACAATAATCCAACCAATGAAAGTTTCTCAATATAAATAGCTTTTGATATCGTTTTCAAAGAAACATCCAACACAGCTATTTACCATATTCTTATTAATCTCTTACATCATATCATGACAATGCAGCTTATCACTACATAGTTTATAACAATAGATAAAAAATAAACTAATCATCTAAAAGCTATGAATCACTAATTATTTACATTCATAACATGGCCATATACTATCAGTACTTATAAAAAGTAATGTTTTTAATTATGAGTTTTACAATAACATGCCGGCCTCCTCCTCTAACACAAACTTAAATTAGGATATAGCTTATGACTTCCATTACGAAAATTTCTTATCTGAGAAGTCATCTTTTGTACACTTCGATTGTAAAATAGTTAATACCATCGATAATATCAACTTAGTTCAACCTCTCCTCATCTTAATTCCGCATTTATTTTCAATCCTGACTCTAGAAAACCTATTTCCCATACGGACTCTCCTCATATTTACTTTCTTACACGAAGAAGAAAAGAACACACACACAAAAAAAAAATATGAGGGGTGGTGAAAAAAGAAAAGAAAGCTCCCATAAAAGAATCATCTTTTGGGCCGGGTGGAAAAAAAAAACACCCAGCAACTTCCCATCTGTTGTTTGTTCTTTTCCCCCAATTTTTTTTTTAATCTATCAGTGACGTCACTAGAGTGCGAAAAAGGGGCGGGATGAGACCCACCGCGTTCCCAAGTGCCAGGTGGAGGCTAATTTGTTCTCATTAAAGAATAAAAAAGGGGGGATGTCCGAAAAGGTAGAATACCCCCTCCCCATTCTCTTTTGACAGATGGCGGGGTAAAGGGTGTCAAATAATCGCGGAAATAGCGTGGTCCCATCCAGTTTTTAGATCAAGATTTATCGAAGATAACGTCTAGTGTTATCACTAATTATTTTTTATGGGGTGGCTGGATTTTTTTTTTTTGGAACGTCTATATTTAAATCTTAATGTGGGAATGTATGCATTTTTTTCTACCCTGCTCAAGAAGTGGAGATGGGAGAATAATAATTTTTCTTCGTTTTCATTGTCCTAGCTCGTGGGATATCGTCTGCAGAAAGTAATGGATTATTATTGAAAGACGGGAAAAAAACATATCCGGTGAATTAAGTACCCCCCTCGATAGTTTTTTCCCCTTCCTTGGAGAAAAAGTATTGTTCTTTTCCATTAAATTTGATCGTTTCTGTTAATAAAAAATGGAGTTCTGAATTTTTAAAGTAGTTTATTATTTCAAGCGTTTTTTGATTTTTTTGTTATATTATTTGAATTATTTTGCTTTTGACTTTTTATTTTACTTTTTTAATTGAGAAATCTTGTAAGTCAAACTTAAGATTCGGAATCAGAATTTTTATTAGATGTGAGTATTGTGAGAAAGAGAATTAATCATTTGTCTCTTTTTTATTTAAAAAAAAAAAAAAAAAAAAAAAAAAACATTTATTTTAAGATTCGAACTTTTATGTGAAAATTGCAGTTTTTCTGACATTATTTCAATTATTAATTAATTAGTTATGTTTTACTATTTATTAATAATATCAATATTTTAAAAGACTGTATTTTCTTAAGTTAATCTACTTATTTTGTGTTTTAAAAATAAATGAGGGGGGGAGGATGCAGAATGGTGACTACTTATTGAACTGCGGATTTTTAAAACAAGTACTAAATAACAAGTTGTATTTTATCTTTAACTAATTTCTAAAGATTGTTTAATGTTCACATGTTGAGTAAAATTTTGGATGTAAACTACGATAAAAGATTTAGGGGAAAGAATTCCAGTACTTGATAAATATATGGAATATATTAAAATGGAGGTAAAATTTAAGAAAGACAAAGTTTAGATGTAATAAAGTGAACTCTGTATTATTGTTAACAGATTTTATCTAAACTTTGGACACTTCTTTTTCATAAGAATGTGCGAATAACAAATCAAAATAAGTAATAATTTCTCTTTTAACATAAATTGTAATAACAGCAAATGAATTGTTTGGAAACATTATAAAAATATTTCTGCGATTAATCCATTTTCTATTTTTTGATTTAATGAGTTGATCACATTGTATATAATTTTTGTAGTGTATTTGTACAGGTGAATCAATCCAATAATCATATTTTCCTTTCTTTAATTTAATTTTCTACTAAATAAGAAATTAACTGTTACTCTCTTACAAGGCCACATTAAAAATTTCTAAATTTCTTTAATATCGAATTATAATTTAAAATGTAGGTGTAACTCCATTGGAATTCATAAAAATGTTATAAAACTTTATTTATCGATAAAGAATTTCTAAATCAATCTTAAAATTCTTATCATCGTGAACATTTATTGACGATTTCACTTATCTTCCAATTTGTGTTCATTTTACTTCCCCACGATAATTCACCGAACTTTTATTTCATTGATGAATACAAATCTTAAGCATACATACACGCGAATAACTGCGATTCAAAACCTAGAAATATAGTTCTAACTCCATTGAAAGTAATTTATAAAAATGTTATAAAACTTTATTAATCGACAAAAAATTTCTAATTCAATCCCGAAATTCTTATCATAGTGAATATTTATTTATTCACAATTTCACTTATCATCCATTTCGTATTCATTTTACTTCTTTAACGACGATTCACTGACCTTTTATATTCCTGACGAATACAAATCGTAAGCACTGATATCCGCGAGTAATGCGTCCAAAAACCTTTTCTTGAATTGGCAATTCACAAATAGAGAGAAGACGAATTTTTTAAACGTTGCATTGTTTATGATTTACTGCGACGTTGTGTTTCTGGTTTTTGGAATAATTATTTCAGGATGCTTCAGAACCTTATGCCAACGACTTCTCGATTATAAAAGGCTACTTCTACCTTTTGTCTCGCTGTTCTTTTGCACCACCCCCGCCTTACACACACCGTTTTCGATTTACCTTTTCTCGTATTCGAATGATGATTTTTCGGTGGCTCTGTTTCACGCAATTGTCTCCTTTGGACTTCGGGTGTCCATGTTGGCGAGTATTGCACTGGGATTTGGCGCTATTAGGAATTTTATCGCCAAGTTTAAATTTGATTTGATTGTGTGGGTTTTTTTCCCTCTTCCTATTTTTTAAATATTTTTTTCTGCTCTGTAGAAACGAAACTGGCATGTTAATATATTTTAATTCAAAGAACATTAATGTAAATTTTTAGATTAAAATTATAATTCTATAGTTTGATTTTTTTAATGACAAATTTTTATTAGGATTCATTTTTAAATTAATCGTTTGCATTAAGAAAATTAATATTATGCATATCTTGTATGAAACATAATTATTAAAAAAAGTTTTTAACTGTTACTGCGATTTCAGATTTAAGCGTTTTCCTTTTTTTAGATAATAATTAACTGTCTGCATCGTTTTACTAAATTTATGTCAGCACAAAATAAATTGAACTGAGCTCATAATTTAATTGATAACTACGTTTTTGTTAATTTTCATTTACTAAATATGTGTGGCAACGCTGTTACAGAAAGCGCCATCTACTAATTAAACATTCTTTATGCTAAATCAACTTTGTTTTTAATGGCCACCAGAATTTTGTAATCATTCTTTTTTACGTAATTGCATATTGTTCTTAAAATGCGCCCAAATTTTATGGATGCGAATTATTAATGTTTATATCCTGAGGAGGTAAGATTACGTTATTTAATTATATGGTTGAGTGAGCGATGTTTAAAGTTTGATTAAAAATTGAAAGCCAATTAGTGTTTGCGATTTAATAGTTGTTTACAAATAATGTTATGCTGAAAATTTTGAAATATTTTAGCAATTAATCGTAAAACTTACAATAAATATAATACAAAAGGAGTGATTTTAATATAAAAATGATATTTTGGATGTAAATAACTTTCTGTATTATATTATACTTTCAAAGAATTCTTTAATTGTTTTTAAATAGGCAATAAAGAATATGATTTTAGCTTTATATATATCATGATGGATAAAATCATTCCGCAGAATTGCAGAAGTATGCAACTATCAGCCAAAATATCTTATTCTATTTGTTACTTGGAATGGATTATACAATGACTTAAAATCGGAGAATTATTTCAAATATTGAATTTGGCGTTGTCTGCTTTTATTAATCTTATAAAAGGATAATTGAGACTACCTACTAATTGATATGCTTTTATATTGCGATCATGAATCGGATCCTAAGAATCATCAGGTAGCCGTGTTCTGATCCAATATTCTTCCGCTGGTGTGGCGGAAAAATTTGGGGAGCGCTTCAGTATGTGATGTGGATTCGAACTGCTGAGGTTGGCTTCGAAATAGAAAACTGCTGTGGCATCAATACATGGTTTAGGTAGTGACTTTAGGTAGTTTTTGCTTAAAACTATCAAAATTTGATAAATCTATACAAGTATCGCTTTCGGGCAAAACAGTTAAGCGGTGAAAACGCTAAACTTCTAACATTTACTAAATGTAATAATGAGTTATTTCTACAAACCTAACTTTAAATTCTGTTTAATTTTCATTCCAAAATTAAATTTAATGGAAATAAAAACGTAATCATATTGCATGAGATGTAAATTTTTATATTTTAATTTAATGGAAATTCTGTAATTTTACTTATGGCTCCATTTTACGTTGAGTGTAAATTAAAGCATCCATTATCAATAAGTAAGAAGGGGAAAAAAATGAAGGAACACTTACCATTTTATAGATTTTAATTCAGCTTTTTCAAAAAGTTTTCTTTACTATTTTAGTGTATTTTTAAAAAAGAGTTGAAATACTTTGTCACATTTTCATACCTCCACAGTCAAAATTTGACTGAGCTTATACGAAAGTTGCTTATATAAGTTTATTACAAAACCGCATCCTAAAAACTATGGATTAACCATAAAATGAAAATACTTTTTCTTTATCACTAAATTTTGTTATGAAATAGTTATACCTCCTACTTCACCAGCAAATGAATCTCTAGTTTGCAGTTTTCATTTAGTAGTTTGCTAATTTCCTTACTAAATTGTCATTTAATATTTAATATTACAGGTGGTCTTTGCAAATCAATATGATAAGCGAATTTTAACGAAAACGATATTATTCAGCATTAGATCAGAACTGCAAAATGGCAGTTCTATATCAGTGGGAAAATGGCGGTAAAATTCTTATGATTAGTTTCGTTTCATTAATTAGGATCCTAGCCTAGTTTTTTTTAGTTACTTATTTGTTCCAGTGAAAAATGGAGAAATCAAGAAACCTGTTGGATGATACCGGTTATTTGTATCTAACCTCCAGAGAAAAAGGTCCGAAGGTATGAGACCAAAGAGTTACAAAACAAACCGATGAGATTATTTACCTGCAATAATCGCTACGCATCGGTAATACCTCGAAACAGTAATAAAATATCTCACCAAACCAAGCGAAGTATCTATCAAAAATGATTAAGAGAAAAAAAAAATCCGAACAAATTGCACCGCATAATAATTTGTTATTTTCCAACCACCCGATCCTACGACCATGAAGCAATTACATCGCCGAAACCGGAAAAATCAGAGTTATTTTCCAAGCCATACACTACTTTCTTCCTAAATAAGCAAAATAAATACAAAACGAAAACAAAGACTTGAGCCATTGACTGACCCAGATGTCTTGTTTAATGAAATGTCTTATTTTCAATTCCACCACAGGGAAAGGGTGATGTAGCCTGATCATTAACAATGCCACAGTGTACAACACCTCGAAAGAAGGCCGATGATGTAAAAGTTAACTCAAAAATAAATAAATAAATGATAAATAATAATGGAAATGCCATTAAAGCGGCGCATGGGATTAATAGCGATAATGCCGCCTTGGAAAAGTTGAACGGCTTCAATCTCTTCCAACACTTCTTGATGGTGAAGCTATGCGAGTTGGCGAGCCCATTTTTTCCTTTCAGGGGGTATTAAATCACGCCTTTTTTTCCTCAAATGATCGTCGGTAATTGCATTGTGTCCAGGCGCCAGTGTTGCACAATAGAACAGCAATTGCCCGTTGAAGTTCGCTTATGAAACCGTTTCAGCGTTGTTTTCTAGTCTTGGAATGCAGCATCCATCGGTATCCGTGTGAAAGATTGTTTTTTTCCCCCTCAAAAATTGCTGATACCATATAAAAAAAAAATCAAAATTTAGCTTAGTGTATTGTGTTGCATAACATAAGCATATAATCAATGAATATGGGAATTAGAATGGCAATAGTTCATTATCTTTTTAATGTATTTCATTACCTTTTTTTTTTCTCCCCGTTCCCATTTCTTATCGGGTTTGCAGATCATGGATTCATGGATAAAATTTCATAAAATAATAAAACATATATTACAATAAATATGTTCCATTAATTAATTGGTTTAGAACATCAAATTCATATGCTTCATTTGTTTAGAAGCATTTAATATCTGATAAGGTTAAATTATGCTCAAGCCAAACCATTTAATCAAATTCTATGGTCAGTGACATCAGTAGTTCTAATAATAATTTCGCATACATTGCCATAGATTACGTGCGCATCTAATTATAAATTTTTTGTATTTAAATTTCAAAGAAGCAATTAGTAGATAAAGATTAGAAGATCGAGGTCATTCGGACATACTTATCTCATGCATGTGTATTATTATTTTTTTTATGCTCTCTGAAAATAAATTTTTGAAAAATACGATGCAATAAATTAAAAAAATAAATTCTTAAGTTTTGTAATTTTTTTTTTTCACTTCTGTGAATTGATTTTTTCAAAGCAATGTTTTTTGAATAGTGCTTAAACAGTGTGCCACAGTCAGTACTACTGTAATTGAAATTCTTATGAATATGATACTAATGAATTTCATTTACTATGATATTGATTTTCTCCGAGATTTTCTTAAAGCGACATATTAAAAGTAATGCAAAATTTTTGCTATTTTCTTATTATGAATTTTAATGAAATTATTTCTGATTATTTCATTGGTTCCTACCTACTAATAATTGTTTTTACTAACTGATGAAACTTTAATCTTAACTGGTTCAATAAATGGCTATTTCATTTTTGATCAAAAATTTAATTGCTCTTGATATTGTAAACTTGAAAAGGAATAAAATGGAAAATTGGTCTACTTTTAATAGCCTTCGATTATTGAATAAAATTATTCAAATATATGTTTTAAAACCAGATTAAACTTTTTTTAAAAAAAGAAAAGGTTTTATTTTTTCTCATTTTCCTTTTTTCTCCCTTTTTCTATTAAGTATTCCATCTGGCGACATTTTTTTATTGTAAAATTGGTAACCTTTTTTTTTCCCACTCTTCTATTCCATTATTAATCGTGCTACTAAATCAAATGCGGACGTTAGGACTGTTATTTATGTCTATGGCCGGACGATCTCGACATTTTTTCTCTTATCCTCCCCCCTTCATTTTACTCTACCTCTTTATTATTGTCATCATTATTATTATTGTTGCGTGCGTCCACTAAACAGTACGCAGGAATTCTCGTATTGTTCACGGGGGTGTCTTCTCACCGCTACACACCTTCCTCTACCTCTGTTTTTCGTCTGTCGTTTCACATTTAGACGACAATTTTTTTTATTTACGTTTTTTTTATATATTATTTCCTCTGCCTCTTTTCATTACAACTCTCATTACGATCCGCACGCCAAATTGCATTAAAATGCATTGTCGTATTTGCTAGTTAACGTGTGTTATGATTCTACACGCCATGATGATTCATTTAATGTGCAGTTCTTTGAAAGATTGGGGAATCGAGAAATTACTGAAAAGAGTTTAGGATTTTTATAGCCTTTGTTATACGGATTCTTTGACTGCTTGGTTGCGTACGCCAGTCATCGGAAATTTCATGTTTTTATTAAATGCGTCGTAAAATTAAGTTCTAGGTTTTGCATATTAAATAATTTATTTGCAAAGGGCATACGATTCTTAAAACTTTTGAGTGGTTTGCAAGTACCTGGTGAAAAAGTGGTGCTTTTTTTTTGTTTACTGTGGTTCAACGACCCCTTCAGATCATGATTGCCCATAAAAGGTCAAATGCTTTCAACATTTTTTTTTTAAAGCGAGTTTCAGATTATTAAATGTCAACCTGAATTTTCGTTATGAAGTTATTAAGCACACCGTGCTCTTTTTGACTTATCTCGTTATAATTTATTATTAATATTATCTTTGTTCAAGTAAATATTAAAAATCAATCATAATAGGCAATCTTTGTTACAGTAAATATTAAAAAATATTCATAACGGGGAATCTTTATTCAAGTAAATATTAAAAATGAATCTAATAGGCAATCTGCTCATGTAATGACTACTTAAATAAATTAAATTCGCTTCTGTAACCTAGCCATCCATTGATCATAATACATCATTACAAAACTGAAAGCTGGTTCCAATTTCAAAAAGTAGCTGCATTTATGATGTAATCCACTTTAGGAATTCGGTTTCCAAATCCATTTAAAACTATCTTTGGATTAATTAATGTTTAAAGTAACGCTTAACTGCCATAAAACACTTATGTAAAGCAGTGCATTGACAGCTATACTATGCATAAAAGCTAGCATCAGTCTCTTTTAATGTTCATTAGTTTTTATTGAGTTCCAGACAAACGTTGTACCAAATATCTCTAATATTATTTAGATACAATCTTTTCTAACCTACAATTCTAGAAACTTGTGAATGTAGGTGAGTTCATTCTATAGACGGCAATTTTATTTTCTACGACATGCCATTTTACATTAGGTTTTTAACTCCCCAAAGCTTACACCTCATTGCATCTGCAAATGCATACAATATCAAAATTTGTCAACTCCTCTGCTGGATATATTTTTATTTGTTGCTTCCAGTTTTGCAATATAACGAAAAAAATTATAAATACTAAATTTAGAAGATAAGTGACTAAATGATAAGAGATTATTTTGTGATAATCTCTGCCATTATCAAACTCAAGAATATTTTGAATCTAGAGATAGCAGGATCCCTACTCTAACACACTACTGTCTTCAAGAACCAGACTTGACATCTGTCATTGAGTGACGCAGCCCACCTTTTGCGGAGGAGGTAAACAGCCTCCCCCCTCGGAGGGGTGGAAGGTTGCCCATCGCGTCCAACCGCTTCACACAGGTCGAGGTCATTTACTGTGAGCATCTCGTAAATTCCTTTTATGACGGCTCTAAATCTCGTGCAGATAAAGTCGGAGGTGCGAAAAGAAGGCGTGGGAGGTTCAAGACGAGGAGGCATAGCTCCACAAATCACTAGTAGAGGTGCACCTCTGAGAGCATTTCTTCCTTTTGTTCAAGGTCATGCTGACTGGTGAGGTCTATGACGCCGATTTTAATGTCGTTTTCAATGGAACGTTTACCATCGTTTGGGAGGTTATTCAAGAGCGGTCACCTCCCTTTTTAATTATTTATTGCGGCATTTGAGATTGGCCCGTGGACAGGACTGTGCATGGTAATCGGTGGAAGTGGTTTGTTGGATTTGTGTCTCAGCCCTTGCTGTATTTTCTTATCGAGAAAGGGTGAATGGTTTGTTATGCAATTTGAGATGGTCATTTGGCTTGACTTTGAAGCGAACACACCCGCAGCGCGATCATTAGCTGTCTGTTATTGTTGGATTTGTGGGAAGAGAATATCATGACTTATATGCTGTCTTTTACTTCATTGGGTTCATATCTTTGCATTTATTCTTTTAAGCTGTTATTTATTTACACTTAAATATTTTGATTGCTAAGAAAAATTACAACCTTCTGCAAAGAGTTTAAAGCAGTTTTAGGTGTATTGAAAAGAAGTGCATCGATATATAAAGCCACAGCTTTTTAATCACCTGAAGAAAGTTTCATTCCTGGATTTAATTTATTTTTAAATTGAAGAAATCATTGCAACGACTCGCATCCGTTCTTTCTGTTTTATTATAATATTGTTTATGTTGCCCAGAGCCGTCCATGCATCCAAGGTATCGGTTACTGTATAAGATACATTGATGAAATTAATTTTAATGATTTTTTTTTTCAATACAGTTTGTTATTCAACGATGAATTATTAATACAGAAATAAGACACCTGCAAAAGTGAACTTTAAACATCGGAATGCTAATAAATTCTCCCTTCAGAGTCTAGTAACTAGCAATTTAACAATTTCATGCAAATTAATGATAATTTTTAACATTAGTCCCCTTTTTATTATTTAATTCGAGATTTGGAGGTCGCAAACTAATGCCACTTATAACTAAAGACGACCTCGTATCCTATCATCCACATTAGATGTGGTTGATCGTTTCAAATGTCCTTGTTTTGTAAAGGGGAGAGTGTTTTGTCAATTTGGTGCCAGCATAGACGAGACAACTTTACAATTTAATATTCACCCCAGATGTTCATTATATTCTTTTAATATTAGAATGATAATTAATATGAATTGAAGCATTTATTCAACAAATTCAGTTTGACTAGAGTATGCCGATTAATTCATCATATTCATTTTGGGTTGCTTTTCTGAGGAAAACTCTGAAGCAAGAGAATGTTTGCTATGTTGTATCAACAAGGTATTGAAACAACCATAATAGATTAAGGCTACTGTTACATCTAAAGATAAGGCTTGCTGTCACATCTGTGTAAAGGAGTCATTTAAAAAATGTTCATGGGATAATGGTAACTTTTTAGGCTAATCTTACCCCAAAAGAACCATTGATTTAACAGTTAAGTATGTAACAAGTGCTGGGTATAAAATATAAATATTGACATATATTTACGCTCTAACAAGAATTTTAATGATTTTCTTTATTAATTAAATTTTTTACTTACCGCTTAAAACACTGATTTCTTCGTTCTATGAGCTTCTTTTTTCCTTATGTCTCTCGAGGTTTGATTTCTGCAACTTTAACTGTTCAACATTGAGTTGCCACTTCGTGTGAAAATCACGTGCCTGAATAATGTATAAGTTATCGATTTTTTTTTTGAAAAAAAATTGTTTTTTAAACTTATATAAACTTTTAACAATCACCCTTTTTCTCATTTTCTATCTTGACATTGATGATGAGACAATGCTGCTCTGATTTTTGAAATCACTTTCAAATACCAAGTTTTTTACCTGCAAAGGAAGAAAAGGAATTAAAAAATGATTTGTGTATTAATTATTTTTGGTTTCCGAATATGACATAATTTATCAATTATATGTGTTATAAATCGCCTTTGAAATTTTGTACATTAAGTTTGAAATTTCTTTTTTTAAAAATCCATACCTTTTCTGTTGTTCTCTTAGTCTACCTGACACACTAAAATTTAACAAAAAAACTTTCATTTAATTATAATAATAAAACTCCCTTGCTTTGACTAAGGAAAGTAGCAGTTTATATGAAAAATAGGTTTGAGCAAGCTTTTTTTTTCACCCAACAATCATGACTAACAAATATTAATCGATGAAATATCAGCATTGAGAGGGCAACTTACCGCCAAAAACTGATGCCATCATTACATACGAGTCCCCCCCCCCCCTCACCGTTTCATCGTAACGCTACAATCAAAAAGCCAGTTGCAGTTACAGTCAAGGTCTGCGATTAAATGCAAATAACACGTTCCGTACTTTATAATTATGTAATTGTATGCGCCTTTGCGCTCAGAGTTTTTTTAAATGCTCTGCAGTGCATAGTGCTGGCACATTTTGACCGATGAATATTGGAATAATAAACATTAAAAAGCGTTATGAGAAGGGAAGAGGGTTCCGAAAAGGGGGTCTGATGACGAGAGTAAAGAAAAAACGATATATATAAAAAAAATTAAGAATGGAAAAGAACGCTTTTCGAGGGGGAGGGTACCCGTCTAGGCGTGTTAATCACGTGTTTCTCCAGATAATCGTTTGGCGAGTTCCGTTTCGTCAAGAAAAAATTAAACAAATAATAAAAAGAATGACAGCTACGTATAACAACACAGTGGGCGAAACCGGTCAAAGAGAGGGGGGTGGAAGGGTGTGGGGGTGGTGTTCTTTTTTATATTTAGGGAGGAGAGGGGTAGGGGGTGAGCAAATTCGATGGCGTGTGTAATTAGTGCCTTCGGTGTGCGCTCACTCTGACAACAGCTAGGATTAATCGAACAGGTTTAATTTTGTTTATTATGGCTATTTTTTTTAATTCTCTGTTTTATACGAGTGCCTTGCTGTGTTTGGTTGAATTGCTGTAAGCATTGTGTATCATTTGAGCCTTATGGAATGAAATATTGCTGAAGTAATAATTTTTCATACGTTTTTTATTGCTTTTTTGCTGTTGAGGTATTGCCCTGATCGGATAGATGTTATTTTGTTGCTCTGTTGCTTAAACCTGTTTTGACTTATAAGGACTTTAGATTGATTTTTGATAAAACTTTGAATTCTTTTGGATTAATAAGATATGGCGCGTTTAAGTGATGTTAATGTTCTACGTTTTTCAAATTCATGAGTGTTATTAGAAAATAAGTTATTGCATTTCCGTGTTTTAGGAAAAAATATATTTTAACTTTTGTTTTGATTTTTACTTTAGAAGTTGTATTGATAAATGTTGCATTAACATTCTCAGAATAACCGAATTGAAAAATCGCAAAACGCCTCACAAATCATGAAAGTTCATCAAAATTTTTCGATGTCATGATATCCGTGCATGGTTTTGCTTTTAACAGCTACCTTTTACGCAAAAATATAATCTAATGGTAAACGTCATTGCGCATATCTTCTATTATTTTATTACATGCTTTTTTTATGCTGAGTATAACATGATAGCACAAGCAGTAAATACTAATGAGAACTCCGAAATTAATTTGTCTTTGTGCATTTGATTAAGTATGGCGTAAACATGGAATGGGCTTTTTTTTTTTTTTTTTTTTTAGTATTTGAAAACTTTTTGTTCAACCATATTGAAATATTACATAAGATTTTATGAAGGACTGGCTTTATTTTCTTAATACTGAATATACATTAAGGCAAAATAGCAACGATCCTAATAATATATTTTTTAAAAATCTCAGAGATAACTGCTCAAGTTTGTTCCTTGCGTGTTTTTGTTTCGGGTGTCATGTGACTGCCTTCGGGTTTGGGGGCGCGGCTGCATGACGTCACAGATACGTCATACGCTGTTTCCTGTCACTCAGAGCCGCGAGCATCAGCTGTGGTGAGGATCTCGGCTTGCTCTTTTATTGCGTGCAAAGCTTTCGCTTTGGAACGAAGCAACAAAGCATTCATGTTACAATTTCCAATCTGAATGTATTATAGATACTTTTTTTTGTTTTCAAATTAATTGTGAAATAATAGGAAATAAATTCAGAAAACTATTACTGAATATATTTTATAATTCATTGGTAAATTATTACTTACAATTGTTAATTTAGTTTCTTCTTTATTAAATACAGTTTTACAACTTTTAAATGTACTTAAACATATGCACTTTCGTAAATATGATAAACAACGTCTTAAATATTTTTAGCTGCAACTTTTATGAAATCTTTTAACATTGTCGTAAATATAAAGATTGATTTTATTAACATTGTTATTTTTTATAAAGGATGTAGCATAAAATGTCAATCTGAACTTATAATTTTGGCTCAGTATATTTTAAAACCTAAAAGTTTTATTACTATATCAATACTTTTGTAAAAAAATTTTTGGTAAATTTTAAAAATAGAATATGTTAAATGTATGTGTTAATGTCGCTACTCATCGATTTTTATACGAAAAGTGAAGTTTGCCAATGCAAGACATTCAAATTTTCATTCTCAATATTAATTAGTAAAAACAAAACAAAATAACAAGTAAAAGCACATTTGCTACGAAAGAGTTCATAATTTATATATAAACCTCATGACCCATTTAATAATAAAGCCATAATACCATTTAAAAAAATTAGCATGTATTAGGCCAGATAAAGTGTCGAAAAATCTTTATAGATTTTAATGAGTAAATACGATATAGATTTTTAATTGATAACCAGACTGAAACGTTAAAAAAACTGAAGTCACATCTATCCTGGTATATTTAAAAATATTTATAAAAATTATAATTTATTTATAAAAATTATATTTATAAAAATTATAAAAATTTTATTTAAAAAAATTATATTTAAAAAAACATTAACCATAATAATTTGTAATCCTATGGTTAACTTTACATCCAAAAGCCAGTTTATATTGCATCTTCTACTCTTGCTCGAAAGAAAACAAGAAAAGTAAAGAAAAAAAAATGAAAATGAAAAGAGAAAGGGAAAAAAAAAATCCTAGTGTAGCAGATTCCACCATAAAACCCCACTTGGGCGATAAGTCATTTACGGAAACGTTGTGCCTGTTGAATAATTATCAGTTGCTTCTACAGTGATCTTCAAGCTGTGCCTTATCTATGCCAAGTGCTCTATGTCTAGCGTAGGCGCCATATCTTGGGCACTGTCTCAGCCAGTATCAGATGAAAACTTCCTTTCCAAGAAAAACCTTAAAATGTAGACCTCACACGTAAGATAATGAGTGGAACCCCCTACTTTTACCCCTGCCAATTTACAGGCGTCAGTCTGCAGGGGTGCTTCGAAATCGCAATTACGTTAATTTATTGCTTCTGTTCGAAATGCCATTCTATTCATTTGACTTCTGAGTTGCTAAGTCCTCATATAGCCCCAACAGCTCTCGGCAAAGAGGGTTGTTAAGTTCTTGGGGCAGTTCTTTTTTAGCTGTATCAGAAAAAACTTTTTATTCTTTGTGTCAGAACGTTTTGTCTTCTCGATCCAGTTGGATATCTGTGCTAATGTGGTAAGTTGTGCAATCGGTTTGTGCATTTTTAAGTAGAAGAGCGAGCTAACTGGGATTTAATTTATCCACCATTAAGCTAAGTTATTGTATCATGTAACTTAAAATTTTGGCTAGATAGTATTTAATTTATCTGTCGTTTAGCTAAGTTACTGTGTCTTGTTATCTTATAACCTTGTTGGTACCAATAGGTTTAAAATTCATAATCATGGCGGATAGTTTGAAATGATTTTCTAAAGTAGTCACGAAAACTGTTCAGAACTATTTTCGCATCTAAGAAAGCTGTTGCTTAATGGTCAAATTGCGAAATTTGAAATGGATGATTTCCTTGTAGACCCTAAAGAAAATGTGTAACACAGATAAGAGATTTGCTGATTTAGACTTGATTTTGGTAAATTATAGAGTTTGTCCAACCAGAATTTTTTTCATGATTTCTTCGAATGTTTTTTAGATTTGGAAGGCTAATGAACAGTCATTGCCTCCAGTTGTATATTTTCTTTTTTTCATAATCCTATAATCAAATAATATTTGACCTTGTAATAACATTTCTTTGTCAGTTCTTGAAATGAGAATATATTTTGGTCTTAGAAACTCTTCGACACAGTTGTAAAATCAAAGGAAGTTTATCGCATCCTTTGCTTCAAAATAGCTGAGAAATAACAGAAAACTCTTGCAGTGCTTTTCTACTGTATCTATTATAGAATTAATTTTGAAGATTAATCTAAAACTTATTTAGATTTTAATGTTAATAGAATATAATTCTCTCAAATATGTAAAAAAAATTAATAATCTCATGTTTAAAAAAATATATTGTAGCTGCAAATGTGTAATAAGTTCAGACGGTTGGAATTCTGCCAGACCTTGAAATAAGTGAGAATGTTCTTAAATTTATTCTTGAAAATTCAACGCGCTTGTCAAATCAAAGAGAATAACTCTTATAATGTATCTGAAGCTATCGGAAAAAATATATTCAAAAGCAAAAGTATTTTTTTTTGTTGTTGTTTTGTTTAAATACTTACTAAATAGAGCCCGTTAAGTTAAAATTTCAAAAAGATCTTTTACAGAGTTAAGAAATATTCATTCGGATCTATGTAAGATCTGTGAATCTTATAATCGTTATTGTAAGATGTTAATTATGAACAAGTAATTTATTCATACAAATCAAAGAAATAAAATTGTTTGTATTAACACATATTTACCTTTGGCTTTTCCCTCTGCGAATACATTGCAAAAACATGGTTATACATGGTTTTTCTCTGCGAATTTCTCTTGCACAGCATAGTTGTTGACTGTGCACCTAATCACGAATACAGTTGTAAAAATTTTAGTGAATTGTCACTTTTGATTCTGACACTAAAAAAAAAAGAAAAAGGAAATAGTTTTTAAAAAGTCTTAGATGCTGTTAAGAATCAGTACATGGATTGAGAAGTTCATCAAAAAAGAGTAGGCATTAACAATTTTTAGACAATAAAAGCTTTCAAGATTCACCTTTTCCTTTCTGATTTCTATAATCGGATACTTCTTACTGTTTTTAGTTTAATCTCTATATAAACAATTTTTGTTTAATTCTATTAGCAAAAGGTATTATACTGTTGAACATTTATACATTGCAGTGATTTTCTGCTTCAGATTTGTATCGATTCTAAAATAAATTGTTCCAAAATCAAATCTACAAATTATGGAATCATTTTAAATTCGTTTTAAAAACAATGACATTTTTTTGCACCAATTAATTTTCACTGCGTAATTCTAATTGGAACAAATACTTCTATAAAAAAATGGGTTTCAACCAGAATAATGATTTAATGCTGATTGATCTATACGAATATCATGTAGTATTTGGAGAAATTGAATTTTGTCAAGGAATTTAATATATATTTAATAGGAAATTTTGTTTATATGATGCGTTGGAGGGAACAGAATATGCAATATAATAGTATCTATATTATAATAGAAAAATAGAAACATTTAAGAATGTATGAACTATGAATGTAAGAACTATGCAAATAGAAACAAAAATTAGAATCCACTCACAAGTCCAATGTCGTCAATTTTGGTTTCATTTGAAAACTCGTGGTGCTTAAGTACGTTATCAATGTCTTCTATTTATCACTAGTTTCAAAAAAAGTATCGCAATATAAAACTTCGGCAGAGGTTGAAGTCTGAAACATTACTTTAGAAAAATAGCTGGCCAATTAGAATGCTCTTTATGATGCTAGTATAATCTGAAATAAATTTAAATAATTGTTGATCTGAACAATTAATATGATTGTTTACAGTAATACTATTAATATAATTGCAGAAGGTCACTAGAAATTAAAAAAGAATTTGATTATTAAAATTTAGAAAAATATGAACACATTTAATTTCTAAAATATACATTTTCATTGAAATTTCATCTTAATAAATATCACGATAACCGATGTCATTAATCAACTTAAAAATATAATCATAGTCTACAAGAGTACAAATGTAAATGGGCAACTATTATTGCTATACTCGCTGGATAATTCAGTTTGAGAAAAAAATTTTACCCCACTGATTGACAATGTATTAATCTTGCTCAAATAAGCTGTTCGTGACAAATTTTAGCTCTTAAAATCCTCATTAAACAGAATTATATCGAGACGTCGCGAAAAATATAAGCTTACATTTGCCACTTTCGCCAAATCTTTCTCGCCTTTTCATTCACTGTATTGTATAGAGGGCAGCTGAAGCCCTGGGGTGCTTTTCCTGTCGCATGCCCCAACCGTTCCAGCACACCAAGTGCCGTATTCTTAATTATCCAGCCTAATTAAGAAAATTAGTCGATGCTCCAAGAATTAGACGGCGAAAACGAAATTACCCTGTGGTGACGGTTTCCTCTTAACTATTGTTTCCCAACTCGCTCGGGCTTTTTAATTATTCATTGGACGTATCGAATTATCTTAAAACTAAACCATCATCAGGTTGACGTTAAGGGTGCACAGAAGTCAAATTTCTAACAGCTGCAATTCATCTTATCTCATCTCACTTTTATGAAGCCGGAATTAAGGTGCACACTGGCTAATTCTATGTGTCTTCATTTTCGTTAATTGTTATAGTTGTTTGTGTCAGAGGCTGTGCAATTGCTAAACATGGTAATTGATTCCGGTGGAAACTTAGCATCGATTCATGCCTAAGCATAGAATTCTGGTCATTCAAAATCTTTTGGAAAGCGATGTTGATTTTTTCACACACACACAAAGTTTCTGTAAAATGGATCAATAAGGGCCTAATATTATTTATTTATTTTGCAATATTCTTATTTATTTTTTACTTTGCTTGTAATGGTATGCATAATTAAATGAAAAATTGTAATTTGAGGTATACAAAAATCTTGGGTATCTCATAACTTAACATAACGCCATTCTGTGCCCCGGTGCCTATAACATTAAGTTATCTAACACAAGTTGGATGAGTACAAGATGGAAGGAAGGGTGGAAAAAAAGAAAGAATAATGTTAAAAGAGAGGAAAAGACGACAAATCATCCTGAGATCTCCAGAGAGAATCCCATCGGTGTCAAATCCTACACGATTGTATTCAATTTTTGGTGAAGTAATAAACTAGATGCAGAGAACAAGAATACTTAAACAAATGGTGATTGTGGGTTGAACTTACAGGGAAATGAGATTACTAAGTGAAAAGGGGGAAAAATTGATGAATCATATTGTGAACATCTATATGACATGTATAGGCATATATACAAACATTGTAGTGTCAGAAATTTGTAGCGTCCATATGGGTCCTGTGTTTTGATTTCCTTTCTGAGAACTGCACTTTTGAATGAATAATATAATTGATTCTGAATAACTGGCATTTTGGTCTCGATTATTGTGTAGTCTTGAAGAGTCTTGGTATTTATGAATATGATTTATTATAGAATGGATCTTGCCGCATGAAAGGATATTCGAAGCAACTCTCCTGTACCATTATTTTTCAAGACTTGTTTCTGGCTTTCTCATATGCCATGTTCTTGGGTATCACAGATGTCTTTTATGCTTTTCATGAATTGTAATAAATGTCATGGATGGGATATGTCATTAATTAGGATGTTAAGTAAAACCATATGTCGAGAGGTCTGAAAAAAAATGAAAACTCTTGAATTTATTACAAGAAATTCAACACCGAGCAGATAAACTATAGATAAAAACGTGATGCAAATAAATACATTATACCTGTATGGAAAAGTGAATTAATAGAGTAAGGCGGTGATAGTGGAAAAATGAAATCTTGCCCAAATTTTATTATTTTGTATGTCTGGTTGTGTTCGAATGAGTTTTAGACGCATAAGACTGCGAAATATTCACTAAGTAGGCTCCTGCTGTGTTTCTGAAAAGGAATTTATATTCTCTTTTGACTATGCAATGATGAGTTGATAAACTTTTTTTTTTTTTTGTCTGCGGCTTTTATCAAATTTGACCGCATAAAGCTTAAATATAAAAAAATGAAATATTTCTAATCAATATTTTATAATACAAGTGTTTAAAAGCAGGGTTTGACTTAGCCTAATTGGGGCCCGAGGCAAAAACTTCTATAAGGGTGGCTCTCTCTGCTTCACTACTTCAGTGATGAAGAACTGTATATAGAACTTATCTATGGTATTTTTCGTTAATTAATTTAGAATGCTATTTAAACTTAAAACTAAACGCTTTCTTTTCTTAACTCGAAGTACCACATTTAACCAATGAATTTAAATTGCAACCTGACAAAATACCAAGGTAAGATTTATATTAGAATGCTTTAAACAAACTTTCTAATCGATTTGGGTTCTCCTCTGATGTGGAGGCGAGGGGTACGCGTCTGCCTTAGTCTGTTAAAAAATCTAAGACAATCCCAGGAAAGTTAACTGAACTGCTTTGGACCCTGCAGTGCATAATAGTCAAATATGTCCCTCATAATTAGACTAAAGTAGATCATACAGAATTAATAAATATCAACATTCTTTAATAATTATCTTACTAATGTAACTTTCAAATAATGTTTTATCGTAGTTTGAGATAAATTTATTGGTTCGTAAATCGAATAGTTTACTATCCGAGGTGTTCGTAATTCAGTTATAACTACATCTTCGTTTCCGTAATTAGTGCTTGTTTCGGCGTCAGCCTGCAATTACAAAACGCGGCAATTGATTCTGGTGAAAACTTTCCAGTTACCAGGTAACGCGGGTGTCGTAACAGCCGTTGTTGCCACCACTGACTACAATTAAAAGCGACGGCACCTATTTACATTTAACCGCAATTTCATGTCACAACCACCGTATAGCTTTTCCATAAAATGCATTGATGACGTCACTGTGTATTTTTTTTCCCATTCTTTCCACTATTGTTGTAGTGGGTGTCATGGCGTTCTTTGATTTTATGCCTTATTTTTATTATATAAATATATATTCACAGTTTTCTTTTATTCCTAAGTGACAAAGCACTTTGCATGTCACACCGGTGTCGACTTTAGCGTAAAAATGCGGAAATATATACCTATCTCTTGAATGTAAATGACATTTTTTTATGTTTTTTGTGTATTATATTTCATTGTCTATTTGAATTGATGCAGTAAGTTGAGGTTAATTTTCTTTTATTATATTTTTTTTATCTTTAGATGCTGTGTATTAAAAAAGCTATGGTAATGTGATACGCTGGCTTCATTCAGAAGATTAGCAAATGCGAAATTCGAAGTGTTCTCACGCGTATATGTAATGGATCATCACTTTGAATATCATGCGTACATTGGAATTTATTTTTAATTTTCAAAATGTATAGCCTTACTAGAGTAATCAGATTATTCATGCACGACCAAAATAACTAAATACCATTCGCAATAATAAAGAACAAATTTTTTTAGCTGAAAAAGGTTTTACAAACAGATTCAACTTTCTCATATTTATAGTCCAATTAGGACCTTTAGTCAATTGATCATTTATATTTTAAAGATGTTTATGAACGATTTATTTATACATCAAGGTTTATTTACACGTTTATTTTTATTTGTATATTTTTTCATAATTCATATTTTATTAATTATATTCGATGAATTTAATATTTAATAACTTTTGATGAATCATTTTTTTCTATTTATATATAAGATAAAAAGTAAAAATGAGCTGCATAGTAATAATAATAATATAATCATTTGACTAATTTAAAATTCGAAGAATTTCTTAAAACCATTTTTATTTCAAAAAGATCATAAATATTGAAATTTTTTTTTGATTAAATTACCTTTGTTGAAAAATTAATATCAAGTAATTTTAATTGTTTTTTTACACTTGTTTTTTTTTGTATGCATGCATTTATAATTCATTCATTCTTTATTAATTATACTCGATAAATTATATATTAAAAAATTCTTGTAATCTTTAATTAATAATTCGTTTTTGTTGCTATTTCATATAAATTAAAAGATAAAAATGAGCTATGTAATAATAATATAACCATTTGACTAATTAATTTTAAATTAGACGAAACGCTTTTTTTTAAAGAATTTTTTTTTCAAACATCTTTAGATATTGAAAATTATTGAACCAGTTAATTTTAACGAAAAATTAATGTAAAATGAAATCCGTGACAACTTTCGATTGTTTGAATTTGCTTACGGCCAATAAATTCTGTTTCAGGAAGTTTATTATCTTTATAAACTATACAATTTCGATTTTTTTTTATTCCGAAGGATTTATTAAAATAAAATTTTTATTTATGATGCTATTTAATGGCTCTCTATTAGTGAACTAATTTATTTGTTATGTCTATTTGAGAATAAGAAGGAGAAAATTATCGTCTGTGCAATACTGCCCAGCAAATAATCCTCGCGAATCAAAACTTTTTTTTTCCACAAATCTATTTCCTCTTGAATTTTAATCATGGTAAATTATTTCTCTGCTTGTTGATTTCGAGTAAAAAGAAATCAATATTAGCTGATAAGATTTCGTATGACACTACAACAAAACACGGCGACATTGTAGCATTCAATTAACTTGTTTTTCTTCCTCCAAAATGATCAGTAGAAAGAAAAAAAAGTCTTTTTTTCCCAGTATTATTTTAATTCCATTCCCATTTTACAGAGATCATTATCCTTCTCTGCATTTTTACATTGTAAAAGAAAATGATTGCTTAATAATTTATTCCTTAATTCAAACAAAAAAGAAGTGATTCTGGTAGTAGCTGCTGAATTTTCAATACTCTACCGCATATTTTCTAGAATGAGAGCAACGAACAACTTCAGCTATAATACTTCGAAATCATTACCTGCCGACAAAAGCAACTAAAAAAAATGAAACTTGGCGAATCTAAATGTTGAACCTTTTAAGCCACAAGAAGTAATTCATAATTTTTATCTCTGCTACGCCGCCGGTGATAACCATCTTCCAATTTTTTTTCTTGCAAGTCCTTTTGTTTGCTGTGAACAAGGCGATGTGATTTGGCGAACCAAAAATGTAATACAATATCATCCATACCCGTGAGACAAAAGGTAAAGTTTACAACGGGGGTGTAATTTGGCAAGTTATTAGAAGGTATTTAAGGGTGATCGAGTACATGGAGCTGTTGTTGCTTGACCCAGAAAGATGAATCTGAGGACAGAAGCCGAAATCGCGAGTAATGCTCCAGGGTTTTAAATGCTATCGATGACAAATATCTCGAGCATCTGTGTAAAGCCGGATGTAGAGGCTATTATGTGCTGCCTCAGGCTATGTTTGGGATGCGTTATGGTGCATGGTTTGAGAACGACAAGGTGGTTATTGTTGTAAAAGTCATTGGATGGCACATTGTTTTTAGCCAGTAATTAAATTATCATAGTTGTTTGATTGCACATTTTAGTTAGATAGCGGATTATAAATCAAAAGGAGTTGACAAGTGTGTCGTCAATCACGTTACAAGCATGTGACTGCTTCATGTATAACTTGCTGCTATGAGGTCCTTTTTTCCTAAGTTATGTCTAGGGATTGGGTGCAAATAGAAGATGAAGGGGTGCAAAAGCGACTAGTAAAAAAAAATCTAAACATTAGATCAGTACATTATTCTTGGTTGCTGTCTAACTGGATGCTCTGAGGTCCATTAATCCTTGACCACACCGAGGGATTGGTGAGACTGGATACGAGTTGAGGATGAGGGTGCAAAAGTGGCTAGTAAAATAGTTTAAGCATTAGATGATTACAATATATTGCATAAATGAAATAAAAATTAAGAGGTAAGCAATAGGTTGTCGATTAAACACTACTGATTAATTAAGAATATTTTACAAAATATGTCCTGTTTGTTATTAATTATTGTAGTGATACATTTCATTTATGATTTATAGCATTTCAATGCTGGACATTATTTTCCAAGAAATGTATTATTTTTTTATAAAACTTGCTAACAAAATAATAAATTTGCTAAATTTGCTTTGATAAATAAATTACAGGAAGATAGTTTTTGTGGGGGGCAGGGGGACGGAAAAACAATCATAAAAGGGTCAAAGGCAAAAAAAAAAAAAGGCGTGCAGTTTTAGTTCCCTTGCAGAATTAAATATTGGCATGTATAACATTTACTTATGAATTATGTTCATCAGCAAACTGTATGTATATTCAACTGTATTTGCATTTTTCTTTTTTAATATTGTTTATAATGAGTTCGAATGAACTAACGAAACAAAAATTTACCAGCCTCTTAGTGCCTTAGTTTTCTATTACTTATTCTTTTTATATAAAGGCTTGTATGGATAAACCGAGGGGTAGGTGGGTGGCGGAGGATGGGTTCGAATAATTTATACATTATTTATTAAAAAAATTATGCTTATTTGAACAACTTATATTATGAGACAAAAAAAGTAATAGAATTTTTTTTGTTAATTTTGTACTACTAGAAAATTCAATAATAGTTATTAATGATCTTTTATAAGAATATTTAAACTGGCGCCATTTGTATCAAGAAACTATTTGAATGATACTTTTTCAACAAAAAATTATTAAAAAATTCCATGTATGAATTTTAATGTTATATTAAATTATATCTAATCTGTCTGTTACTGGCAAGAGGAAAAAATGAAAAGTTGCTATGTGGTGGTTATATCTTTTGCATGAAATATGCTTAACTGATAGATTTTTTTAAAATAAATGAATTGTTTAAGTGTTAAATGAAAGTTTTAAACAATTAGCATTAAATTAGAGTTGATAAATAATATTAACACTCGCTGTGCTCATAGAGTTTTACTCTAGTTTATATTCTCATTAGAGTAATTAAAAATTATGTTTCGTATTTAAAATAAGTTTTGACAGAAGAATATACTTTATAAAATTTATTTTCTATTGTAGATGAAAATAAATTTTATTAGAAATTAGGGATAATTTTTTTTAAAATTTTTATTTTGGAGAAGGAAGCATGATAATTGTTATTTGCATATGTAGTTGTGTCAAAAGATTATTCACCTTCTAACCAAATTTAAAGAAAACTTGAATTTATTTTGTAAAAGTTAATTGTGTTATAGCAGATATAATGACCTATGTATAAAAAGGTATTTATAAAATGCTTGAAAAAAGTATATTTTTAATTCGCTTGGATTTCAAACATTGTATCAAATATATTATTTTAAAATTAGCCATTCTTACTGAAGTAATCCGCTAAATGTCATTTTTTAAGCTTAAAAAAAAAGTTATCCAAAACCTATACGTCAAAATTTTATCCCATCTTCAATGAACGAGCGCCATCTATCGCAAGCTCCTGTCACTCAACCGAACACAAGAATAAAAAAATAAAAGCTGCGAATAAGGCGGAGCAATTGACAGCTCATGATTGGCAGGCGACGGGACGCCCCCTGTTGGCGGGATTCTGCATTTCCTCCCCCCTCTCGCCATTCACGTCGGCGAAATCCGTCCGAAGGTAAAACAACATTCCGTCCTCGTCGCTAACGGACACGCATAGGCGAAGCGAGCGACGGAATTTTTAGAAATCGTCTGCTACCAAACTGTTCTGTTTTTTTCTTCTACCCCTCCCTTCCACTACCCCAGCTTACTCTCCCCATCTTCCGTGAGTGATGCTGCGGAGCTACGGGAGTGATTTTTCTCCTTATATCGGCTGCAGGATTGTTACTTCCCTATCGAAAAGGGTAAGTCCAGTTTTTACTCTGTGTCTGGCGTGTTCTATTTTTTTACCGCCGCGCGCTCTTACCCGAGTGTTTTGGTTTCCGTTTGTGTTTGGTCAGGCATTTGTGGACTTAAGTGGCAACAGCTCAGCGGGAGTAATGAATCGTCCGATTTGTAGTGATGTGATTTATCTTGTTTTGTTTTTTTCAGTCCTTTATACTTTGTATAGCATTCGGAATTTATTTATTTTTGTCACTTTAGCTGAAAAATGCATTCGAATTTTTTAACCGTTTTTTTTTTTTTTTTTCCTATCGAACATTTGTATTTTAGATAAAACGTAACTTTATTAGATATTAAAAAAAAATTAATTAATCGAATTTTAAAATTTTATAAATCTACATTTTGTCTGGATATTAGTTAATGATAAAATTCAGCATAATATGATTTATTTAAAATTAGAGATTCACATTTCTTTTAAACAGAACTTATGAATTCGATCTAATTTTATCTACTCATGGTTCTGTTGCCATTCGGGTATGGAATTTTGCTCCGGAAATTCTATTATTTAAAGTTGAAAATTAACTACTTAAACACAAATTGAAAATCATCTTATCTTTTAATACTGCTATGAAATACTACTATTTTGACCGATTTTTTCTAACTTTGAAACACACTATGCAGTTTGTAAGAAATATTTACTTATTTAATCGTTTATGCATAAAATGAAAATTTTTTAAGTGAAAAAAACCCCATAATTCGTATTTTAATATAAATTATATTGCTTTTTTCCTGATTTTTCTCTATATATGTTATTGGCGCTATTTTATAATAAACTTTTATTTTATTCTAACATCCTTTATTTTCTTTTAACCATTTATATAACTGAAATACGCGTTAATAAATTTTGATTGAATGCAGAATCCAGCTTGAAATATATAATGAAAGAAGACAGTATTCGAAAATTTTCCTTAAAACTCACTGTGAGATCATCAGTTAAAATGATAGACGGACATTACTGATTTGTTGAAGCTACTTTATTAGATTTTAATGGAAATTCAACAAAGATATCATTCCCATTCATTTTATTCAACTTTCCGCAGTTCTTTCAACTAAAATGTCTAAACTGATACAACGTGTCAAGGTAAACTCCTTCTGCTTTGATACAATGAACCAATCACACACGTTATTATTACTACATGGGAATTTTTTTTCAGTTAATTGAAATTTGATAAGGATCTTCAGACAATGCAGCAATTTTATTTAGTGAATTTTGGAGAAATTTTCTAAACATTGAAATTCTTGCATTGTGCAATAAGTTTTTGGAAACAGATTTTTGCTTTGGTTTTGAAAATTTTATTAACTGGAAGACCTGTTTCTGAATTTTGACTGATATGGTTCTGATTCATCGTGTCAACAGTAGCAAAGCGAAAGCATTTTATCCTAAATATAGTTATTGTACTTTTAATCATATCTTTTCGCATCGAATTTTTATTATATTTTTTATTTTACATAATATTTGAATCAGTTTACTGATAATTGTTGATACGTTTTCAATTTTTATAGTAGTAAGTCTTCATTTTTACCAATGTTGCATTAATTAAATAAAAATCATAATAAGCAATGCTTCGTTAATCGAGTTGCTTTGCGTAATATCAATTTTAGGAAATTAAATATTATAATTCTTTTCCCTATATAAATCGAACAATAAATATCCCGTAACAGACGATTACTTCCTTTATATCTATTTTCCTTTTAGTTATGTAATCTGCATGATTAAATTTATATTAGGTTGGTGCGTATGAAATGTCGGATTCTTAAGTGATTGTATAAAACTGCATATCTTTCTTCAAAAGCTGTTTATTCAATCAAAGTATGCTCCATTCGCTTCAATACACTTCTCCCAACGAGATTTTAAAGCGTAGATGCCTGTCTTAAAAAAATTTTGGTCTTTAGAATTAATAAACTCTGATATCGAGTTTTTTAGACTGTCTTCATTTTCATAGTGTTTGCCCCTTAAAAACAGCTCTAAATGCTTGAAAAAATGAAAATCGGTCGGCGAGAGATCCGGTGAATATGGTGGATGCTTCAAAACTTCATATTCCAGTTCGTTCCAGCTTATTTCGCTCTGTCAGTGCGTGCGGTACCCACTTGTCCATCTTCTTAACCTTGCCAATCTCAGAAAGGTGTCTCAATATCGTTGTATGGTCAACTTTCATCCTGATAGCAAGTTCCCTCGTGGATACAGATGGATCCGCTTCCACTAGAGCCTTCAGGTCATCATTCTTAACAGACGTTTTGGGTCTTCCACGCGGCTCATTTTGCAGTGAAAAATCGCCAGTCCGAAATTTTTCGAACCAACGCTGCACTTTCCGATCGTTAACCGTATTCTCCCCAAACGCTTGGTTTATGTTGCGTGCAGCTTTTGCAGCACTATTACCAAGTTTTTACTCATATAAGAAAATGACGCGAATGTCGGCAGAATTCATATCGGCAATAAACTCAAAAGAAATAACAAAAGGGAAGACCGAGAAAACCTATTTTGCTGAAATGAGTCTCTGGCAATGGACAATACGACTATGAATGAGGTTATGCCAAAGACAAAAGTATAACGAAAACAGGGAGACAAACGTCCGCATGTAAAGAGAATCCGACATTTCATACGCACCAACCTAATACTAAAAGAAATATCAATAAATAAACATATACAGCCGATTGGAACACGGTTAAAAGCACGCATTGCTTTTATATAGTCTTCAATCAACGTTTTACCTTTTCTGAATAAATTCCATTGTTTTTATAAATTACCGATGGCATCGCTAGATATACCTTCCAGCTTGATCCATGGCGATCTTTCAACCCATTAAACATATCTTACTGAATTTCGAATGCTAATGCTTATGTCAATGCACCAATAAACCCCACACGTTAGGTGGGTTATAAAAATCGCACGATCTCGATTTGCGAATGTCAATGCATGTCCATGATAGGTGATATTTCAAACAGCTTTTCCTGCAAAATTTGCCGAAGGCCTTACGGATTTAAGGAGTCCCTGTAACGCATAATTAAATCGAATAATGAGTATTTTTTTATTGTTTGTTTTATCTATTTTTATGCAACATCTTTCCAGAGTAGACAGTAATTCTGAAATTGCTGTAAGTCCAATTAAACTTGATTATAGTCGCTCTGGAAAACATTCGGTAGAACCGGATTACAAAAAGATTTATCGTCCAGTTCTCCTTTTCTTCGTTGAATGGTTAGAGGGTGGTAGCGAGAACTCGTGACTACAATTGGAGGTGTCTGGGAAAATTTAGAGAACAGGTCATGACTAACTCATCTCGTAGTTGAAGTGAGGGGAAAAAAATTAATTGTAGAGGGCTGGTGAGCCGATTGAAAATTAATCTGGTTCTTTTCCTCATAAAAAATCAGAACTGGTGAAGAATTAAGAGCTAAATGAAGATAATTTTTGCTTTAGAGTTCTTGAAGTTTGCTTTCTTATTTATGGTGTATCTTTTAGATTTATATGTTTTGAATATGTATGTTTCCCATGGACATTTGACAATTAATGTCATATATAACAGATATAACTTTCAAAATGCAAGGAAAAAGATGGAAAATTAATTTTAAAAAATTTTTTGACGCAAATTTAATTAAAGTTACCGCTGTTTCTTCTGCAGCAGTTACGGATTATTCATTAACACAAAGTTTAGTATTCATCATATAAGTTGTGTCTTATCATTGATAAGACTGAATCATCTTACTTGTTTATCTCCGATAGAACATAGAATTTGTTTGTGTGTGTGTGCTTCAACAGGGATTTAAACCTTCTTTGGATTACATCGTTACTGAATTTCAATTTGGAAAACCGTACCAGCAATTAGATTTTTCTTCTAAGAAAATTAAGAGCAGCTCTGAAAAATTAGTAAATTTTAATATTGGATTTTTAAAGTTAACAACAAGCAATACTTACTTTTTTTGTTATACAATTTTCCTGGATATTGCATATTATTCTGACGAAATTGTGGATCGAAAATGATTCTAAAAAATTAATATTTAATTTATAAATGCAAGCAACAAATCTGAGCAATTATAATAGATGCAGCAACTTTTTAATTCGTTTTACAAATTCCTTACATCTAATTTTTAAATTTCACAAACACATTAAGGGCATTGTGTGCGCACATTGTCAATGCTCAAAGAGTTTATCAAAGTTCATTTGGAGTATGAAATTAGTTTTGTGAGTATTCCTACTTTGTATCAAATTATCGACCCGCTCTTAATTTAAATCCATTCCTTTTTGTATCTAAAAATGAAGACTTTTCCTCCTTGTAAAAGTGACATTTTTTTTGTGTGCGTGTTCAGAATGCTGATGCCTTAAAAATCTGATAAAACATAGGATCCTAATAATTAGTTCCTAACAATCTGAACTCCGCTGGTAAATAGAGTCGAAATAGAGCTTGTGACCCTCTCAATAAAAATACTCTCTTATGTAATTTTAACTCGCCGATACATTGATATCTTCCTTTAAACTAGATTTCACCATCATTCCGAAGGCTTTGAATGTGTATATGACTTCTCCCACCCCGTTAAAAAAACATTTTTTGGAAGTCAAAATACTAAATTTTTTCATATCTGATTAAATTTAGAACGATGATAAGTGGTTCATACCTATCTGAATTCCTTTGCCAAATAGAGCCCAAATAATATATAAACCTTTTCTCATTCTTATGTAAAAAACCTACCGAAGTCAATCATTCTTGAAGGAATTAAATCTTACAGCACATTGATATCTTCCTCTAGACTAGAATCCCTGAAGTTTTCGGATGTGTATGTATAGCAGCTTTGTGTTGCTCAAACCATGCCTGAACCCCTTTTCCCCGAAAAAAAAAAAACCCCACATAATTCCAGCATAAATCACTTTTTAATCGGTCGCCCGCCGAGCATAATACCTTGGGCTGAATTTACGATATCGTTCTTTGATATTTCTCTATTTATTTCGAAATTTATTCAGTAGGCGAGCATTTTAATCGCGAGCAGGCCAATATTTTACGAGCCAATAAACTTCATAAGTGTCATTAAAGAAGTCCGTTCCGGCACTTTCCTCAGTAAAATACACCCTGAAAACCCCTTCAACGTCCAAACCTGGGCAATTAGAGAGATGCCGGCCTCACTTGACTGCGGACGAAATTCCGAAGTGGTTAACTGTGCGGCGTCCGAGCCTTCTGATCATTTGCCTTTTGGTGCACGCCTTCTGCTATCCTAGCTTCAGAGGAGTCTTTTTTTTTTAATTCGAGTTTTCCAGGAATTAAAATAGATTATGTCTGACTTTTTTTGGTAATGTATACCCATCAAAAGCATTAACGTTGTCATTACCCATGTGGCACCCAATTGGGAAGTTTTTCAGATGTCTTGTCAATTCGTCAAATATCATTGATACATATTTTGAGTTTAACACTGGTCAAGTATCGGAAAGATCTATCTCGATATTTCTGAATATTAAATTAGACGAAATTGAATATTTGATTGCAAAAGTATTGTTGCATAAAATTTAACGAAAACATTTATTCAGAGTATTTTGACATGGATAAATTGGTAGATTCGTACATCATTTGCCTTCTGATGTACGCCTTCTGCAATCCTGCCTTCTGAGGAGTCTTTTTTAATTCAAATTTTTCAGCAATTAAAATAGAGATATATAATGTATATGATAATGTATACCCATCAAAAGCATTATCTTTTCATCGACCATGTGGCATATAGTTGGTAAAATTTTTCAATTTGTCAGATATCATTGATATATCTTTGATTTTTGTACTGGTCAAGTATCGAAAAGATGAATCTCGATACTCCTGAAAATTAGATTAGACGAATTTGAATAGCTGATTACAAAAGAATTTTTCGCATTAAATTTAGCGAAAATATTTATCCAGAGTAATTTTACATGTATTTCTTTAATATATCGAGATATGACATTGATAGGTTTGTATGATGTTCATACAATGATGTATTGTATGATGTTTCCGAGAATGGCATTTGCCTTTATTTATAAATGTAAAAAATGACCAGTTAAAGTCAAGTCCAAATTTATGTTTAAATACTCATGGGTTTGAATTCAATTTTAGCTTGGCATTTATGAAATCTGTAGGTATAAACATTCTTTAAATGTATTTCGACAAATCTAGCGGGAGTATTCAATTTTATATTGATTTAGTAGTTTTTTTCAGGCTCATCGAACTTTTTTATATATTCCAATTTTCTAAGTCAAGTAATATTATGAGGTTGTTTTAAATAATCGTGAAAGGATAGTAAATAATATATATAATTCATTTGAGTACGGTCTTTCCAAAAACTGAGGATGGGAAACTATCCATAATTGTTTCAAATAAGTATTTAATTATTAGAAGCAGTATAGCGGTTTTTATAGTTGTAGCTGCATGTATTATTGTAACTTACCTACTATAACTTCTCAAAACAACTTATGCAATTAGTTCAATAGGGGCGTACTATTTATCCTCAGTTCATAGATAATCGCATCCTTTTTGATTTTCTTTTGTAATTATTTTTTTGTATTGTAAATTTTAGGTAATAATTATTTTTTAACATGTATATCCACCCATATATGTAATATTTCATAACTTTATTCATTTGAGCAATTAAAAATATAAATCGTTCTTAATTGATTTTTAGAGTGCTTATACAAGCATTAGGGGCATGTGTGTGTATATCTAATGACAGTTCATACATTTAATTATTAATAGTTCAAGTAAATCGTCTTGTTATAGTAGGTTTGCTTTTAATTGCATAATCTCTTGAGCGACTAATTGTATTTTCTTATTGTAGCAAAGCAGATATTCTGCCCTTCCAACGAAACTATCCACCAGGTTATTCCGATATGAAATGTTTGTTTGATTAATATCCTTTCTTGAATCAACGCGCAACTGATAACAGCTCTTAAGTCCTTTTGTTGTCTCAGCATATATATTTATATATATATATATATTTCAGTTTATTTTATCTTTAAGTTCCAGTAATGAAAACTTTCAATTCAACACTTCTGATGAAGTTAAGATCATTTTGCCACGGCGGTCTTGATTATATGCGATAACTTTTTCTTTTTTTACAAATAAATCTGTATACACGTGCGTAATTTGATTCAAAAATAATGGGAGAAGAAAAAAAGAAACCTCGGGTTATAATATCCAAAAAACGATAATTACATAATCAGGACAAATCAATCGTCAGTTAACGAAGGTCGATGAACTAACAAATACCTAAATAATGATGAAATACAACATTTAATCTTGATATCTGGTAAAAATCTCCATAAGAACGTGTTTAATGAGCTGAAACCGCGATTTGAATGGTACGTGTGTTTAAGAAAGGACAAATATGGTTTGAATCAGGATAATAGCTCCATGAGTAGGTGGACAGATACAGCTCTTGTTAAGTTACGCGAGCACTGTCATCAACTAGCGACTTCAAAAATGAAATTTCTAAAATTTTATCATTTGTTTGGGAAAACAGCACTGTGGACATTGTGCGTACATATGATTAAATTCAGGCGATTGTGATGTAACAGGTAGTTACAGTAGAATTTGAAATTTTAGATTATGTTTGAACCAGCGACTTCCATAGCAAAGTTCACTAGCTTTATAAATTTTTCAAACCAAATAATGGGATTGTATTTCACTGGAATTAAATATCGATACAATTCGTAAATAATATACCTGAAAAATACTTTCTTGTATTTTCAAAGAAAGTATAATTCATTGACCGTAAAAATCTTGAGGGGAAAAAATGGAAATGCAGTTTAATTACTCAAGTATGGGGCCTATTTGAATGAAATGCATATCGAGAGCATAAAAGAACCTTTTTAACATTTTATCCTTAAAATTTCATACTAAAGTGTAGGGTTTAAAATAATTTAAATATATATATATCTTAGCAATGTAATTATTCAGATCTTGACAATATTAAAAATTCTTATTTTCTTTATAAGGCCATAACATGACTATTTGTTTAATATCCCATGCCACCACAACTTCTAACCTTATATATATATATATATATAATATAAGCGTACTTTTTAAATTCTGTTTCAGACTTCACTAACATTTTACATTTTCACATATAATGTCATAGACTTTGAAAAAGATCGTAATCATGTACATTATGCGTTAGATCTATATTTCTTAGATGAGACGCAGATATGATCGTTTCATGGCAAACCGAAACGGGCGGGACAACAAAAACAATAATAAAAATAAGTACGTACCGCAAGATGGAGCCACTATCGCCACGTGATCTACCTTTTTTCGCGAGACTCACGATTCTCGTTGAATCTCGCACAGCGGAAACGATTGACAACGCTTTAAGCGCACTTTTTCTTTTATACATAAATAAAAAACGAACAACTAAAAAAGGTTTAGTTCTGCAACAGTGATAAAGATGCGCTTTCGTAGCGCGCAATAATGGTGTTGGGGGAGGTAAAAGTCACTCACCTCCTCCCTGTCTCAACACATTTCTGTGTGTTGTTGCCGGCTATCATTTTCGAGCAGCGAAGCGTTACCCTTCAAAAAATTTGTATGCTAACTACGGACGGTTATGTATGTAGTAATGGTGATTTCGTTAGTATTCGTTGTTCGTGTTATATATTATTATTATTTCTTTTTTATCGTTCATATATCTCGAGATATTTAAGGAAACGAGCTAGGTGGTTTGAGGGTAATTTCGGCATTCTTGTGCAGAATAATCTAAAATGGAGCGATTTTTTGTTTGTGTCGGGTTCAAATGAGTGCGAAGTATGTTTTGACCGGCCGGATTCGTGATGATTGACTTTGAAATTGGGGTGAGCTGGTACACGATTTATTTTAATACCTGCTCGAAAAGACTGTGAACATTTTGTGTGCATCTACATACAAGGGAAGTCATTGGATTATTATTGCTTTTAAACTTCCGTCCTTTAACTAGAGTCTGAGGCAGATTTTTCGGACAGATTCAGGCTTCTTTGTAGTCAATTGTTTAATCCAGATATCGAAGTGTTATTGTATGCAAAACAGGTGGTTTGCATTTTTGTGACGCAGCAGGTGTTTATAAAGGGGTTCACTGAGCTTCGAACGTTACCTTACTTGTATTAATCTCATTCTTCTCCTCTTTCTTTTGTCAATTTAAAACGGTTGAAAAAGGTAAATAAAATTGAAAATGCATTAATTCTCTTTTGTTATTCAAATTACTATAAACAAATGACAACGCTTTTGGAATCCAATGCACAGTTTTTGTATGCTAAAATGAAAAAAAAAAAAAAAAAAAAAACTGTCATGATGTTAAATTACTTAAAATTGTTGATATTAAAATTATCTCAACGATACGTGGATTTCTTTTTAATTTTCTATTTTCTCTGAATGATTTCAGTTCATTTATTCGCATTATTTGGTAAAAGCCCGTCATTGACAGGACTTTTTAATCTTTTAAATGCAGATAAAAAAAATTCTGCTAGATACAACACTTACAAATAAGGGCCACTTTTTTAGAAACGAAGTAAAATGTTATTTTTATGTAATGCTATAACAAAGTAATCTCAATAATAGTAAAATTTAATACATTAACCTACGATTAACATAGGATGCAGTAGAAATAGACTAATTTCCAACTAACTGAAATAGCAGGTAGACTTTGTGGATTGAAGGATAGAATTTTTCTTGTGGTTTAATCTTAATTGCTCCTTCAAAACACGATTCCTCGGCTGATGTGGTATGGAGCTTTGGAGGAAGAGGGATGCCAGGTCAGGTGTTGTCATCTAATCGAAAATATTACAAGGGTTGCCCCAAAATAACCCTAGTATTGCTTTAAAACGGGACATTAATATAACTAAACTAAAACACAATTCCACGTTGATTTAGATCAGATATTCTCCCTCTGTATTAGTGGTGTAAAAGTTTGTAAGGAAAAAGTTTCTGGTTCAGGTGTCATTCTCTAATACTGATTGCAAATTACTAGAATCATTCTATAAATAGACCATACCGGACGTTAGTTATTATTTCTAAATTAATTTCACCTGATTGAAGCCCATAAAATTTAATAAAACAGTATTTGCTTTCATTATGTATCGTTTACATTCCTATTCGAACAGTCGCAATGCGATTCCTTTTAACTTGACTAGACTGGAAGTTGAAATTGTCGCAACTTAATAGATCGTGGGCGTAAAAAAAAAAAAAAAAAAAAAAAAAAAAAAAAAAACCAAACCACCACAGTAATTTTAAGCTCGAATGAGCTCTGCTTTTTTTTTCTGTCATTCCTAATTAAATTGTTTCACATACCGGTGAAAAAGCGTTAGAATGGTACTGTATTAACATAAAAGAATTAACGGAACTTTCCTTCAACAGTTGATTTATTTAATCACTTTTTACAATAAACGTAAAAATGCAATAAATTGAAATAAACTATCGCTTTATTTCGGATCACTGGATAAGCCTAATTTGTATATCATTGCCTTTTTTTCCTCTCATGTTATTGAGATGATGCTTTTTCAAGCAGTGTAACCGCTCGAATGTTTGCGGGAACTTATCTCCTAGATTCACCTGTTGATTTATGTTTGGGATGAACTTAGCAGACGATATTTATTATCTTCAGTCAATTAATCTGGGTTGAACGTTCAGCGGAATTGTTTTTTTTTAATTTTAATTAATTCATAACTTGTTTTTGTCGATTTGATTTTGATAAGTATGTTAGTAAATCTAAATTTTATTTATTGGAATAAATTTGTTTATTTAATTATTATTGTTATATATATAATATGTTTAAGAAGATCTCACAGTGGTTTTTAATTTTGTTATTGTTGTGAGACACGCCATTTTATGTTATCCAAAAAAACAGTTTTCATCGAATTGGCAAAACACTACTTTTTATTTTAATCAATTTTGCAGTTTTTTTTAAAAATATGTATCTATTTAATTACTTGGAATCTTAGAAAATCAGCTTTGAAACTGTGCCACGTGCGAAATTGTGATGTATTAAATAAAAGAAAGAGCGAATAAACTGAAAGGAAATTGATCTGAAAATAATTTGGTTCTTTGAATGAATTAAAGCGTATTTTGAGATTTCGATTTGAGATCATTATAAACAATAAAAAATAGCAGCTTATTTTCAATTCGATTATTGCTGCTGTTGTTTCTCTAGTCACGTAGATGCCCATTTTATTAATCATTAATTTTGCCCGATTCCTATTTTTCATCAGTAGAAATTGGACAGTTTTTTAATTTCCTGATTGGTTAGACAATTTCGATTTGATAATAATAAAATATTGCTCTGTTTAAAATTTTTTGTATTTAGATCTTTTTAATGTCACCTCAAAACTAAATTAAAGATTAGATCAATCGTTAGGGGCAATTACAATCTATAAAGCTTGCAAAATATCCAAAAATACTAGCCGAATGTGTTTTTTTTATGTATTAAGGATAAATAAGGCCAGACATAATATTTATATTGTCTTTCACTATGCCGTTTTACGATTTCTGATTTATAAAGACATAAAATGAAAACAAAAATCATGGCTTGGATAACTGGGACCAACGTCTGGTACCGTTGCTAACCTCTTTATACCAAATAAAGTGATGAAAATCGTCAAAAGTAATGCAATAATTCTGAACCAACTGTATACTACTGAAACGGAACCCTTTTAATTTTAAAGTAAATTTCAAAGAATTACAAGTTCTTGTGTTGCTTAAATAATTCTTGAGTAAAAACTGCTGACCATTTATTGCTCACCGAATAAAGTGATCAAAATCGTAAAGTAATGCTCCAGTACCGAACAAACTGTATACTACTGAAACAGAATTTTTCTTATTTTAAAGTAGATCTCAAAGAATTACAAGTTCTTGTGCGGCCTAAGTAATTCTCCTTGAGTAACAATCAAGTAATTCACCAGTACCGAACAAAATTCAAGGAATCGGTTTTTTTTTTAACCCCTTCATTCTTCTTTTTTTTATTTTTTATTAAGAAATTGAATACCACCTGAATAACATATTAATGCAAGAGGAAATGAGAATAATAAAAAAAGAAAAGCAACTGCATTTGCAAATAACTTTTGCTGACTGTCCAAATTGTTTATACTTTTTTGACTGATTCCTGAAACATTTACTTTCCTTCCATGACATTTGCTGTTTTCATGGTTATTTAATTATTGATCATCTTTGATGGCGGGGCCTTTTCTCCACCTTTTTTTATATATCTACTCTTGCCATCCATCAATGTCTTTAGTGAACGCAAAAAAGAATAGTTGTTAGCATAGTCAAATCGGAAAGCCGGTAAGGTCTTCTCGGAATTCATTCCTAAGTGCCAGATGTTTGGTCGACGCCGGGTTACTAATTTAGTGCCGAGCTAAACGTGCATTTAGTCATGTGTGTAGATTTCTTTTTATGTATATATATATACATATATAATATTTATTTATTTATTATTGTATTTTGTTGGGAAATAAGGAGCATTTTATAATCGATGTCTTGGAGAAAATTCTCAGAATCACTTTTTTTTCCTCCCATTGCCGAATTTCAATCTGAAGTATGGTTTTGTATTTGGGAAGATGTATACAATGATACTCTCTGAATTGGAAAGCTGATCTGCATTAGGGGATGCGAGATGTATTATAGTGATGATTTTCTTGTTAAAGGTTTTTTTTTAAAAAAATATTAGATTGGTATTTTAAGAATTAGGAATAAACTCCAATGGATTGAATATAATGTTTAATTTTTTAAACAAGGAGCTAACAATGGCTGTTTAAAAATAAGAGGACAGAGAGGGGAGAGGTTCACCAGAAACAGAATAAATTTTAATGCTCTTTTCAAAATTATTTTTTTTAAATTTGTAATACAGCTCTGATGTCACTTCGGTTTTACAAATAAACGTGTGGTTTAAGTTTTAGGGCGTATGTATATAAACAAAATTTACTGGCTAGTATGATGTTGATTTGAATTTTTATTTTACTTAACTTTTCTTGACTAATTTTAATTTTAGATTTTTTTAGATGTCATTTTAATTTATGAACTATTTCCTGTCATCTAAACATTTATAGGTTTCATTTTGTGTTATTAAGAATTACTAACAATAGTTGAATTATGATATATAACTCCTGTATAAGCTGAAATAAGATCACTTCATAATGGGGTTGGTTATGCCAATTATGGTGTTACGCTGTTAAAATAAACTAAAGCAAATTATAAAATCCGGCTTTTGTACTTTCAAAAACAAACGTATATTTAAATAAATTTATATATAATTATAAACGTATTAATTTAAATATCTTCACCTCATGCTAAAATATTAAAATGCTTATTTAAAAAAAATAATGTAAATTATCGCACAAACCTACAAGTGATCCTACTTGAAATTTCGCTAAAATCTACGTTGCATCCAGATTATTGTTAGTGGCCTTATAATAAGATGGTCACATGTGCTATAATTTCCCCATGACTTGCATAATGCAACCGCGTCTTGCAAACAGTCCTGCATTATTACAGATAGGCCTCCATCTCCTCGCTTATGTCTTGGGATGATTGTCCGCAAGGGGGAAGAGAGTTGTGCATTGTTGGCTACTAAATTCGGTAGAAGGGCTATTGATTAAGAGAAGGATGACGAATGCTTTCTGAGCGTGAGATTGATGCAGAAACAGAAATGCTTATCTTCTACTGCAACTGTGAAAGTTGCTGTTAATTGGTGGAATTGTTTGAAAACATAATTTAAATCATTTTTATGCCTTTTTTTAAACTTCAGGTAAGAGTGATATGAGACATTAAAAGCCGGTTATAACTGTTATCTAGAAGTATCCGATTGCAACTATTGAAATCCAATTCATGCTAAAAAGCCATTATATATTATTTTTATTTTCCTATCGATTTTTAAATATGTGTTATTTTATACCGTATATCTAGCATCGTTAAGAGTTTATTAAGGTTATTTTTAATAAAATGAAATATCTCTGAAATTTTATGCCTTGAACATTATATTTAGAATTCAATTATATTTATATATATCTTTCAAAGCAATATTTAAGATTTGCTTTTTTTCATTTTTCAATAATTTATAGGCAAATCGTTCTATGGAGTAGATGTTCTTTCCAAAATTTTAAAATCCAGGTAATCATTTAATTCAAAAAGCAATATTTAAATTTCTGTCAAAAAGGCTTTTCCTAAGGAGAAGAGAGAGAGAAAGAAAAAATTACTTTTAAAATCGCTTTCATACAACTTTTAAAATTCCTTTGATATTACTTTTAAAATTCTTTTTATACAACTTTTAAATTCGCTTTGATACAATTTTAAGCTCGATGATATTTCCCATTACATTAAAAAAAAATTCGAAACGTAGTCTAAAATTTATTCTGTATTTTTTCCCACGATTCCCATCTTTTCAAAAAATAACATAATTGTTTTGTCCTCTTCCAAAACAACCTGACCGACGCGCGAAGCGGCCTTCTTTCGGTTTCCTCCCCAGTGAAATAATCAGGAATTACATCACCTTGTCATCTTTATCGATCTTTAACGATATAAGTAGAATCTCTGAGCTGTGAGAGGTTTGGCTTGGTAGTTGAAATTCCCTTCTTAATAACCTCCGAAGCGTTAAATTCCACACGCGATATGCTAATGGTTTAAAGCGCAAACACGAGGCAGCAGCAGCTATTCAGAATACCCTCATAAGATCTCTCACAGAAGAGAATCTATATTACCCATCACCTTCAGATCCCCCAACTATTGCTGCCATTTGACTTTTCTACGAGCATGTAATATGTAACAATTTTTACGATGTGCCAGCCAGCCCTTCATTTTTTGATGCCAGAAAGACCGCGAAAGAAGAAAATGACATGTTGGCTCGTGCTTGTCGTCAAGGTCAGGGATAATTAAGCTCCTAATAGAAAGGTGAGACATTTGATTAACCTGACTGTTGCCCGGATGTTCCACTGGCTAAATGAGAGTTCTGCAGAAGAAATTTCTTACCCTCCTACTGGAGACGGGGGGCAGGCAGGTAGTTTCTCTGTCTTTGCTGTCATCAAGGCTGGCACAACCACCTTCTTCCTCCCTCCCTGTTTTAAACCATTTCCTGTTGGCTTCTTCGTAATGGCCGAAAAGTTCTGCGACGTCTTCCTTTCAACGCATTATTATTAAGGAATTAATGAAGCTGAGTTCTGATTGCCGGAACTTGATTAACAAGCAATTAAACCTCGTTTCCGGTTGTAATGAAAGTGTGTGAAGGCGGTATGATCGGTCCTTTGCATTGTAGTGGGTTGCTGTTGTTGTGCTGGCTGTCTATTCACCTAAAGTATTTGGGGATGAATGAATTGAGAGACGTGTTAGCGGGAAAAAAGCTGGCGTGGATGATGGTTTTTAAGAGATGTTTTGGGTTCTTGACCAATCAGCGGGGGCTGTCATGCGAAGCATTCGCTGCTGTTCTGATTGAGAAGTCGTCGGACTTGAAAGTAAGAGTTCTTTGTTGCTTTTTTGATGTATGCGATTTTAAAACGGATAGTTTGTAAATTGTACTTACTTCAAAGTTAATAGTTATTTAGGAAGAACATTGATTTTAGACATTATTATTATAATGTTTTACTCTTTAATAATGTATATATTTGTATTGGCTTTATATTTATTAGGAAAGTGTCTTATATGGGTGTCATTTCCTATGGATAGATAGTAAATGCTAATAATTGTTTTTTTTGGGGGGGGAGATGTATCATTATTTTCGGATAACATATGTAATTTTTTTGTGGTAATCTGAAATTTTTTCAATTGATTTTGAAAGGAAATCTAACAGATTATAAATTTAACTCTGATAAGACAATTGTCTTTTTTAATATCCGAGTGCTAAATTTATATTGACCTTTTTTTTTTTTTGTAGTTTATAATTTTAAAGTCTTCGATTCTAAAAAAAACAACCTTTTAAAACATGTTAATATTTTTATATAGGATTCGCAAAGAGTGACAATTCGATATTACTATTTATATAACTTACTTTGTGAATTATGAAATTAATTTATCAATTAACTTGAAGAATGTACTTGGAATTTAATAATTCCTTTGTCTACAAGGAAAAGTCTAACTGATGTATTAAGTTACGCAATTTTTGATATTTAAATTTCTAATCAAATCAAAGCATAAATTCAAGGTCCCTTTACGTTTTTATATGAATTGAAATATCAATAAATATCCCTGTCTAATGGTAATGTTAAATAAGTTCGATGGTCAAGAGCGTTAAAAAATCTTATTACTATTTGAAGGAAGAAAAGTCCTTGCACGTAATCTTTATCTAACTTAAGCTAATAATAATTTGAATCCACGACCACCATTATAATAAATCAAGACACGTTTTCTTAAATAATATCGGTGCTTTCATCGATGATTGCTCTAATAAACTATTCACATTTATCTATCTCCCAACAAATCGTTCTAAATGATTTTCGTCCCGCATTCCAATCCAGTCCATTCTCCCATCACCCATACCATTCGATATGCGATCTAATTATTCCCCGGATTAAAACCATTTGCTTCAACCCTTTAAATCGATCAATGTGGAACACAAAATCCTGAAAGACTTCTCCCCATCCATCCGGTCACTGTGTTCGAAGTTACTAGCTCCAGATGTTGTCGACCACGACCTTTTGGTCCTTCTCGACATTTGTCCCTTTTCTCACACGGCCACGGACGATAATTAAAGCACTGCTACCCCTTCGAAAGACTTGGTGCCTGCTCTTAATCGTCTGCAGTCCGTTCCCTTTCTCAATTAGCCCTTTATCGTCCGTTGCCTATTGTCTTCTTGCATCACGTGGGCCAGATGCTGTCTTACCTTGGTGGTGGTGGTGAAGGGGGGGACCACACCGTGGGAAACAGGGTCACATTCAGTTGCCACATCATCATCAGGCCGCGTGAGCGATTCCAAGATGGTTTTTATTTGGGGCCGCCCACACTGGGCTCACGAACATACACACCTGGGATATTTCCTTTCATTAGATTCTCATCAGGTAAGGAAAGGGGTGAAGAGGAGGGGTTTTAGAGGGTTGATGATGTCTTGCTTTTGAGCGTACTCTAGTCTTAATTCATTGATGGATTTTTTTTTGGTAGTTGATTGTAAAGCACTAAGTGACAGATCAGCGGATAAACGTTAGTCGTTTTTATAAACTTTTCGAAGTGATGTTACTAAATTATTTATTCGGGTTTGAAGTTACATATCCGATTTATATTATTGATGTAAAACAGATAAAACATTGAAACACAATTTGTATGCATATATTTTTCGGAATGGCTTTATTTTATCGAATGCATCATGAAATTTTCTCCTAATAGCATTCCTTGGTCGGGCTTAGTGAAAACACGGTTGCGTGAATAAGTTTAGGACCTATGTTTAGAGCCGGTTTTCTCGGTTACAATTAGATTCTTTCTAGTATTTGTAAACAAGAATAACAATTATCTTAATTTTTTTTAAAAAATCATTAAAATACGCTATTAATTGACAAGACATTTTTTTTATTATTGTTTTTGGGTATTAAAAAAATATGAATCGACTGTTTTGGTCCCAAATAGAGAATGTAGCACAAAGCTCTATTTTAATATGACTTATTAATTTTTTGGTACATTTGACTGAAAATAGATCTTAGAAGCATAAAGTGTTTGCTATTATGAATGTTACAAAAAAAAAAAAGGAGGGGGGATCATGACTAGAAGAATTGAAAACATGATAAGTGGAGTAACATATAACTTATTCATTTACTAGCCATCCATTAAGTTCACGAATAATCTGAATACTTTTTCCCCAGATTATTCAAAATTGGAAAATTTTCATTGTGATTTAAACTTAAGTTTTCAAAGGTAGAACATTCTTCTTATTTATCCTATAATATTTCTTTGTTTTTATACTTTTATTTATTTTAGATGCAAATCTGAATTGCTGAAAGATTTTGGACCAGCGTTTATTTAAATCCTCTTAATAAAGTAGAAACTTACGTCAGAAACTCCTGGACTTTTTCTTAGAAACAATTTCTAGTAAATGCAATTTTCCTTCTCAGATTTGGCTAGTATGTCCTTCATTTGAACTTTTGCATCAGCAGTTGGACAAGTACTTGAAATAAAAAAGCAAGCTCATATCAAATGTAATTGATACATTGATAATTAATTGTCAGTAAGCAAATCTATATTTTGTCTTCTTTAATTTTAAACATATTTTTCATTAATATCATAAGTAAAGTAGAAGAAAAAAAAAGAATAAGGACTTGTCAGATAAACGTAGTAAAGACTGATTACAGAAAAATAAAATGTAAGGTCACTTTTAATTAATTTTAAAATTTAATAAAGCATTGAAAATATTTACATCACAGTGATTCGTAAACGTTATGTTTCATAAATTTTCTGATTTGTAGTGTTTTATAAATCTTAAGATTTACACCAATGTTTTTTAAACTGTTAATCGCTTATATTAAAGAATTCATTGAAAATTTCCGGATTTTTTTCTACTCGGTATTTTTGGTAGAATCTTGAACAATCATTATAAGAAATTTTTAACAAACGTTTTTTTTTTTAAATATTTTATTAAAACGGAAGACGATTATTTTGCAATTAATTTCGAGTGACTTTTCATTATTTTTTTCTCTAAAAGTAGATGGATGGGTGGGTAGGGGTGTAGTTGGAGTTTTGAAGAAGTCTTGGAACTAAAAACCTTTTTTAATGTAAAAAACTGTTTTTGCTAAAATGAAATTGAGTTAAGTTTTCTGAATGATAAAAATGGAGTGTCCGTTATCCATTATAATTTTTTCCAGTTTGATAAGTTTCTGTGTAATAATCTTTATTTGTTTTTAACGCTGCCTTTCCAAAAATGAAATCAATAATGGATCGACATTCTCAGCAAGTTAATAAACAATATTCTAATCAGTTCCGTATCAACCATATAGATCTTGAATTACCAGCATTCATTATACTTTGAATCGACATGAACCGTACATTACCAGCATTGCTAGAAATGGCATAAAAAAGAAACATCAACAACGCTATGAAAACACTAAATTAGCATATGACTTGTCGGAGTTAGATCGTGACAAGCTTTGGGTGTCTCTCTGGCGTCTAAAGAGTTGTTTGTATTTCAAACCGTTTTATTTTTCAATCCCACTGGATGCATTAAGGTTATTGTTTCATTTTGCGATTTCGGTATGTACCGAATCAGGCCAGCTTTTTATGCTGTCGGTTTGGCAAAGGGAAGGTAGATATGCTGGATGTATATGCGTTTTATATGACTGGCGCTAGAAAAAGTGTGTCATTTTGTTTATGTTGAGTTGCGTTTCCCACTTTACATGAAACTGTTATTTTAACAATGGGAAAAAAACCTGTTCGAGAGATGATTTTGGTGGGGAATTAATGATGGTGGGAAAACGATTTACATCTTAATTGTTTCGTTTCGCTCGTTTTTCTTTTATTCAGTGCCATTTCTTTTATCAAAAAGCGTTGAGAGGCGTTTACTAGTTTTTATGTAATTAGAGGTTTTCGACGGTGAGAATTAAATTCAGATTCCTCGAGAATTGTGAATCTTGACCGCAATATTGGATTATAAATTTTCATTTTCTTTTTTTCAATGGTGAAGTTCTTTGTTTTAGTTAACTTGGAACCATGCAATTGTTTACTCGAATTTTAATTCTCTCTTTCGTAACCCAGAACCGTAAGTAGTTTTACTAGTGATTTGCAACTGATATAGCAGGAATTTCTTCAGGTTAATAAAAAGCGGAAAGTTGCTTATTATTTCAGAAAACTTCTTTTGATCAAAATTGAATTATTTGTGGAATGATGGATGTCTTTTGTTGGTATATGTTAGTTTTTGCTAATCTAATTTCTTTTCCAATTAATTTCGCTGCGATATAAAAAATAATCCGAAATAAAAGATTTTAATTAAACATAAATATGATCAAATTCTCTTAGATCCATGCGCAGATTACAGTATTTTAATTCTTAATTTTTTATAATGAATATGATTTAGTTTATTTTGACGCCATTCGTTTAATTTTTTTTCAACAACATTAAAGAAACAGTCATTATTATTAAATATGCAAATAAGCTTTTTCTAATGATTGAAATGATGATAATGATTTCTAGAAAATTGAAATTTCAGTAAACGGATATAATGAAGAAGATAATAAGTAAAAAAAATTCTAAAACTAGAAATCATGAGACGACTTTACTTTAAATTTTATGAAATTCAATAAGAATTTATCATGACCTGTAGTTTTCATAGCAATATTTTTAAATTTAATTTTTAAACTACAAACTAAATGTCAGAACTGTCTGTTAATATAAATTATTATCAGTTTCATCATTAATGAAATTTCTTGCAATTGACAAACATTACAAAAAATATAACTAACAATTAAAAAAAAAGAAATTAATACAGTATTTGTTTTGTACTTTTAGTGTAAAAAGAAATAATTATAATAATTTTTTCTACTAAATAATGGGGGTATATTTTAACTAGTCAACATTTTCATTTATTTGGCCTTCATCTCTAAAGTAAGAATTTTCAAAAAATCAATTTCAACTATATTTTACTCTTCTTACAGATTTATATTCCCAAAATAGAAGAGGCAAAATTTTCCTACTCGAAATTTTTGCTTGATGTGTTTTAAATTATTATTTATAAACACTCCTCCGAATTTAGTGCAGTAGCGGACATATAATCTCCAACCAAACCCAAACTTAACTTCTGTGACCCTTTCCGTTTATTATTTTTTCCCTACTGTATTTTTGTTGAGAAATATCTTGCAAATAAGCGACAGATGTCGTTGGAATTAAAGTCTAGACTATTCGTGAAGAGATATTGTTTTGTATGTACGTATGTTTTCTCGAGTTTGGAAGATAAATATATTAATATTTAACTTTTAAATTGCAACTATACCAAACACAGGGAAAACAATCAACAACTTCGCCGCCAAAAAAGCCGAGAAAGTTTTTATTTATTTTTTCTCTTCTACTTGAAATTTGAGCACTACCGTCTTATCGTCCAGCACCACCTTGAAGTCGGCCAAACCTGTAATTACCAGCAGATGCTAGAAAATTATACCCGTAAAAATATCCATCGAAATAGGGATTTGACTATACATAACACAAAAATGAGAGATAGAGGGATATATATAAGTAAAAAAGAGAGAGAGATAGAAATTATCGCTGTATAAATATTATGCTTTCATACTGGCTTCATTAACTCTGGAGCCAAATACGCAATTTACTCTTAGATGGACCAGTAGACGTGAAAGTTTTTTTTTAGTTCCAAGTCTGCCTTTTTCTTTGAGACCACGTGACTTGGGGGTGTGTTTTGGAGGGCGTATGGAAATTTTGGGATGATTCTCATGTGCCGCAATTATAATCACCTATATATCCCTTGATATTTTTTTAATCTAGCAAAGCGTTGGGGCTATAATTGTTGTGAAGGAATCAAAGCAAAATTTCACCAATTCTATTATTTATCTTATCGTAGAACTTTTTCATTAATCTAATGCTTTTTTATTTTGCTTCTCTGGCGTCTATCTTCTGTAGATTGAGTTGTCATGTAGACAATTTCCCACGGTATGGTTTCTCGCTTAGCTTCTGTTGGTGTTGGATTACAATGTATAGGCGGGAATTTTTTGGTGAATTTTCCATGCATTTATTTTCCTTTGTGAGAGAAACTATTAACCTGTTTTTGTTCCGAAATATTCGGAATTTTGTATTTTTGCATTCACATAATGATGGCCAGTGGTCTAAAGAACAATACTGTTTGGTTTAACAATATCTTTTTAATAGTTAAATATATTCCATTTCAATTTTTTATGGTAGGTTCGTCGATGCTTTATAATTTTTGATTAATTAATGATAGATATACAGATATATTTTAGGTCAATTTTCTAATGACTCATGAATAATTAAAGCTAAAGCTAATGTTTATTATTTTAGCAAATCAATTTCGAAGGGGGAAAAAAGCATTTAATTAAGTTTGTAAATGTTATTAAATTTACACTATTGAATTGAAATTAATGTAACTTATATAAGTTGTTGCAACAGGAACAAAAGTGACAATTTATTGGACTATAACATAATATAAAAAATAGTTGCCAGAATATGATTAGGGGTATGTGAGAATTTTAATCTTTTTAATTCGATTGGTTGCTGGATAGTTATAATCTGATTCTACTGTCTCTTAATATAGGAGGGAACTGTATTTGACATCTGCCTATAAAAGACCATCTTCTGATGAACAAAAGTGGCAATTCCTCATTGGGCAGTGAAAATCTTACTAATATAATTACAACAAAAGTTGTTAGGATATGATTTGGTTTATTTAAAGATTTTAATCGTGGTTAGCGGAATTAATTGTAGGATAGTTACATTAATTTTAGGAAGTTAATAGTGTATTGTTTCTAAATATAGGAATGATCTGCATCTGATATCTGTCTGAAAAATAGCAATCATTTGATGAGTAAAAAGGACAATTCCTTAGGCAGTAATATACTCATTACATATATAAAGAATGTTAGGATATGATTAAGATTATTTCAAAATTTGAATCATGGCTAACGCAGTTGTTTGTAGGATAATTACAATCCAATTGTACTGTCTCTGAATATGGAAAGGCTCTGTACTTGACATTTGTCTGAAACATACCCAATCTTCTGATAACTATGATTTTATCTCTATTTAACTATTAATATAAAAACATTTTTCAAAATTTTGATAGGTACTACTTGTTTTTTACACTAAGTGTTTTTTTTAAATTGATTTGAATACAAAAATTCTCAAAGTGTTTGTTTTTTTGTCATAAACTTTCTCTTAAGATAACTGCACGTATTCTTCACCTTAAGAACACATTTTACACATTTGTGGCATTCATTCTTATGCAGTTATCTGGAACTAATCTGTTCTTTTTCCAAAAACTTTAGAAGCAGAAATTCTTATTTGATAAAAATAAGAAAGAAATACTAAGTTTGAAAACGTGGTATGTTGAGTCCGATAATAATTGATTTGAATTGGATGTCATCGATTTTTTAAAAAATTCTATTTATAAAATTTTATAAACTGCCATACTTTATGAATAAAATGTCGATTACTAAAATTAACACAAAATATTAATATAAGGCATTATCGTAACAAATTTTTGAAAGAATCAAAATTTAACTTTATCAAATGCAGAGAATCGGAGGGAAATGTATATGTATGTTATGTCAATAAGTTTACCAATCTGAGAAGAAATCTGATCGCTAATTGAGTGCTCTTTCCCAACAACAGTCGGTGATTATTTCTATCTGTCCATTTATTTATTTTACTCGATAACATATTTGGCTGTATTTGTAAATTAATCATTTATTGCCTGTTATCAGTTAAAGAAGTGGCAGCAGTCTGAGAAGTTTTACGTACGCCAGTCTGTTATCATCGGTGCCTTATCGGGAAAAAATGAAATTAGAGATGTATGATTGGCAAACGTTTCCGATCAGATTACCTGTTGAATTAAGACGTAATTTCCTGCTTAGGATAAGTTTTTTTTTTTTTTCAAGTTACTCGATGTATAGTTGAAAATAAATTCTACTTTTTTTTGGCGGGGGGATGTAAAAGTGTCTTTAATGATAGTCTTTTTTTATAATTTTAACTTTCGGATTAATTAAAATTCTGTGCACAGATTTTGATGAATTGCAAGAAAAATGTTTTCCTTTGCTTTTTAATGAATGACGTGGTTTCAAATTACATTTCGCTTATTTTGATGGATTATAAATACCTGTTTCGGGTCTACTTATTTCAATGAATTCAGTAGACTGATATTTATTTTACTTAAATTATATCTTATTAAAGTTTGCGCTGTCTTTCTCAATGCTAGTTTTTCTTGTTAATTCTCTCAAAATAAATTTTGTTTGCCTGATTTTTAGCATTGCTGTATGTATGAATGTATCCTCGTTCTGGAAATAGTTAATGATCTTTGATAATTTTGTATTTGTTCCGTATTTTTTTTAATATAATGATTATTACCTTAACTAATAATTATAGACAGTATTTTGGCGTTTAATTTTTGTTAAAACTCAAACTAAGAAGTTTCTACGTTTAATTTCTCCGATACTACTATGCAATTCATTGAAATATATTAAGGCAATTTTTTGAAAAAAAATTTTTTTTCAGGGTTCGCTATTTATTGATTTACTGAATCTCGCGGAATGTATTGTTATAAAATCCAGTATCATATTGAGCGAAATTCCTTAGTTTGCAAATATATTTGATGAAAATTTTTTAAATATTCACTCTAAAAATTGTTATTTTTTATTGACCAAATCTCTGTACTTCGATATCAGCGTGCAGATTTTTTTTTTGAGTATGTTTTTCTTTTCTCCCTCATTTAAAGCACACAAACATACTAAATACCTGTTCTGCTATGGTATGAAACTTCATATATTTTAGTTGAAAAAATTGACAAGTGTCAAAATATCGTTTTTTAATTTTTGTTACTTGTTTCTGAAAAATTATAAAAGCTATAGCTGAAAGGAAGTACCCTGCCTTTTGTTGACAAATTGTCATTATTTTTATTTATAGATTTTTGTAACAGTTTCAAGTTTTTTTTTTTTTTTTTTAGTTTCAGATTTCATTTTTTTTTGTTGCAGTTTCAAATTTTTATTTATTTATTTTGTTACAGTTTTAATTTTAAATTTATTGCATTTTTAACACAGTTTTAATTTTGAATTTATTATATTTTTGAGATAGTTAAAGTTTGATTTTTTAAAACTATTTTAATGGTTTGAAAAAAGTTGAAAGAAATTCTAAACCGCTTTGTTTCAAAACAAATAAAATGAACATTATTCTTAAATGTGAAATTAATCTTATAAAATTAATAAATTTACAAATTTTATTGCAATATAATTGTAATCTTTTTCCTACTTTTGCTGGTCTTGCCATCTATCAATTATATAAAATATAAACTGTATCGATATCATGCCTTCCAATTAAATTTTACAAATTTGCTGAGCACATTATTTAGTGTTGCAACTTTCACCGAAATATAAACAAGTTTTCTAAAAACCACTTTTCTAGACGACCGAATTTCTGATATTTTTCTGATTGCTGTACAATTTACTTTACTTTAGAGTTCCAAAGTCAATAAATGGCCAACACGGATTGGTGTTATCGGCGCTTACAACAATAAGCAGTTTATTATTTTCTCACAGGATTATGTAAGCGCGAAATTATCTCTAAGTCTCCGACAACAATTTTTTTTTTTGTCTTTTTTTCATTTTTACTCATTGCCATTTTTTGCTGATATTTCTACTGATTTCGGGAAAACAATTTCAATATGTAAACTGTCTGCCTTATCTGTCGGTCGACGGGGATGGATGCAAAGAGCATAAATTTGTTTGTTAATTTCGCCACTAGTTTTCTTATAAATAAACTTTTTTTTGTTTTTGTTTGATTTTTTTTTTATTCCTCTGATCGCGAATTTTTACCCAAATCTGGTGGTTTATTTTCTTGTTGAAAATCTGCTGTTGTGAGTGGTGACGTGTTTTGATTACGATGATGAGGAAGATGAGGTGACTTTTAATTTGCAACGCATTGTGACTGGAGGAATTGTGCACATTGGATATTATTTTATTGGATAAAGAGCCGTTTTTGGATGAAACAATATGAATTTTTGGTAAGGCGTTCTTTGATAGTAATATCTGCTCATTAAGGCATAAACAATGTTGTAAATTATACTGAACATTATATTTACTTCAACATTATATTTTGCCTAGATTGTAAATCAGGTCGTGGTGTAAATGTATAAATTTTTGGATTGCAAAGTGTTTTAAAATAAATGTGCTCCATTTTAAATTTTACTTAAAACTTCCGTGTGGTGGATAATGAAACTAAATTTATTTTCTTATGTAGTAATATCACATGCCCTTTCTCATTTGTTCCTTGTGATTACTTCTTTTATAGATTATCAAATTTACTCCATTAACAAATCTTGTGACTTATGTATTAAGAAACGTTTAAAAATCAATAAAAGTTAAGTAATAATTATAAAAAATTATTTTTAAAAAGTCATGATTTGACTGCAGGCGTTAAACTTCACTCTCCATATTATTTATGAACTTTTCACCAATTTTATAATTTTTTCTAAACTTATTTTAAAAACGAAATGTGGCAGATACTTTTAAATATATGAAACATTCCATTGCTCTAAAATGACCACGACTTGTTACTTCTTATTATTGTTTAGTCTACATATGAAGATGATATTTATAGATCTTGAGTAGTTTCCAAGATATGGATATCAAGCTTTGAGGAACATTGATTCGTACTTAATTAAGAAGGAAGTAAAGAGTTGCAAATTCATCGAATGCTTGAGTTTTAACGCTATTAAATCTTGATGATGTTTCACAGATCCAAGAGGTAAAATAATTCATTTGGCGTTTTTTTTTTTTTTTTAAAGCATAGTGTAAAAAGTTGTTGACTGAAAGAATATATAGTTCCTAAAAGTTCCGCCTTTGTAGTCTTTTTTTTTTCTTTGCTGAGTGAAAAGACTTAGAATTTTTATTCATTTCTTAACAAACACAGGTAATATATATGGTTATTTTCTAATTTTAATAAGTTTCTTCTTGAAGCTATTTTTTCACATCTTAAAATTTCCAGAGACACTTTTAAGAATGTCAATTTATGCCTAGTGGCACAAAAGTAAAAAAGCATTTTGCAGAATGCTTCGTTTTATTTTATCAACTAACGATTTCTGTTTGGCTATTATCTATCCCTTTTAAGCGACAATTTTTATCATTATCCATTTAAAAATTATTTATCGTTTTCAATAATCAAACAAAATTACAAATACTAGAAATATTGTTATGTATAATTTATATTATTATAAAACTTGCCTTCCCACCTGTTAACTCTTACTTGTCTGACTGAAAAATCCCAGTATATATACCGTTGCTTTCATCTAACGATGTCTGTACGCAACTGTGCCAGAATGCAGAATCGTTTGCAGTTCTTTGTGCTCGTCCCCTTCCCCTTTTTCAGAATGTTACGACAACAATCTCTCAAGTCGGCTGTTTTTATTGGTCGTAAAAAAACGACTAGAGACAGAAACGGAGGGCGTCAGAGAGGAGGACGAGGGTATTTTTAAAAGTTATGACTTGGAATTCCATCCCAGGCGAAATGGACAGCAGGACGTGGTGTTATCGTTTGGCGACCCTCTCCCACCAATGGCGTACTGAATAATATTGTTTGAAAGGATGGTAAAAAAAGAAACTCTTAATTTATTTTCAATTTTTTTTTTCCCAACATGCTTGGCAATTTGTGGTCATGAATCTCTGGAATCTTGTTGTTTGCTATTTCATCGAATGTCTTTCAACCAATTACTTTTTGCTGAAATTGTATTTTTTTTAATTGATAAAATAGAGAAGTTTTAGTCATGTGTTTTTTGGGGAAATATAAAGACTTTTCGTTCTAAAATTATAAAATGTTTGAGTTTGGAAATCGATTTTAAAGGGTTAAAATAGTTTTTCTGATTCTAAAATAAGTTTGAAAAAGAATCTTGAATTTTTTAAAAAATTTTTTTCAACATATTTGGAAATGTATGCCATGAATATCTGCAATCTTATTGCTTGTGCATTTCATCGAAAGTCTTTCTATCAATTACTTTTTGTTTAAATTTATATGAATTTTTTTTTTCTGATATGTTGAAATTCGAAGCTTGAAAGGTTTGCTTTCACGCTCTTAGACAAAGCATTTCTCATGTTTTAAAAGTTGTTGATTTTCTTACTTACTCTTGAGTTCCTCCCCCCCCCCCCTCTTTTTTTTGGACTGCGGCTTTTTTTTTCTACATTTTTCAAACATATCACGCTTATTAAATTAGGAAAAAAAAATATCATATAAGCAATTTTTTCCATCTATTACCTCAAATTAAGTAGCAAATAATTGTACAATTTTTTGTAAATTAAAACGTTTCCTATAAGTGGCGAAACTGGGTTTTATATGATCATTGAAGAATTGATATTCTTTATCTCATAAATTATAACTTTTAATTTAATTAATTAATATTCAACAGTCTTCGATACAATGGCCACCTCCTAGAAGTTATCCAATCATCTTGTAGTATGCGGACGAATGACATTTGGCCAATACTCCCGTCACCCTCCTGATCTAAACCCACTTGTTTTACAACCAGTATATCATGTCCTTAATGAAGTGCCAAACAGGTAATAAAATACTTTGAATGCATTGCATTGACGTAAGCGTTGTTTACATTCTTTTCGCTTTGTACGTAAAACCATAGATTAAATGAAAATTCAAAAGTTCCCTTTTTATTTTTACCCAAACTAACAATGCTGAATTCATAAAAGCGGCACAGGTGAGCATTTATTCTTTCTTAAAAGTTACAATGAAGCCTGAGGGGTGAATCGTGGGGACGAAGGATTTAAGAAAGCTTAATAATAGGAATATAGAAAAGAATGGGGATACTAAATTCTTATTTTTTCTCTGCTCCGGGATTTCTTTCTTCTCCATACCACCGTCATTAATTCAACTGGTGTCAAAAAGACATAGCAGCTGTTCCGATGAAGGAACTCTCCAACAAAAAGTGAAAAATCTTGAACTTAAAGGGGGGGGGGAGCATACAGACAAAATCCCATAATTGTGCTAGAAAACCAGAACGCTTTGTCCAATAAGCGGTCGGGCGCAAGACTTTTAAGGCCATTTCCCCCTTTGTATCAAAATGGGGTAGGGGAATATAGAAGGTTTCCTTTTCAGAAGTTCATAGGGTTGAGAATAGAGGACGAATAAAAGAATATGGAAAAGGACTCCAAGTATTGCAATATCTGGAAGAGGGGAAAGCAGGTGTTGTAAATAGCCATCCAAGCATTGACATTGGTGCTTTCTTCTGGTGATCGTAATTGTGATAATAACTCGGCATGGAATTTCGGAATGGAGGGTCGCCAAATCAGCGGTCAGTATCAGCTAACCAATCAATCTTGGCACCAGTTCACATCTGTCGCGAATATCTTTTGTTCTTTCTTTCTTTGTGGAATATTTCTAGGGCTTTAAAAAATAAATAAAAGTATTAATTTTAAAGTTGATTTATGTGGAAATTAGATAATTGAATTATTTGAGTCATAAAGCTAACAACTTATATTGCAGAAAATGGATCTATAGAATTGAAAGGTAAAAATCATATGATGCCTCGATTCCAACATGATGATATGTTTAAATAATGTTTCATCTATAGCAAATCAATAAATAATATCGAGATATTGTGGGATAGAGATATTCTGAACAACTTAATTCATGATTTTAACATTGTGTCATCGCATTACGTTTTTGAACAATAAATTCATTTAAGTAGTATTTATCGCACATTTTGATACAAATTAATATTATAAACAGATTTTTTAATCTTTTATGCAATAATTTAGTAGAAAGGCTGCAAGAAGCCATTTTACTGATTCGGTTGAGAAAATAAAACACATGTAAAAAAAAAAGAAACTTTGTTTTCCTATATAAAACTATTCCAATCCAAAATTACCTAATTAATAAAATCGGAAAATAATTATTTTTTCGAAACAAAACGTTTTATTATCCATTGTTAATAAAACTAAATTACGGTTTATTTTTATTATATAGAATAAAACTGGTAGTTTAAATGGTCCCATTGTCAGAGCAAGTACAAAATATTTCCGATGGTGTTTTGACCGACCCGTTATTAACAATCTTCCTGTGCAACTGTAACCTCCTCACCAACCTCCATATTAAATCCTTCAATAAAATAGTTCACCCCCAATTAATTGATAGCGCCAAACCCCCTTTCTCGCTCTTGGCCCCTGAAGCAACGTCCAGTAGTGGTCATAAGTTGGACGTCATCGAAATATGTTCCCTACCCGTAGTCATGGCAACCGCTTGACGACCCCATTCGCATCACTGGGCCTAGTGACGTCAACTTATTAACAGTCGAACTGTCTGCATTTCTGCCGCATTTTGTTTCTTATTATTAGATAGCTGGATATATATTAGAGACCCTCTCTCGCTCCTTGCACGATAGCCATCGCCAACCGATTGATTCTGGGCAATTCGCCTCCTTGCTTCGCTTTCTGAACATTTATTATTTGTCGATTTTTGTTTCGCCAAATTAAATTAACATTTTTTAAATAGCTAAGTTTTATTTTTATTTGTAAGCATTTCTCTTTAATTTGGAACAGAGTGGATTGATATTATAAGTATTCATTTTAAAAATTTTGAATTAATTAGATATTGTCTGAAGAATTTACCACACATTTACTTAATTTTTGATTTAAATAAATTCCAATGAAAAGCTTAAACTAATATTCAAAAGCAAAATTCGTCTTTTGTGCTGTTGTCAAAGCTAAATAATTAAATTCGTTTGTTTTGTTTTGCACAATTTTTATATATATATATATATATATATATATATATATATATAATATATAATATTTAAAATTTATAAATGATTGACAATTTATTTTTAACAATTACTTATATCAACAAACGATTAAATTTATCTTTTTCTTATTATTTTATGATTGTTAAAACACTTTTGATTGTTTTCTTCTATTTTATTCTAAATAACATTAACTTTGCAATACGAACAATTTCTTAAATAAATCATGCACAAACAATAAAAATTTCTGTGCTTTTACTGAATGCTAATGTATTTAATAAAAATTTGAAGATCAGTAAATTATTTCTCTTATAAATGAAATAGCAATAAAAAAAATTTTAAAATATTTTATCTTATGGAAAAGTTCCTTCAAACATCAAATACTTTGTATCTTTTCTATACGCATGACGTGAAACGTGCGCCTAAAAAATATACTCGCCGCGTCCCCCCCCCATTCTTTACTCCCGATAGAGGGTGCGCATGCTCTTTGAATGATTCGTGACGTCATGGATCTCAGCTGATCATTGTGTGTCTACATTTTGGCCGTAGGCGCTGCTAGTAAAAAAAAAAAGGGACAAAATACTACCAAAACGATAGAGAGAAAAATCGTCTGCTATTTTGTTGGAATATCTTATCTTTGTAGTTCTTTACCCCCACACACTTTTCAGTTTTTTTGTTTGCTTCGGATGCTTTCTACTGCTAAAGCATATGAATTTTGTTCATCTTCATTTTCTGAGGGGAAAACACTTCTGAAGCTGGCGAGGAAATTATAAACCAGTTTTGTGATTTCACATCTATAGTCAGCTTTCAATTTAATATGGAATTCCCCACCTATTGTTTACACCTGTGGTTGACTCCCTGTCTTGGAATATTTTCATGAGATTGTTTATTATGAAGTACAATCTTAGAAATAAACAAAATGATAACAATTCAAACTTTATTAGATTTAAATAAAATAAAAACAGGATATAAATTTGATTAATATCGAATTTATTTCACCTGGGAGTTGTAATTTTCACTGCACTTTTTTGTATCGAATTATAACAGCATTTCCGATCTATTTATAATTTTATACTCGTTACGAAATATCATTACACAAACAATAAAAAAAATAATACAAACTTTCCATAATTGCATTAATTTAAATAAATTAGTTAGATATGCTTGAGAAATAAGTTTTTATTCTATATATAAGTCATATCCAGTTTTAGCCATTTTCTGTACGTTTGACAGCTTTATAATTTCAAGCTGTCCTAAAAAATGATTTCATCTCAAAATTAAAAGAATTAAGAATTTTAAAATTTAAAACTGCAGTTCCAAATTTCACTTCAATTTATTTTATTTGTTTATTTTGCAATATTATCATTTGCATTCAAGAAATAAACAGTCATTTCAAACTACAATGACAAATCTCAGTTTCATCTAAATATAGAAATCCTGGTTCATTCTTGTAAATTTGGCCACCCTGGGCGTTACTATCCAAGCTTCCGTTATTTAGTTTTACAACTTAAAAAAAAATAATAGATGATTGAATGCAAGCTCATCACCACGTGCCTTACAACTGTTTAGAAAATTTGCATTTTTTATGAGCATTTCCTTCCTGGTCTTTATTTATAATGATTGACTTGCGTCAAACTTATGTAGATGAGCAATCATGACGGCGCATAAATGTGTCTCGTTTTAAACTAATTAATATCTTTCTACTTATTGTGGTAGCATATTTCAAAAGCATGACCACGACATTTTTGCGTTATCAGATATAAGTGTGTTGGAAACATGATTAGTAGCTTTAAATCGTACTTTGTAAGTAACATGTCTATGCTAGAATTCGCTGCCGTGTGGTGCATAATTGGTATAACAGGCAATTATCTTTGCAACCGAGGACAAATGTATGTCTTGATTTTATTCTGTTGCCAGTATGTATCTGGGTTTTTCCATCTTCGATGATATTTTTTTCGATTAATCTTTCCATGTTTCATCATTTACGACCCTTTAATGCATTTTTAGATACTGTTCAGATACTGGAAAGGATGTTATATAGCACTTTTTAGTATATCAGAAAGAGCATCATAATTGTAAAATAGTTGGTGTTGGGCTTTTTAGTGGGATGTGTACATATGCTGTAACAAAGATTATTATGCCAGTGGGTTTTTAATTGCTTTATTGAGTTTAGTATCAGAAGACTTTATTTGAAGCTATCTGTCAAAATGGTAAGTCAAGTTTGTCTTACACTGTATAACAATGGCAAATTTGGAATCATTATTTAACACTTGCGCTTTTTTGTTGCCTGCTAGTTTTCAGAGATAGTTGCTTGCATTTAGTTTCTAATTAAATCTTTTAATGTTTTCATAATTCCTTCAATAAATAAATTTAAATATCAATATGTTAGAAATATAGAAACTTATTTTAATAGTTTTTTCTGATTATTACGCAATCCTTTCTAATGGAATTGTATCCCATGACGTCATCAAACCTTTGAAATATATGGTTAATCTATATCAAATTGCTTCCCCTATTTATGATAAATGCAATTCCTTTTTCTGATTCTTCTTTGAACCAAACATATATTTTTAACAGATTAAATATTTGATGAAACAATGAAAAATATTTTACATTTCAATGCAGTAGTGAAATATATTGGATTTATAAACTTCGGGAGGGGGATGACATGGCAGTTACACCACCATCATTAAAAATGTAATTTTTAATATTTTTTATAGTATAAAAATGAATTTTGAGCCGTGATAATTTTGCTTAGTCAAAATTTTGTTTCATTTTCTGTTTAGTATAGCACTAAAACTTGATTCCCACAAACATTTTCCATCGCCATTGTTTAAGTTAGAAAATAATATTTTCAGTTTTGATTACTTGCCACCTGTTTTTTTTTTTCTCGAGAAATAAAGGGTTTATAAACAAGTTAAATTAATAAAAAATATTAATTTATTTTGTAATTAACAGTTCTAAATGATATAAAAAAACTTAATAAAGAAAGATTCAATATTTTATTTAACAAGTGAATATTTTGAAGTAAATATTCTAAATTTTCAATTAATATTTAACCATGGAAAGTTGGAGTGTCATCGTGTTTGCTTATACTTCTTTTATTTCATTAATGAATAATTGCTTAGTTTTTTGTTACCTTCTTTCATAATTTTCTAATTATTAAGTTTTTTTTAACGTACCATGTTTAATATTTTCAGTTTCCAATTACAACAGTTTAACAACGCTATTATAGATTAACTATAAATTTAAATTTCAATAGACTTAAAATTTGGTAGTCACCTTTCAAATTACACTTTGTAAATAATTATTTATTTGTTTATTGGATGGAAAAAGGAGCTGTTTTTTAAGCTTACTATACAATTTTGTAGAAACTGAAATATACATATAAATTCCTAAGAACACCCACGAAATCATGAAATCCAGGATCGTTTGATGATATAATTAAAAATTACGAAATCTGAGAAACTATTATATATATATATATATATATATATATATATATATATAATATACAAAAACCATAGCACTGTCTAGAGACCAATGAGAATTTGAATATGGAAGATAACACATGAAATATTTATACTATTAAACAAAACTTTTGCATTATGAACACATTTTAGGCTCCTAAATATAGGCTATTACACTTATTACTCTAAAGCTAGACATAAGGTTACAATATAGAGGCCAGAATGTAAAATTAAATGTACTTACCCCTGTGATAATCCAAATTTGCAACTTGCCGATTATAAATCACATTTTCTTAACATTATACATTCTTGAAGAGTACTCAGGCATTAGAATTATCCATTTTTTGACTGTATCGGCATTTGAAGTTTTCATAAGCTAGCTGTTCACTTTCTTATAACTGGCTGAAGCACTGCAGCTGGCACAAGCAGACAAATATTAGGTCCATGATTATCATTTATAATATAATCTCGACTAAAAAATTAGATCCTGCTGTATTGCTGTAGGAAATGGAATACTCTGGATTTTTCTGCAAGTTCACGGGAGATTGAGTCAACTGCTTCTTACCTGCTTCTGATGCGTTCTGTGGTGGAAGGTATACGTTTGTGGTTCTTTATTTCGAAGTGGTGTTATCTTCTTATATACCTCCAGTTTCTGCGCAAGGAATGCATTCAAACAATGTGCCTCCTTCCCACTTTGTACCCCATAGGGAGAGAAGATGGGAAGTTAGTGGGGGGATAGAAGGATTCCGTTGGTCTTAGTGTGTGATGGATTATCCTAGCTAACCTGACTTTCCTAACGAAATATTGTAATCGTAGTATCGTATCGCGAACGGTCGTCTCTGTTCTCATTTTGTTATGATGGAACTTTTTAAGTATCCAAAGTAAAAAAATAGGGTGGGGAAGCTGTGTTAATAATTTGTTTTTCGGGCCGTCCAATTATTTCTATGTAAAAATTTACTTTCTTTTCCTTATTACACTTGTCATTGAAACAATAATTAATATTTTAATCAAAACTACCTATGAAAATGGAGCTTAAAAAGTAAATGAAATGACAAATAAAAAATATTCTTTTGGTTTATGTAAACTTGTTATTTAATTTAATCAAAAACTTAGATTTTAGATTTATAAGTTAATAACGTTTTTTAATGTAACGTTTATAAATCAATGAATTCAATTTGAGCCCTTGTGAACATTTTTTTTTAAAATCGTATTGTGTAGTTAAAAAAACTAAAATTATTACATCGACAAATTTTATATTTGAAAATACTGTGAAACGAATTTAAACAGAATTTTCTTTGAAACTTTCCCCTCATTATTTGAGTATTTATTATATTTTTCATTTACTATTATATGAAATTTTCTTATCTTTTATTATAAAATTTGAATCTGGAAGAAAGAAAATTAAAACTAAATTTTCAAAGTACTTTTAACAAACTTAAATTAATGAAGCATTGTCCAATACAGATGAGTATTATCTATCATTTGTCATTTAAATGCTTCAACATTCAAAATGCAATTCATGGGCTTTCTGAATTATATTTGTCATTTCCCATCAAGGTTGGGTTATTTAATAGAAGTAATTGCCTAAGTCAAACTAAACTGAAGTATCATTTAAATTTTGGAACAAAAATTCCGTAGTTATTAATTACGTAGCTCTTTGAATTAATTAAAAGAATATGTTACTTCATAATTTAAAAAAACTATTCAATCATATAATAAAAAAATATTTAAAATAATTTTTTATTTTATAAAAAAAACCCAACTTTTTAAAAAGTGATCTGCAATTTTATGTCAGTTGCATCAGTTGTCAGTGCGTTACATCAGTTTGGCGAGAATTGCTACTCAAAACTGTATATCTTAAGATTAAATTCAGTTCAATCAAGGGAGAAGAAAAGGGACAAATCTGTTAGTTTGTTTCCCCAGTCACAAAATCCAGAAGAGGTAGCGAATGTTTAAATGGGACAAATTGCGAAACTTAATATCTTGAATCCGGTTCTGCCTCCTAGGATCATTATATGCACCGCTTAATTTAAGTTGTAGCATAAAAGTTTGTGTTCACTATTTTCCCCAAAGAGCCTGAATATAATGTGAACTTTTTTTTGAGTGACTTTTAAGAATTTAGAAATCTACTTTTATCAAGTACAATCCCCCCCGAAAAATTCTTAAAGTCAGTTGATGTCCTTGAAAGGAAATTTCTTGACCCTTCAATGTCGTTGCCTACAGTCCCTAGCAAAGGGCTTTCACCCCTGTATGTTTGGGGGGAGCTAAGAAGAGAAACCTTTTTCATTTGAATGCACAAGGGGGTGAGATCGGAGTTCCGACAATAGCGCCAAATGGCTTCTCTTTAGTTGAAGAGCTTTCAGGAAATGAATAGTTCGATTGTTGCTTGCTTCTCATGAATAGGCCCACCCAAAAAAGATTTTTGATGCTTCTGTTTTCAACTTTTGGAATTCTAGGAAACCTATTCATTTACATGTTTATCTCTTTGGAGTTGAATAGGCGAAATAATAAATAGTCCAAGGTCGAATCGGAAGTTAGGACAAAGCAACCTGGGACCCTCTCTAAACTATCAAAACTGGAATGCTTTTCAATTTGAGTTGGACATCCATCACTTATTGACCTTGATGTAGCCGTTCGATTTTGGTTATTATAATTTTGAAATGGGCTTTTTTTTTTTGCCCCTTCTTAAATTATGCTTCCTAAAGGGGTCTTTGTTATATAAATAAATATGATGGTTTTAAAAAATCAAGGCATCAAAATTATGTTGTTTATTTATTTTCGTAAACTGCGTCATCTCATTTTTTTTAAGGTACATTCCTATAGGAAGACTACCTATTGCAATATTTCGCATGACAAGACTTTGGGAAAATTTCTTCAATTCTTCGCCAATCTTGGTCATTAGAGCCCAAAACAACACTTCGTTCAAAAGTTTATATACATATTTTATTGGATTTTAACTGGCTTTGAATATGTTGTTAGAAATGTAAAAATCTAGCACAAGTTCGTAAATGGCCCATCTAGCTCAAAAGGTGTGGTGGGGATTGAAATATTCATTTCGCCATGAATTTCTTAATATTGATGAAAAAAAAGATAAAACCAATAACTCAAATTAGCTCCTCAGTAAGATAAACAACTTTTGTATGCAAAATTTTTCTATAACTGCAATATTTTAGGAACCGAAAAGGTGTTTTTCGTGCCCAAATTTTAAATATTGTGAATGTCAGCAATTTATGCTGTTAGATGTAAAGAAATCTACCTTTGCCTTCGAATTTGTCGAGAGGATTTAAAAGAAATATTCAAATGTTTTATATCTTTATAATTAATTGTCTTGCTTTTGTCTCATTATTATGAAAAGAAATGCTGAATTTCAACTTAGATTTAACATTCGGCATTCGTTGACCTGTTATTTCTTAGAATACTTGAGATTTTAAATATAAAGTATTTTTTTTTCTATTTGTAGCATCGCACGTAAAATGTTCCCTCTTTTGTGTATCCCCTACTTCTGAGTTATTAGATTGTTAATAGTGCCATGTATTTCATTTGAGAGATAACTGAAGCTCTCTTCCTCACATTTTTTGATGGCAAATCAATTTTGTAGTTGTGAACTTTATATTAAGAATTTGTAAGTCTGCTGGCATTGATTTACAGTCTATCAGAAAAAACACAGAACCACCAGGGCACCCCCCCCCCCCTTTTTTTTCCTCCATTTAATTTACTTTTTTTTTCATCGTATTTATTTACAGTGAATAACAACCACTCTTTAATGAAAATTAATCGTCCTGCTCAATACAAAATGCTTGTCATTAACTCGTCTTTTAGTTGAATGAGAGATAAAATTCCGCTGAGCCCAGGCGCTCTCGCAAAACAACCCCACATCATTGACATTGGATTCACTGTCCATCAAGATTTGACGACATCAGAATAATGATAGTTTTTACCTTATTAGAGGTAAATCAAATTTTGATTTCTCAAATAGTTATAAGTTCTAAAAATATGGTAAATTAAGATGTTCCTAGACGTTACCATTATTAAACCTTTATTTATGATGATGATGTCATGTCCGCGTTACCAGGAAGAGAGGGACCAATATCTTCTGAAGGATAAGGATCTCTGAGATCCCAAAGGTAGAGGTCTGACTTCTAGCTCATATGAAGATGACATTCACTTGCATAATCCCCATTTAAGAGACGAGGGGGGGGGACTCTTATGCAAACCTCTCAAATCGAACTCAAGATGAAGAACAACCATACCCGAACCGAGGCTTGAACCTGGGACGCCCAGAACACGGAAAAGACGCCCTACCTTTAAACCAGGGCGTCGGTTTAGTACCTTAGTTTAAAATTCGGTATTCGCCTCTATCAAAATCGCTTTTTGCAATCTATCAAGTTATTCTATATCTGCACTTAATAAATAATTTTCATTTGTCTGAATACAGAAATGATTTGCAAATTTCAATTTTGTAGTAATATAGTCATCACATCATCGTTTAAAGCCTTTTTCAGTGTGAAAACTGTTTGTGTCTTCATATGAATTTATTTGACGATAGAATAATGACTCAGTTGTTTAATTTTAATGGCTGGTTTGTGTTCCTTGTAGTCTGATTAGGTTTAACAAAAAGTTCTGAAATTTTATTTATATATCATGTAACTGATTTGCCATCCTTACTAATCCATTGAGTACTGTATTTTGCAAATTATTGATGTTCATTTAATATGTCTGCAAATAAAACATTAATTTCTTGAAGTTATATCATAAATTTATTATAAATTCTTTTTCAACTCTCTAATCTTTTTTTTTCCATCTTCTACGAAACTTTTGGTTGTTTCCATTGTAGATCATTCTACTTTAGATAAATACTAAGACTTGAGTTACTGCTCAAATGTCATGTAAGGCAACTTCAAAGCAATGCGCAGACACGTGCGTCTCTAATGTGTGCGTTGCCTATCTTAATCCCATTATTCAGTTTTACCGGTATTGAGGCTTCCCGTAATTTCTCATCTGTTTCTGTAGGAAAGGGTGACCCTCTGTCTTTCATTGAATAAATTACTTTTTTATAAAAATGCATTCCTTTGGAAGACAGGTTAGGTCTTAGGATACTTTTTTAAAAAGGAATATTTGTCTAAAAGATTGGACTTGTGGATGAAAGGAAAGAGAAGTAATACAGGCACCAATAAGCTCCGAAACGATTGGTTGTTTACTGTTTTGTAACAGTGACATTGTGCCGGTGATTGACAACTTCGAATTTCACTTCTTTCAAGAGATTATCGCTGAAGAGAAATTCAGATATTAGTTCTAAGAATTATTTCTCAAAGGTATGATATCATGTATGCTCAAGTTAAAAATTCCTCCGCATTTAAGCTTTGCTATATTGTCTCCTAAGACCTTGAAAATTCATATTGAAATGGCCGACTTGTGGATGTGGGTTTTTTAAGCCGGTCCTCTTAACACATTAAAGGTGGGAGATCTTGACGAAAATATGCTAGGTAACGCGGATCAAATCGTAGTACCACGTGTATCGTGCTCCCACCTTTAATGTGTTAACATCTTCTGGACTTTTTCTTTACGTTCTATATACCAGCTTTATAATGATCAAGCAAAAATATCGAGAATGTTAAATTTGAAACATACAATGATTGTCTTTTTTTTCTTCTTCTTCTTCTTCTCTCCCATTGAAAACTGCATGATGTGAATTTTTTAAAAAAATAGGAAGTTGCGCTTAGGAATTTTAATTGTTTCTCTCTATTTTTTTCTGAACAATTTTTGATCTTAAAATAAGAATAATAATAATTAAAACCATCGGGAGTGGTCTCCAAAATTATTCATCGCATATTCTATAATAAATGAGTCATTTCAGAGAACGTCTTGCATGACAATGGAGTACAATAGTAACGCAATATTAACTTTTGGCCTGGATTTAACATTTTTACTGAAATTATCATGTTTTCCTTGGCGAGTTTTTTGACGTTTAATCCGCGGCGTGCGGTTGATATTATCCGAAAATCAAATTTGTGCTTCAGACCCCTTTTTACTCAATCGTTTGAAACAAAGATTTGACCCAAAATTGCACTTGTAGTCTTAAAATCGTCGTTAAATCATTACTTTATGAATTATTATGTTAACATGTTTCTAGATGTACAGGCACTCTGGCATCAATACCATTGAATATTACCATATATTTTGTGGGTCATACATGAAATAGTTGTTCAAAAACTCAAAATTAAACAAAATCCATTTAAAACGTGTTGCAAGAAAAATGGGGTGAAATATCTTAAGATACCACCAAAAATTGGTAAAAATCGGCACAATGACGTTTAGAAGTCATTGTAATAGCCAAAACATATGCATCTTAGCCGTGGCACTTTGTTTCTATGAGAGATATTGCAAAAATTTCATTGGTGTACTCTTAATTTTTTAAGACAAAAACCTGAGTGTGATTTTTTTTCAAATATTTCTAAAATTTTTCAGTTTAGAAGTTTTTCGTTGATTTGCTCTAAATTAAACCATTTATTATGTGTGAAAATAAAAACATGTTTGCACTTCTTGGTAATGTGTTATTTATATTGAAATTCGAATTTATCAAGTAAAAGTAAGGTCTACTCTCAATTTTTTGAGCCACTGTATATATTTATTAACAATAGCAATAAATAAATATAAAAAAATACAGTTTAGTGCTTGATGCATTTAGTCATCTTAACTATTAATGTCCTAAATAGGAATATTACATGCAATTGTTCTTGTATTAATTCGTTATAAAACGGCAGTGAAAAATCTTTTCAGTGTGAAACGAACCTTAAATCACGAGCTCTAAGGCCAGACTTGCAAAACATTATAAGCATATCTATTTTTATTTTGCAATGAACGCATTCTTGTAATGAAAAAGAACCTGTTGTCTGGTTCCAATAAAGCAAGTTAAGGCATTTGGAACACATTTCTCGTTAAAGATCAGAACGATAAAATTATGCTGATCCGCACACGTCAGAGAGAATGCGACATGTCGTATGTGATTAACTGGTGTTGCATCACGGGACATTTCTCCTACGCAACAGCTCTCCTCTTCAAAATCGTCTGCCAGTCTCGATTTGAAGAAATAGCGGATGTAATATTTCCGATAAGAGAAAAAAAAAATCTCGTTCCAAAGTTCGGATTATATAGATTAGTTTATTATATAAGTTAATTGAAATAATTATATAAATTAATTTTTTTTCAGATCACTTCGTTTATATTTTAAAAACCAGACGATTTGTTGTCTTTTTAATATCGTTTGGAATTGTCAGACAATATATTTTTATTGCTTCTTTACTGCAACCAAATAAACAAGATATCGATTATATCGTTTGATTAGAACACGGACAAATACCTGCTGGAAATAAAAGTTTTGTTTACTTTTAATTTCATTTTAGATTCAATCAATAAACGTTAGCAATTTATTTATATTTTTACTATAATTTTCTTTTAAAACTTTGATTTTCTTGTGGTGTGCACTATAGCAAAAATTTTGCGAAAAAATGTTATGAAAAGGCTGATCTGTAATCTTTGGCATCGTTTGGTGACTTACAATAACTTTCCCCTTTCCTTCGTATATTTATATGAAAACGAATAAATAACGTTCTGCTTACGTTGCCTAAAACCAAGCGCTAACGAAGTTACGACTTGTTTACTTTTAATTTTAACCTATGTTTACATTTTATTTTTCATTAAAAAATTAAAAAATAAAATTTGCCTTGCTGGTTGTTTGTTAGTCAGCGTTTTTTAAGTCCATTATGGTCAGAATATTTATGTTTAAGCTGTTGACCCGTCGTTTCTTGGTGTCAGGGTTAATTGTCTTAAAATCTCAGAAGACCGTCGGATTTATCTCCAAAAGGGTCATTTCAACTGCGTGACGAGATGTTTTAATCAATATCTGGGGTGTAAAGATCAGGATGTTGTGAAATATTTATTATTTTTTTCGTTATCGTCGCTAGTTATCTCTTGCCTACGATGGCATTTTTGTGAGCTTTTTGAAAAATCTGAAAGTGAGTGTGGGGGGAGGGTGTATTTCAAGATCGAATTACGAAAACCATATCTTTTAATTAAATAAATTTTCGACAGCTTGATAGCGTTTTTTGAACTCTTAGTTTGAGTTAATAGCGATAATTTTCTTGAAAATATTATTGCAAAATTAATTATTTTTACCTATTTAGTAAAAAATGCCATAAAAAGTTGTTCTCCAGCTACACGTTAAAACATTATTACATAAACTTGATTTACTAAAATTAAATAGATGCATGCACCTTACTTTTCAGATTTTTTTTTTAAATTTGTAAATGATAAATATGTTGAAAGAAGGAAGCTACGGTGACTTAATGATTTGAGTTTTAATTTTGAGAGGGAAGATTACGGGTTGGAGACTGGGTTTTGTCAAACATCCTCTGTTTAGGAATGACTTAAGTTAATCTTTCTTGGGTTGGAATATGGATTTGGAGAGAAGCTTGTCGCGCAGGTATAATCCCTTTCACTTGACCACAGTTAATAAGTCAAACGTGTTCAATCCCCCCCCCTTTTTTTTTCCTTCTATGTTTGCAAATGAAACATTCAAGTAAATCAGACTTAAATAATATTAATATCAACTCAAATATGACGAATAATACTTTTAGAGTGAATTGGTCCAAATCTATGTTGCTTCGAATTCATTGTAATTCATGCAAATTATGGCATACTGTATTACGGCATATGAATATAAATTTCTTTTTTGTTGACTTGTTTTCATTTTTTTTCATATCCATGCATATAATTTGGGAAATAATTTTTCGTAGATACATATTCGTACTTTACTCTGCTTATTATCACCAAAAGTAAATTATTCCCGATTCTGCAATCAAAAGCTATTTAAGGGCTTTGCCAGAGATATCAAATGGTACCATAGCCTGTAATTTCTTTCATATCTTCTAATTTTGCATTTTCTATGCCTTTTTATTATGAAACCAATTTTCTTAGATGTACGGCATGAGACACTAAGATGACATTAAGTTTTTATTCTTAGGAATGAACTTAATGTCCCTTAAACCCCTCCCTTCGGGGTATGAAAACTTAATAGTTAAGGCAATTTATCCCCATGTAAAACTTAATATTAACTGCTATTATCCTCGGAAGAATTTAGAAAAAAAAATCTTAAAATGATCTTATACACCCCTTTTTCCACACTCCAAAGGGTGACAGAAAACTTCTTTCGCCACTGACCATGGTCGAGTGAGTCCGATTTTTACCTGCTTATTATTTACCTTCAACTCTGTAAGCAGCATAAAAGCAATAAAAAAAAAACGGGGGAGGGACGGAAAAGAATTTACTGGAGTATCTATTTGATTTCATCTGACGGCACACATCAGAGAAAAAGCAGCAAAATACACACATTTTTTTCTCTCGTTTTTTTTTTTTTTCTTTTTTTTTCCCTCTTTTGTTCTTTTCACTCTCACACTATATAATAATGTTTGCTTTACCGTTTCTATGACAACCACTGTTTATTGCACAGGCGAATTCTGCGAAAAGTGGGCGGGTGTGGTGACGGGGGAGGTAGAGGACTGCAATTGGCTACAGTTCATTAGCTTAAGTGGCGGTACATTATAATGATACGAAATACTTCTTGTATGTATAAATGCGAGACAGGTATGTTGATTTTAGTGTGTGGCTAGTTTTTTCCCCCCTACTGTATTTTTTTTATTATTATCGCCCCATCATTATTTTAACATTTTCTTCTTCAGTATTTCCTTTAGCCAATTTTGGGAGAAGTGAGGGGCGCTCTTTTTCCCCAGTGGAAAATTTTCATTTACCACTATTGGAATTTCCTGAGGACATGCTTAAAAACATTCAGTATTTCATGGCCATATTATGTCTAAAAGCTGCTGGTCACGATATAAAAAAAAAGAAAAATAATTTTATTAGCTGAATCATTTGTAGAATTTTCCTGGTTTGAAACGATTAGGCAAAGCAATTACTGCGATGGGGTTGTTCTTTTATTAACACCTTCACCCCCCCTTTTTTTTAAAATAAAAAACCTTTATCCCCTGCTTTTTCCTTGATGTTCTGTCCACTACTGCCATCATGAGAAAAAAAAATGATCGCAATTCATAGGAAAGACTACTTGCTTACCTGCGAACAATATGAACGATTTAATGTTCATAGTGAACTTGCCTCAGTGATTTAATTTTCACCTATTAAACGTCCGAAATCTAAAAAATTTTGTGTTCTATTATTTATTGATAAATGAAAAATTCATTTATTCAATTAAAGACAGTAAAAAAAATAATTTCGTGTAATATGATGATTGTTCGTGTAGTCTTTTAAATTGTTGTAGTGACCAGTCTGGATATAGAGAATCACAGCCTTGCTAGTAGCTAAAATACAAATCGTTTGAAATAATTGATATTATGTACAGCTATGGGGTATATAGTCAGTTTTTGACTATTTTATATTGGAGTGTCAATAGTATGTGGCCCCTGAGTTTCCTCTTGAGTACCATATTTAGCTTTGTAAAATGAAAGAAGGTAATTATATTTTATCATTGACCGTCTTAAGACTTTTGTCCAGAAAATCCTCTTTTCTGTCGTTCCCTTATGCCTAACCAACACCAGTTGAAAGCTATAAGATTGGTCGCTATTATCTCCCTGTGACTTTAAACCAGAGCATTAGTTATACAAATCGCAATTGCAAAGCTTTCATCAAGTATTACACTGTGTAACATACGTTTGATTAAACAAATCAGCCTGTTTAATCCCGTTATAATGTTTGATAATTCTTTGTCTTCTGGCAAATCTGCATTTTTGATTTTATAATAAAAAACACTTCTAAATATAGTCAATGGCAACTGAAGTTGAGACATCTTATAGAAATCTTGGAAGAATCCTATCCCAGAAGGTAAATGAATGCACCTGTTGATTCTATAGAAATTAACCATACAGTAAATTTTTTAGCTCTTTCATTACAAAAAAGTGTGGATGATTTAAAATATATTCAGCTCATTAGGGTGAAATTCTTAACTATTTAATTGGACAACATGAAGTTTTGTGTAACTTTTCTGTATTGTTACCGACCACTATCAAAGAAAATTTGCAAATAATTTTCCGGTGATGAATTCTTAAATTTCTACAAATTGGTTTCATTCAAATTAATTTAGTATTATACATAAACTTCAACTGAGCATAAAAGAAAACCATGAGCACGAATTAAACTTTTTATTTTATATTCAAATCAATTAAAAATTTTGATTCATTATTAAAAACTTTTAACGACACATTATATTTATCATTTTAAATTTGGTTACTGATATTTCATTAAATTTTAGTACTATATATAAACTTCAGATGGGCATTTAAAATAAAAACCATGAAGCGTTCTGAAATTTTTAGCTTAATTCAAATAAATTAAAAAATTTTGATTCATTGCTAGAAACTTTTAATAATACTTTGCATTTATCATTTTAAACTTGTTTACTGATGTTTCAAATCTATTCTTACTGATGAATACCCTTGAAAAATATTAAAGGATCTAGTAAACGTAGAGGGAGAGGAGGGAAACAAATTTTTTTGGAAGGGGTGCAGCCTTGACCATAATGGAGTCTGGGTTTATTAGAGAAAACCGACTTGTTTGTCACCACTTTGGACTGCCCACGTAGGGACAGTCAAAAACATTTTCCTCTTTTCTTTTGTCCCACCAACCTGTCTCGTATCCCCACCCCCTTTTTAGGGTGGATATGTGTTTCAGAATAAGAAGGTGGGGGGATGGGTACCTGAGAAGAAACTGGTCAGTAAACAGACATGGATCAAAAATTTGCTTGAAAAAAAATAAAAGAAAACTGGACGGATGACAAACTTCCATTTTTAATTCTTTTATGCCGTCCTTGCTTTTAGATTCTCTATTTACAGCCATTGTCTGCTCAACCGCACAACTTCGCTGGGCCTTTCATCTTTTTTTAAAGGTTCGAGATCCGACCAGGGGTGCATATATACACATCCTTGCCTCCCCCTACCCCTCTTTACTCCAAAGAATGAACTGTCGAAGAACACCTGGATATTTTGGTGCGGGGAAATTTCTTGATGTTTTTTTTGTTTGGGGGTATATGGCTTTTGTTTAAAAATGTATACCCGTAGTAGACGTGTCACCTTTCGTTCGATTACTACCCCCCTTCTATATCTGAAAGAGAGTTTATCTGAGAAGGGGGTGATGGACCCCCCCCCACCTATAAGGGTCTCTCAAGACACAATCGACAGTTATCGGGCGATTTAATCACACCAAGTTCCCACGTCAGGATAAGTTCTTTTATTTCTTGGTAAGATTCGACCCTCCCTTGGTCCTTATTCTGTACTCTTATTTTCCCCCCTCCTTCTTTAAGACTTTTTTTTTCCTTTTGGCTTTCTCGTCGATTCATGTTAGTCATTGCGTGTTCGAGCTAAAAAACAAGAAGCATAAAAATAATATCGTTGATACATATAAAATGCGAGCATTAAATGGAAAAGAGAAAAAAAGATTCCCCCGATGTCTTTTGTCCCAACCGAATTTGTCCTCTGTCCCCAATGTCTCCGAGATCTCTTGTTGTCCCAATGACAATGGGCCATGTTCAAAAAACATACCTCATCTAGGGGCATGGGAGAGCTTGCATTAACGACTCTGTATTTGGCCCCTTTTCATGAAAACTATGGATGCATATTTTTTTTCTGCCCTCTCTTCTGCAGTAATATGGGTTTTTGGTTTTAGTATTTTGACGGGGGGAATCGCTTTGTCCTGGTAGTTCGCGATCTAACACCTGGTTTGTGCCTCATCCGTGTTATTCCGCGCGCTCGCTGTTTTAAGTAGTTGGGAACTGATGCTTGAATGGTAATCACGCTGTTATAAAATGCAGGAGCGTTATCCGTTTGCTACTAGTCAGTAAGTTGGCTCTTTATGATTTTGGTCAAATCTCCGTTATTTTACGCAGTTTCATATTTATGTTTTGATTCAGGTTCTTCAAGTACTTAATTGGTCAAATGATTGTTTTATTAACTATATTATAAATACCCATTTATGAATCATAATGTAAAGGTTTTAGCTGTTTTTCTATAATCGAAATCTTTTATTTTGGTCAAAATCATATAATTTTAGGTAAAGTGAACAAGAAATGGTAAATTCAGGATAAATTTTATAATTTTAGTTTAATTTTTTAATAATTTAATCTTTAATCATTCTTTATTTTTATAATTTAAATTATTCACTGCTTAAATGATATAAGTCAAGACTTTACACAAATGTGTCGGAACTGAAGCTATTCAATTATAATTTCCATTGAGTATTAGGAAATCAATCGTGACATTTTTTAAAAATCTTAACAGAACTGCTCAGAAGCCCCTTCATGTCATTTCTTACAATTTTTTCCATTTTTTGTAGATTTGAATGGAATTAATGTTTTTAGTTAGCCGGGAATTGGAACGTTCCTTTGTTACCCCTCCTCAGACTATTATGTGTTAATAATAAATAGTCTGCAATTACTTAATAGTTATTATCGCATCATATTTTTTTAGCATTAACGGAATTGTTCAGAAGCCACTACATATCATTTTTTAACAACTTTTTTCTGTTGTTCCCCCCTTGTAGATTTGACTGGAATCAATAATATTTTTAGTTATTGTTTTAGTTTAGAAGAACTGATATGTAGCTTTGTAACTTCCCTTAACAAACCATGGACCCTTATGTGTTAATAATAGTCAATGTGCATTACTTAATAGTTATTGTATTTTAAACAATTACATTTACTTCATTAAAAACTATGCTATATTACTACATTAAAAACTAATTCTATTTTTATTTTCCGAATTTAACTACGTAGTTTTCAATTTAATTCTAATAACTGGGAAATCAAAACTCTTACAAAATGAAGATTTTATATTTATTTATTATGTATTTGTAAATTTAGGAATTTTGTTAAATATTTTGGTGGCTTAACTTCATGTCTTATTAACTTCTTCATAGGTTGCTTATTTGAAATTTAGAAAGAAAAAAAAAAAGCTAACTCAAAATCCTGTTTGATTTAATTCAAAACATATCGGAAATATTTTGCAAATTGTAACTTGTAAACTTACTTTTTATACCACTGTTTAAATTCTGTTTCGAATTGTTTAGAAAACATCCGTATAATAGTTTCTAAAACTATTGAATGAATCGTTTCAGTTAGGTATAAAAAAAATTTTTTTTCAATATATTTTGAAATTTTTAGCAATTTATTAACGACAATCAAATCATCCAAGCCAAATAATGCAACTGATAATTGAAAATCTGTTTTAATTTAATCTTATTGCATTCAGATGTACTGTACGTATTTGTCTTCTGTGTTGGTGTGAATTATAATTAATACCTGTTTTGATCCAATATTTAATTGAAGGAAATACTTTTTTTTTGTAGTTCACTCAAAATGTTATGAGTTTTAGTTTCTACTGATTAAATTTATATATAAACAACATGATCTTCGATTGTAATCTACATTACTTCTAATCTTGAAAACATAGTCAGCATTTCTGTGTTAGTTTGCACGTTGAAAATATTTATCTTTTAAGCTTCTGTGTAAAGCTTATTATCCTCAAAAATATGGCGATTCATATTTGTTATGAAATGCGCAAATGTGAAAATACATTTTTGTCTAGGAGAAGGGGAAAAAAATCACATATAATATCGCGCTAGATTGTATTATTTCTTCACTTAATTCTTTGGATATGTTGTTGCTTATCTCAAAACGAAAATTTTAAGATAGTTTGTGGGTGGGGATTAAATCGCAAAACTTAACCCAATTATGTTAAAACCTAACCCAACAGAAATTCTATTTAACAATTAGTTCATAAGGGTTTTTTATATTGCACATTACTTACGGCGTTGGAAAGTTTTTACATTAATATATCTATTTCTAAAGAATTGCAGTGATTTCTTGAATGCTTTTGTTTTGAATAATGGAAAATAACTAACATTTCCTTATCCCATTTATGATTTTAAATTATTAGAAATATTACATAAGATAAAAGTATAAGAGTGTGTATTAGCATGTTATTACTACTTTTCTTAAACCGCTTTAAAACTCCTCCCGGTCAATCAACTATTAACGTTTATCCTATTGGTGATATATCTTGTCCATTAGAAATCTGAGATTCCTACCATGAGCCAATCGATGCTCTTGCTTAACTTAAATATTTGCTAAGTGCCGTATATTTCTCTAAATTGCGCATGCGCAAAGGAAGGAAAATAAAAAAGTAATAGAAAGATGGGATAATGCCGTATGCAGTTTTCTGTCTGGCGAAATACTTTCAATAATCCCATCTTTACAATCTTGTTACATAATAAACTAGATGAATGATTATCATCATATTATGCATAAAAGATTAATTATTTAAGAATTTCATGTAAAATCATAGAATTAATGTAACTAATAATTTAAATAATATATTAAATATAAATTCCTATAGTATAATTATCAGTATATTAACTAGAATTTCGTTTGTTAGATTAATTCTTGATTTTTAAGCTGCATATAGATTGAATATAAGTATGGACCATAAAGTTTTGAACCGTGATCGGGGGACTAGGACGCCATATGGGCTGCATTTCATTCTGAAAAATTATTTACCGATTAAAATTACCATTGTTGGAAAAATTAGAAAAAAATTAGAATTTTGCAATCCTTACTTTTTCTTAAGAGTGAAAAATTAAATACATATTCCGAAATATCTAAATAACATTTTATAAGACTTTGGCCAAAGTTGTCTATTATTAATGTGTGAGCTTTTGGAGTCCGAAAACTCGCTGAAAATTATCTGCATATGTGCACCAGGTATATTTGGAAGTTTGAAGAGTGAGATCCATCTCTTCTGGCATTAAGTTCTATATTAAAGTACATTCATTTTATTCCAAATAATCTCTCTAAATATTGAAGCGGTATGTTATACATGTAACATATTGCTTGAAACATGTAGAATATTTTTTTTAAATTCAATTCTTACTTGGGTCAATGCAGAATTTTTTTTTTATTTTGGTTACTTTTTTATTAAATGTTGTTTTAAAAATTATTATACATCAAAAAAAATAAGCATCACAAAATTATTGGTTTCGCAAGAACTGTACTCGCATTCTTCACCTTCACTTGAAAAGAACTGAATTCCTTGCATCTTACCGATTCAGCTACTGCCTATTGATTACAAACTACAAAAACTTTATTTAAAGTATTACAAATTAATTAAATTTAATTAATGATTGAATATTTGAAAAAATTGTATTAACATCAAGTATCATTCTCTATATACTACTTATTAAAATTTTTAGCCTTGCAAAGAATTTGGCGACTCTATTTAAAGTATTGAAAATTAATTACATTAAATTAATGATTTTGAATTTGAAACAAAAAACTGTATTAATTAAAAGTGAATAAATAATAAACAGGTATAATTTTAAAAAATTAAGTCAGTTCCTACTGAGATTAACTAAGAAAGTTATTATTTTGGTTACTTTTTATAAAATAACTATTACCCGTGACTCTGATCGCCTGGAAATTTTGATGTATATGTTCGAAAAACTATCACATAATGACAAATAAAAAAAATTAAATCTAACCTAAAAACGATACATTTTAAAATATAAGCATATACGAAAAATATATAACATAAATACAGTTTAATAACAAAAACACACAACTAACGTAAAAACAATTTATTTACATTGTATACCCGAAACAAAACAGAACAGCAAATCAAGTCCGGTCAAATCCGTTTTATTTGTTGATCGAGATTGAGATAGCTACAACAGTATCATACACATGATTTTTTAAACTTTTATTTTAAATGAAAACACAATTGTCAACAATCATGCGCGAACTTCAACGCCAGTGGATGAATAAAAAGTATTTTAAACGATTGGAAATGTAGACAAAATATATAAATAAACATATATACTGAGAGTGTGAACTAATAGCTGGAACTGAAAAAGATCTCTTGATCCGATTATTACAACATAAAATTTTCAATCAGAGAAATACCAAGGAAAAAAAATTATTTTATGAACATTAAGATTCAGCATTTTGTCAACTTTTTTTTAGTTATTTTAATTGAAATGTAGCTAACTATCACTCACATCCAGGCATGCCCATATTTAAATCAAAATTCCAGAAGTTACCAGTTTAATCCAGTACACAGACACAGAACCTAGCATTGTGATCGCTTCTATTCAATTACTTGGGAATGGAAATTCGGTTCCCACAACAAGATTCCAACTCTATTCATTCTATTTATGGAACTCATAGTTCAATAGAGATTGCTTAGTTACAGTACTCCCTGCCCCCAGAGTTTTTTTCCCCTATTAATCCCTAAGCAGGGCCTCATAGTGCTCTTAGGAAATTTACATCCCTTCATCCTTTTCTTTCTCCTTAGTTTGGGGCCCGACTACTTCCGTTGGAAAGAAACTTCTCCTGAATTTACATCAGTTTGAACTGATGTCACATATCAAATTAGTTTTTGTACTGATTGATTATTTTTTTAATTAATCATTCAATTTTGAAATCATTTTTTTTTAATTTTTGAAATTTAATTATTATATTTAAACATGTAAGGAATAAATCGGGATGATATTTTAACCAAAGAAAATTAGGTATTACTAAATTAGTTTTATTCATATGGGCATGCATTTCCATTTATAACATATATACTATAAAATTCAATTCCTACTTAGGTCAACAAAGCAAATTATTGATTTTCTTCAAAATTGAGCTCGCATTCTTCACCTACACGTGAAAAATTCTGAAAGCCTGTATCTTACCGATTTAGTTACCGCCTGTTGATTTCAATTTTTATTACAAACTGCTAAAACCTATTTAAAGTTTTACAAATTAATTAAAATTAATTAATGAATAGCTATTTGAAAAATTATATTAACATGAAGTATCATTCACTACATTTCTTTTATATTACTTATTAAAACTTTTAGCTTTGCGACAAATTTAGCGACTATATTTAAAGTATTAAAAATTCATTAAGTTAATGAATTTAAATTTGAAACAAAAAAACTGTTTTAACATCAAGTGTCATCCACTACAAGCTTAAAAAAATGTACTTGAACCTGAGTGGATGGAAGGAAAGTATTTTATTAACGATTGAAAACTTGAACTATATATATATATATATATATATATATATATATATATATATATATGCTTTAAACGACGCATATATATATATATATTATATATATGCTTTAAACGAAAAATGCTTTAAACGACGTGTAGAATTATTAGGTACTTGCATGTATTTTAACCAGCGACATCTATTAATAAACATGCGAAGTATCTATATAAGAGACAATGTTTTTGGGTTTTATCAGTTTACTATTACTTTATTGTTATGATTTTGAAAGTTCCTCGTTTAGTATTATTGGGTAATTTAGTGTATAGAGACTCCAATCATGTAACGCGAATAATTGCATTTTCGACGTTCATTGCTGCCTTTAGATTGATTTGAAGAAATTTGCTTCTGAAGTCCATCAGACATTAGACGTTACTTTTTTCCCCAGCAAGTGTTGATGTCGATGTCAATAACAAAGAACGGCAACATAGAAGACAAAAAAAAAAAAAAAAAAAATCGAGGACAGTTAATTGCGGGACTTATTGGACGAAAAAGCGAAATAGTTGTAGAAAATGATAAAAATATTTTGGTCGATATATATTGTACCAATTTCTGGCAACAAATGCATTTACAAAATGGGGGTTGCGATAGATCGAAATACATGCAACTACTTAATACATATTTATGTTAAAATAATTAGTTATAAAATTAGCAAATTTTTATAAGCAATTAAAATTAATTGCAATTATTAGCAAAGTTTTATGAAAATAATAAATGAAACTTATGCAAATAAAATAATTTTTTCGGGATTGAAATTAATGAAGTGATATCATTATTTTAAATCATTCTGTTCATAGTGTTGCCACCACTTGAAAGATTCACCAGGCGCAGGATGTCTTAAGGGAGAGGCGATCGTTGATTGATTTAAAATTATGAAATTCATAGTTTCATAACTAGGACAAAGTTTATCGCAGAAGAATGGATATTTATTTTATTTCAAAGAGAACCGAAAAATTATATGAAGATTTAAACTTCAAAATTTTTTTAAGAATACATTTTAAATGTACTAACATATATATTAAATATACTAAATAATAATAAATATATTAAATGGCTCAAATAACGTAAAACATAGCTCTTTTACATCACTTAGAGCATTTTGCCATCTGGAAGTATATTCTTTCTTTAGCCATTTAGAAGTTAGCTGTTGGATCACAATGAGATTGGGCAGTCTCATTGAAATATATTTGAAAAGTTTTAAACGATATTTTCAATTGAAATCAATTGTCTAAAAAACGCATTAAATAATTTCAATTATTCAAAGTTATTGTAAAATTTTAAAAAATAACTGATAGATAATTGAATCAATTATCTAAAAAATGTTTTACATAATTTCAATTATTCTAAGTTATTGTAAGGTTTAAATAATTTCAATTATTCAGCTGTTGTAAGATTTCTTTTTTTAAAACCACTTCAATACTGCTCAATAAATGTGTTGAAAATAAATTTTATGTTGTGTTTAAATTATATTTTTCCCAACGTCATAGAGATTTATTGCAGATAATTGGTTGGCCATCGGCTTGGGATTTCAAGTGTATTCATGAAGAATTTTTGACTTGAGATGAGAGAAATTCTGTGCAATGCAGAAGAAACACATGGGCAATGTTGAAAGCTGTAATTATTGTAAAATAATTAAAAATAAAATAAATAGACAAATTAAAAAATAAGTAAAAGTATGTAGAATTTTATACTACTGAAATGAATACAGAACTTCATACAACATTACGAATAGTTGCTGAAAATGGGATGATCGAGGGTTTAGGAGACTTTCGAAAGCACAACGTATACTAGGATCGAACCTATGAGAAAAAGCCAGAAGGACGATGACGAACCAACCGCGCCAATAAGACTTTACGAGATAATTTTATTTTTCAAGCTGTTTTCAAGCAATTTAGTTGCTACGTATCATTTAAATGTTTAAATTATTATTATAGTCATATTGACCGTCATAATACTTTTTCATCCAATGACTTGAATACTTTTTTCATTTATTTATCAGAATGGCTGTATATAATACGTTTTAAATTTTATCATATTTATGATAGCTTCATTTAAGCGATCCCTTTGAATATTGACTTCTTGATTACCAAACATTCATTTGTTATAATGAAAGTTTCAATAAAAGCAGTGTGCGATAGTTATTCAAATATAGAAAACACGAATAACATTGCTAATTGCATTTTTTAAGACAATGCGCTAAGCAAGCGTATTGAATGTGTAGTACGGTTAAAGCAAGAAATGATTTTATTTCAACTGTAAAATTTACATCCAGAATTGAAAAACATGCTGTTTGATAATATTGAACTAAGCTATTCATTTAAAGTTTGATTTCAAATTCATAACTGCTTTCGTAAAATATTTTGATAAAATTGTCGAGTATAGTTTTAATTCAAAAATTATCTATTTCTATATCTGCAAATTCTGGATTTCAGAAAACGCATACGCTCTGCAAGACTGAGTCTGAATCATATAACAGATTCAAATTTTTCTTTTACAACTAATTGTAATTTTTCATGTCGGATTTTTTCTTTAGTAATCTTTTGAGTCGTTCATTGTCTATTTCTTGCTGTTAAAAATACGAAGTCTTTCTTTAAACAAAAATGAAACTTAAGATTACTATTAAAATACATAAAATAGTAAATCGGAAAACTATTTAATTTTGTATTTTATCCGTATTTTTTTAATCAAGGGATATTTCTACAGAATTTGATCAAAAAGTGAGAATCCAGATAGTTTGAGGGTGAGGCGAAAACTTGCCAACAGTTCTTGCAGACTTGTTTATTGCAACCCTTTTTCAAAGACTTGGGGTGTGCGGGGGTAAAAGACCCCCTCATTTAGAGTCTTGCATTATAATTGGAAGAAGTGATCCTGGACTTGACCAATCCTGAGTCCCTCAATTGAAAGAAAGAAGTAATTATTGGTCAAAAATAATTTTTACTCAGGTATATAACAACGCAATAATTGTCGATTCTCCTTTTCATCCTTCATTTTCCCTCAGTTTCGAAGCCACGAAATCCAAAAAAGTTTCTTTAGATTATATTCATGTTTGTTACCTCAAGATAGAAATCGTCGTTCCTAAAAGAAAAGTTCGATACGTATAGACAGCGTGTTTCACTGTTAGATAAATGTGTTGATGTGATGAACCTGAAACCGATGTAAAAAATTATCGCAGAATTACTGAATATAAAAACTTTAAATCCAGCTGAATATCAACTTTTTGTAAATATGGTTATTAAATTAATCCATTCGGGCCGTTAAGCAAGCGATTATTCCTGAAATAATCGTTTGGCATCTTTTGTGAGAGAGATTTCCTTTTTTTCCCCCCACTTTAGAATATATTAATTGTTGTATTTTCGAATACTTAAATGTAGGTACAGTGATTTTTTTTTTCTTTGAGTGTACTTCTTTATTATTCTAAAATTGGGAGTAATGGATATCATATGTTAAACGCCAAAACGGCCTTCAAAATAAGAAAAATATCACGCATACGATTACGTAAGAAAGGAAAGAAGAAAAAGAAAAAACGGCGGAAATTAAAAATTAATCTGTAAATACTAATTTATTCTTTTATCTTAGTTGCATTAATTATTATTTCTGTACGATTTATTAATATATGACTGTTATTTGTTGAACTGTTAACCTAGAGAAGAAAATATTAACTCCTATTTATCAATGATTTACATATGTTGGACTGTTTTTGTACAAAAGAATTTATATTGATACTAGAAAAAGAGAAAAAACTCTCATTTCTCTGATTGCGGATTTTTAAAAAAATCCAACCTTATATTTTATGAAATAAGTGTGAAAGACAAAATACTGCAAAGTTCTTGAAGGAAGAAGCATTCCAACTCGCCAAAAAGTTTACCGTTCACAGGTAAATTCTTTTTTTTTTTAATAATTTTATTTTTGTAACTGTCCAGTTCCTTGCTCATCTTATAATTAAGACTGCTAATTTTTAGTTGCTGGCTAAGTCTGTCGAAATATGCGCCTCAGACATTCCAAAAGAGAGAAAAAACAAAAAATAATTATCTGTTAATGATTCAAATTAAAAACAGTTGAAACCTGTTTCAAGGTCTTCTTCTTCATTAGGATCAATTCGAATAGTAATAATTGCTAGTTTTGCTTACTTACCATGCAATTGTAATTGCATGTGCGGAGCTTTATTTCCTCTTCGGACCACTCAGGATTGATTAAGAAAAGTTTATTATCGTGTACGATGATTTATTTCATTTGGAGAATAATTTTTTTTTCATCTGTAAATGTTTTGTTTTATTTTATCATTTTCTTCAAAGATTGATTGCCATTATGTGTAATTCATTTTAGCTAGTAGGTAATTCTTAAGAAATTCTACTTGTAGTCGTTGCATTCCCGACATATGCGATAGTGCCATTCCGGTTTTGAAAATGTAATATTTTGATTTAGTAAGTTATCATTTAGAGGAATTTAATATTTATAACTCGTAACTGGTCCAAACTCTTAATTATATATTTTGTTGATTTCATATTTTGAAGTTTTCTTTGAAGAATGTTCATGTACGAGTTATTTATATTTTGCAGAATATTGATAGTTCAAATGCTTTGTAAAAATTATTATCTGCACAATTATTATTATATATAACGGAATAATTTTGTTTTTAAATGGATTTTATTAAGTTTCAATTCTTAATTTGCAAAATATAAATTAATGTTTGTGCTTTTCAATGTCTATTCTTTTGCATGTCTTTTTAAATAATTATGTATATGTATATTATTTTGTCTCAGTAAATTATAATAATGTTTTTATTATAATGTAATTGCATGATGTTTTGTTACAATACAAAAATTAGAGTAAAAACACATTTAAAAGGTTCAAGAGGTGAATTTTTACATCATCTTCTCGATTAAATAGCTTATTTTTCGATATTAATTTGTTTTTATTGTTTAGTTTTGTGTATTACATAATTGCTAATTAATTTTTATGCTTTCTTTATTTTTGAATTTGTTACTTTTGATATGTAAAGCATTTACCTATAAAATGTAAAATGGAGGATTTTTTTTTTAATCTTGAAATCCAATATCTAAATTTAACATAGATATGTTTATTGGATTAAAATTATTCGAAAAATAGTCTTTAGAAATAGGGGGGGGGGAATGAAGTATGAAACGTGATTTTTAAATATTTTATCGCCAACTTTACTAGTTTATTCTGTTGAAGATTTACTTATCTATTTGTAGTTACAATCATATTTTTAAAACTTGTGACTGATTTTACAATGAATTTATAAAGAATAAAAGTACACATTGTTATTTATTTAATTTGAAAGTAAAATAGAGCAGTCAACAGTTAGTCCAACATTCTGGCTATTTTTTAAAAAAAATCTAATTCTGATTTTCCGCATGCGTAGAAAATTAGAATTAGTTGGAAAAAAATGTTAATAATATTTTTTGAATCAAATGTTTTAAGAATTTTGAAGCAAGTGTTTCAAACATTTTGTAAGTATTGGTACTAAGCAGCTGTTTATAAAACCAAAAATTTCATTCGTTATATGTTAATACATGACCTTTTCAGCCTTACTTTTCTTTATATGTGGTTAAAAAGAACATAACAAGATAATATATAAAGAATATTTGAATTTAATTATGGAAGTAAATATTTGGAAAAGCATTCATACTAGATTGCAAACTGCTTATATATTTTATTATTACTATTATTTTAAGTGTGTTTATTTCAATAAATTTGTCATATCTGGAATTTTAAAATGGACTAAAAATTTAATCAATTTATTTTTTCAAACTAACACGTTTTATCAATTTGTTTTTTCTTATATATCTTTTATTATTGTTGTTTATTAACTTCACTTGGGTTTCTTCCTAAAAGCAAATAATATGAGTCATTTCTAACAATTTCTGATAAAATTATGCTAGTGCCATGGGACAAAATATTTGGGTATTTAGTGTGAATTTTCCCTGGTTATTTTCTAGTCAATATTTTTTTTTTTCTAATTTTTCCTACCATTGATTTTAATTAAAAATGTTTTTAACGTACTATCAAAGTTTAAGCAAAATTCGCAACTTTTTTATTCATCCTATAAATTATGTTTTGACCATTTTTTACAAAAACATAGTAGTTAATTTCCAAAGAGCATGTAAAAATATATATTGAAATAACATGTTTTTGGCAGTCTCCCAAAACAAATACTTGTTGCTTCTCATATAACTGAAAAATTATACCTAATTTTAAAATGGAATTTTACATTTTTAAAATTTAGTTTTAACCAGTAATTATTTCCCTTCATTCTAAAATCTGTATAAATTTGCAAATCATAGGCTTTTGATAAATAAATATTATTTTGCGATTCAGTAATACGAGATTTCTTTACTGTAACATATGTTTATAGCTTCAATGATACATAGTAAAAATGTATACAAATTAGCCGGTTAATTCATCTCCTGTGTTAAAGTATAATTATACACTTTTTGAAATATCTTACCTTGTTTTATAATTTTTATTTGCTTCCTTTTATTATAAATATAACTTTAAACTTATTTGTATTTTTTATTTTTATAATGAATTTTATTCTTATTTTTGAATTCGTTTCATTTAACGTCTAAATATTTCATACAGTACTCTATGAAATTCGATAAAAATGGAGAATTTGTCGGTATCGTAAATTTATAAAATCATTTTACAAGTGAGTATTATGTTTTTTCTTTGGACATTGTGTTAATAGGTATTATTATTCACATATAAATTTTTGATTATTGCAAATTTGGTTTGCATCATTCCTATCGATATTTTTTTTTGCCTTACCATTTAAAACATCTCCGCGTTGCTTTGGGGCACGATTATAAATTTTTCTGTATTATTAATAAAATTAATTCGCATGAAAACATGCAAAGCAATTATAAACCAAAAATCTAATGTTGTAGAAATATCAGTTTTGGACAAAATTCAATTTTTCAGAAAGAGAGGGAGGTGTTCTAAGAAGTAATTTTTTAAAAAGCAACAGGTATATATAAAAATGTAAAACGTTTGTTTACTTAATATAGTTAAAGAACTTGATTTTTGATCTATATAGCTTTGCATTGAGTAATTGCATTATATGTTTCCTTAATCTTTAAATTGATTTAGCGAAATACTTTGATATTTTTAAAATTTAAAACTATATATTTTGTATTTAAAACAATATTTGATCATACTTAATTTTATAATTATTATGACCTTCATTTTATTTCCCTCTATTTTTTTAATCCCTGCACCCCCCTTTTAAAATTAAATAAGGAACTCAGTTCTGGCTGACAAATAACATTTTTAAGATTTTAATTTAACAAAATTAAATATTGTCATTTTTTTAAAAAACTTCGATTTCGACTTCAAATTATGTATTATTCTGATTCTGTACTGTTCTATGTTTTTTCAATGCTTCTGATTTTAAATATATAAAACAATGATCGGTATTGGAATTACAATACTTTAACTTACTGGTGCATAATTTCCATTTTAGGTACACTGATCTCAAAGTTTAAGACCGCCATTTTCATACTCGATATTATTATTTTGATATGATTCGTCCGCATCATTGATTTTTTTTTTTTTTTTTTTTTTGTCCTCCTACACAAAGGATCCTCATGTCGCGATGATTCGTAATTTCGCCGATAATTCCGCGAAAAATCTGCTTTTCTACCTGAAGGTCAAAATCATTACGATAGGCCATTGGATCCATAAATCACATGGTAATGAAATTCGGGAATTACATTGCGTGGCAATGTATCCATAAATTTTTCGAGAATGAACCCTTTGTATTTTTTGGACTGAAATGACCTCTTTCTAACCGAATTTGTGCGAAAATTACCATCCATTTTTTAAAAGTAAATTTTCTGTAAGTTTGAACTATTTATCTTGTCGCTTGTTTTCGAATTCATTAGGATTTGGGCTTAATACACTCAAGCGTGGGGGAAAAAGCAAACTTTTACTTTTGTGAGAATTCATTAATAAAATATTTATTAATATATTTTGTACGTTTCGGCATTTTTAGATTTATTTTATTCATAAAGCAAGGCTTTTCTTTGTGATGAAAAGGTGAAATAAAATTTAGAGTTGCTTACATTTCTGTATAAATATTTTCATCATTTACATTTTAACCGCTTTCAAATTAGATTTCCGTTGCTTAGCAATCAATTGTTAAGTAATTTTTTACAAATACATAAAACTGTTTTCCAGATTTTTTTTAGATAATTTTATTTTTAAATTTATTTAATTAGAATGAAATAGTTAGATCCAATGATCAATTCCGTAGAAATTGTTGATTTGAATATGAGTTGCATATTAATCAATTATTAGTTAATCTATACTTATAATAAAGCTCAATGTGTGTGCGTGTGTTGGCGCTCTACAGGCCAGACCGTTGGACCTACAGCTACCAAATTTGGCACATGTATACCTTGGAGGTCAGGAATGTGCACCTCGGAGCCCTTTTTTCGAATTTTTTATTAGAATTTGAATTAATTAAAATTTAAGCGAAATTTCGACGTTTTTCCGCTATAACTTCCGAAAATATTATCGGATAAACATGATTTTAACATTAATTTAAAGATAAAAAAATTAGCTTTCTAATAGTATCAGTATTTTAACATTTAACTTAAGCTTCTATTTGTAATGAATTTTTAAAGAAGCATTTCAACAATATATTTCGGACAAAACAATAAAATTTAATCTGCAGGAGCACTTTACGAGTGGAAGGGGAAAAATTATCTTTTATCAATAGGTTGCCATCAGATAGATAAAAACTCAAATTAAAAAAAATAAATAATTATTGCAAATTAAACATTTAAAAATGCAATTTTCAGCACGTGTCTGCATGAAATGAAATAAATATGAAATATGTTTTTTCTTTTTAAAAAAAAGAAAATGCAAAGAATTTTTTGTGACTTATACGATATTATTAATTAAATAAATCAGCTTTGTTTAATAATAGAAATACGTCTATAAAAAAGTCTAAATGAAGTAAATAGCTGCATAGTATGTAGCACGAGTCTATAAATGCTTTAAAAAATGAATATTTAGCTTTTAATTAAAAAGAGATGAACTTGTGATGTCAGTGTTTTAATGTATAACTCAAGCTTCTATTTTTAACGAATTTTTAAAGAAATATTTTAACCATGTTTTTTTGAGCACGTGACTGGATAAAATAAAATAAAACAATGCCGGAAGTTCAAATAAAAAAAAACTATCATCGCAAATCAAATCCAAAGAAATACAACTTTCAGCATGTGACTGGATAAAATAAAAGAAATATAAAATGTGATATCTTCTAAAAAAATAAATGCAAGGCAATGGATTCTATGATCGTTTGCAATAGATATATAATTAATTCCATAAATTATCTTTATTTACAGTAAACCTGGTTGAATTTAGACAGGATATGCATTGAAATCCCGACTTAATGGCATATTTCTATAATCGTTTGTAATATCTGTATCATTAATTCAATAATTTTTCCCCTTTTTCGCTTTCTTTAAAAAAACATATTTAACATTTTGGCAACATCACCGAAAAAAACATTTTTAATATTTTGGAAGCATAATCGATAAATTGTTAGAGCATTAAACTCAAAAAGTTTTTTCGAATAAAGTTACCGACTGTTTAACTACTAATAACTGAATCTTTTAACTTTAACTATTTCTTAAATTTTGGCTAATGAATATGTGATTTAATTGAAAATTTTAGAACGCATTACTCATGGCGAACCAGCTGGTCGCCAAAGACGGCTAGTATACAATAATACTCATTTTTACGCATTATTTTAAATTAAAAATCTGCATAGCTTTGGGCTAATAATGTTTTTATGTTAATTATCTATTTAACCAGTAGATTAAAGATATTTTTTTAAATGTTAGAGCCTTAAAAAAACAAGATTTATTTTCTTAATGCAAAATTAAAAATTGATTTTGTGTTAATAATAAAACGATATTTTGATATCGTTTACTGCAATTTATTTAAAAAGCCTCCGATTTAAAAAAAGTGTGGCAGATTTGTATTATAAAAAAATACTTAATAAGAAAACAAGATAATAATTAATGAGACGCTTAAACATAATTTTTGCTTACACCAGTTTGAATATATTTATTTATTTATTTGTCACGTTTCTGGCAGCTGCTATTTAAAAAAAAAGGTATTAAAATTATTTTTGTGAACTTTTTTTAATATAAAAAGGGAATACATGCATAAAACTAAATTTTTTTTTTAATAAATTTTTTCTCTGTGTTTTGGGAGTTTCTGTAGTCAGTAAAGATACAGCATATCACACTAATGTATCTACAAATTTTATTAATACAAGTATTTCACTAAATATGAATTTTGTTTTGTTATATCTTAGTCTTTACTTTATAAATCATCGTTTGATGCGGTACTTGTTGTATATTAAAATTTGTTGAAAATTTTCTCTTTAAAATGAAGAATTTTTGCATTTTGAACGGAAACATATCAATAATTAGCAATTTTTTTCCTTGTTACTTTTCGTTGAAGAAAATCATTATTCTTAACTTTAAAATATGCTTTTCTTTCCTTGTTACTTTTAAAATTTGAAAGAAAAACTGGATATTTTGTGCAGATTAGCTTCCTATATAATATAAGTTTTCAACTCTGTTTTAACATTTTAATTTTTCGGAATTCTAAGCAATTAAAAGAATTTCATATTATTTAAAACAATATTCATTATTTCAGGCTATTGGTTGCAATAATGTACTATTAAATTAAAAATCATTCCTTCTGAGTTAGGTAATTTTTAATTCTTTAGGGAAATAGGCCATTTTTAATTCTCTATATAGTAAACACTATTCTTGCCTTGATTATCTGGTTAGCAGAATTTTTTTTTATATTCATCATCATTATTATTAATGTATAATTTTTGATAACTATATATTATAGCGAAAACTTACTACAGTTATTTGCAACTAATTATATCGAAATTTAAAAAAAATGTTGATCGAAATTTGCGAATTTTAAAATGAAATATTAATTCTACATACATTTTTTCGTACAACAAAGAATAAAATTTAAAAAAAAACCTTAATAATTTGGGAATGATTGTTTGCCATTTGTTCTATACTGGATAGGCTGTTAATTTGATTGTTTAAAAATTGCACGACATGAAGGAATAATTATACTATACAGTCCATAGTTTTCTAATTATTTTTCTGACTGGTTTATTCATGGTAGATTGTCTGTCATTTTGGGAGTGAAGAATGGGGAAAAGAAAGGTGATTCCCGTATGGCGATTGGCTTTGGCTTAGATTTTCTGAATTTGTGTTCAATAATCGTAATATTCCGGTGCTCAGTTGCCTCCACTGACTGGCTTACTTCTTGTGAGAGGGGTTGAACTATGTCAGTGATGTCCATTGTGATTTAATCTTAATCCCCACCTTTTCCTTATTGGGTTTATGATCAGACAGATTTATCCTTACGCATTGGGAGAGAGGGGTGGGGCATAACTTCAAGATGCCAGCTGTCCAGTACATAAATAAGCTGTACGTTCTTGAATTCTATGAAATATTTTAATGCATATTTGCATTAAAATATTTTATAGAATTATTATTATTTTGCATTATTTATATTAGATGAAAACTTATAAAAACATTTAACGTAATTATTTTTAATTGATAAACAATATAATATAAAAATCGCAAATGAAAATGTTTTAATTTGTAATTTATTTGTGGTTTTAACTATAATAATGTACATACAAAACGCTTTCAATACTTTGTTAATTTTTTTTAAAGTAAAAAGGGTTATAAAACAATGTTTCAATTTAATAATAAACATCGATTTATTGGTAGAATTTATATGTTCAAATAAATCAATCAATGTGCAAAAATAAATTGCATGTGGGAAAAAGCGAAAATAATATACTTTTAAGTTTAGCTTTCGCTTTCTTTTCTTTGTTAGGAATCTTTACAAACATTTCCATTTCTACTTATCTCATTTATTTAAAAATTTATCTAAAAGATTAAATGAATTGTGGCGCTTTAGAAGTAGTATTGAAGCGAGATAACTAAATCATTCAAAAATATCGCTTTTTGTGATAGAAAGACGGTTGTTGATTTGAACCGTTTTAGCAAATATTGTATAGGTAGGTAGTTAATAAATTTTTAAGATTGCAATTTTTTTTTTTTTTTCTGTTGAACCGCATTAAAATTTAACGTTAAAAGGAAACAAATTATCTCCCCGATAAAATTTCATTTGTATTAAAAAAAGATACATTTGGAAACAGTTTTATTTTATTTTCTCAGTTTTAATTTTCTCTCTCAAAATAATGTGCATTTAGAAATTGGTTTTCTTTTGTTTTATATGCAGAATTTGTAATATAGTGGAACAACATATGTTTTAAGCTATAGATTGTGATGAAATTTTTTGATTATTTTCTTGTGAAAATGATCAATATGTGGTGCACATTTTCATTATGTTAGCATAAATACGTAGGCTGAAATATCTTCCAGTCAATGCAATCAGTGAAGTGAAGTGAAGTAAATTCATTTTGAAACTCTTTACTTTGGAATTTGAACCAACCGATTTCAATTACTATTTTAAATGAACCATCTTGCTGAGAATTCTTGAAACCAAGTGGTATGGGAAAAAATATGAAAAAAATATTTAAGCCAAATATGCAACAGCTTTTTTTAAGAACTGGAACTTGATCGTATATATAAAAAAAACAAGTTCAAATAAGAAAAATAATTCGGAACATGATTCAATATCTGATTTTAATAAAATATATCTTAAAAGTTGATGCAATTATTTTTAAAGTAATGAAAAGGAGTAATAGCGGGAACTGTTCGGAATTCCGGTATAAGTCGAATTGTTATCAGCTATCAGAGTTCAATGATTTTCAATGTTTGATTGATATTTCAATTTCTAAATATATATGATGACGTATAACGCCTTCTAATCCTGCCTCCCAAATCACAAAGATGAATCTACACCAGCCATTCTAGCCTCTGGAAGGGATTTCTCGCTCCGCTTACAAGAGTAATTATGGGGACAAAGGGATAACTTCATTGATGAGTTGGTGACGTGAAAGTCCCCCCACCTTTTTAGAGTGGGGAGTTCCCCACATGCCCTGTCGAATCTGTTGCTTGCATGGTAACCCTTTCGCGTGCCCCTTTTCGCACGGCAGGACGTTTGTTCCCGTTCTAGCCTTTAATCCAAATGGAAGCTCTGGGTGCTTCTGGGCCAGCCCAAACCGAGACAATAACGACTAAGCTTATTGGTTGATGAGGCCGATAGTTACTTTTATGCGTTTTATTCTGTTTCGGCGGTCTTTGGCTTCAGTACTCTGTAACTTGCCGGAAGCACATTGTCACTGCTTTCACCTAAATGTTGATGTGCGATTTTGACTGGGTTGGACTCTTTCCTTAGCAATGAAACTTAAACTTCGAAATTTTTAAAAATAAATAAATTCATGGAAATGATTAGGGGATTCGGATTTTGAGTTTTAGACATTATTAAACATCATTTTAGATAGAATATGATGTTCAGCATAGTTTGCCAATTTGTAAGTATATTCGTTAATCGCGAATTTGTTTGTAATGTATACGCATGTTTCGAATTTGGTTCATTCAATCTTTATTTTTATAGTATTTTAACAACAGTTTACGTAATAAACTTAATAATGATTACCTGTCAATTGTTTTATTTGGAAATATTAGATTTTAAAAATAATTTGTGGATAAAATTTTTGTTTTTTCTCTGAATTCGATATTGAAATTCTGTCTCTGAAACAAATTTTTCGGAATTATAAAAAGTCATTTTTTTTAAATATTAAATTAGTCTTATCAATATTTGATTCATTAATTGTATAAGAGATTAATTAAATATATTTTATTTGTATTGCAGGATCCAATTTGAATGATGCATCGGTAAACTCTGTCCGTCAATGGACGTTGTTCCTGGCAACGACACGGGCCAGCACCAACATCGGGAGGAGCCTACGGTCGATTCAGGGCCGTCACTGCTCACTGTGATGACTGCTGGTGTGAACGAACCTCTCCCACAAAATACTACAAAGAAGAAGAAAGGAGAGGTTGAAGAAGAGATGGAAGAGGGTAGCGCAGATTTCCCACCTTCCATGACGATACCTCCACCAGAAGGCACAGGCCAAGATCTACTCGAAGATGAAGGTGATGCCTCCAACAACAGTTCTGCCAGTGATGTGGAGACTTTCAATGGCAAGATCGTCTACAATCCTGACGGTTCGGCTTATATTATCGAGGGGGTAGATTCCGAGCTTAGCGACGATGAATACGGCGGTCGGGACTTGCTGTCTTTTCTACCAGCCGGGAAGAAAGGCAACGTCCGTGCGTCTTCCTCCTCACCACGGACCAGTGCCCAGAGTCCTGTGGAGACTCAGCCCCAATTGGTCAATGCCCTGCACATAGCCAGGCACCCGGCCTTATTCAGCGCAATGTGTGGACAGGCCTACAACAGTTTCCTGCGGGAGAACAACCACAAAGTTCCTGAAATACCCGTGATGCACAGCTATCGTGTATTCACTCTCAAAGATAGGACTGATTCGGAAGGGACATCGTCTCCATCCTCCACCACAACAAGTGTGCCGTCGGACACTCCATCATATTCTATGTGGGACTGTGGCACAGTGCCTGTCAAGCCCATACTCATGTGTTTCATTTGCAAACTGTCCTTCGGGTTCACCAAGTCATTCGTGGCCCATGCTACTGGCGAACATTCTCTATCACTGAATGACGCTGAAAAAGAGCTGGTCTCACGAAAAAATATTTCGGCTGTGATTCAAGGGGTAAGTGCCGAGCCCCTGCTCTCGTTCCTAGAGCCTATTCCTCCTACCAATATTGCCACCTCGTCTCCGTCAAGTGCTCAGATGGTAGGCGGTGGTAACAATTGCATGGGCGATGGCACTGCCTCCTCAGCGCATGGCTCAGTCTCAAGTTCCTCTTCTCACGTCGTCCAACCTGCTACCCGGCAGCGTGACGATCCACAAGTGGCGTCGTCCATGGCAGCCACCACAACAGTGGTTTCCGCTAGCATGTGCCCGGTGACATCAGTTCCTGAATTTGTACCTCCCTGCAGTGAAGCGGCATTGCTTGCAACCTCAACTTCTTCTGCATTCAATTCGTCTACGTCCAGTTTTGGTGACAATTCACTTGTGGCTGAGCTGGAAGACCTTGCGAATATAGAAAAGATGGCTGAGGCTGCAGTGGCCGCTGCAGCTGCGGTCGTGTCGGTTCCTGAATCATCTAAGTCCTCACCATCTCCACCCATCACAAATGGATCCTATGACACGACATCGCATATCTCAAACCAAAGTAATACAGAGCGGATGCCAAATTCCCTGTCTCCTATCAAAAGCTCATCCATTAACAATCATCACCAACAACAAACAAGTCCTGTATCTTGTACCACTAACAATATGCTTGAAGACAGTGCAGAAAATATTTCACCAAAGAGTACAGCATCTCAGAATAAAAGTCCATCGCCCATGGCAATGCCTACAACACCTATATCTTTATCTACGTGCACGCATCATCCTGAAGGAAAGATGAATGGAGTAGAATGTCCGAAATGCGACATGGTTCTAGGGTCTTCGAGATCGCTAGGGGGACATATGACTATGATGCATTCCAGAAATTCATGCAAGACATTGAAGTGTCCAAAATGTAATTGGCATTATAAATATCAAGAAACTTTAGAAATCCACATGAAAGAGAAACATCCTGAAAATGAAATGACTTGCCTTTACTGTGTCACAAACCAACCTCATCCACGGCTGGCTCGTGGAGAAACATATACTTGTGGATACAAGCCGTATAGATGTGAAGTCTGCAATTATTCTACTACAACCAAAGGCAATCTTAGCATACATATGCAGTCTGATAAGCACATCAATAATGTGCAAGAGCTTCAAAATGGCAGTTTGACTCAAGAACATATAGCTGCTTTGCAACAGCAATCACAACAGCAGCAGCATACACAAGCTGCAGTAGGATCGCCTTCTTCAGCAGGACTTGGCGTGCCGTCTTCCAATTCTGCTTCAGAAGCACTTAAAAAAGCTCAATTGACCCCAAAACCGAAAGCCAACTGGCGTTGTGACGTTTGTAACTATGAGACAAATGTAGCTCGTAATTTGAGAATTCACATGACTAGTGAGAAGCATACACATAATATGATGGTGATCCAGCAAAATATGAAACATATACACCATTTATCAGCAATGCAACAAGCTCAGATGGATCCGGTTTTTCAGTTTCACCCTGGATTGCTCATGCCTGCAGATGCTCAATTACAACCTGAAGCTGCGATCGCAGACATGGCATATAACCACGCCCTGCTAATGATGGCAAGTCAGCAACAACAACATCAACAGCAGCAGCAACAACAACAACAACAACAGCAGCAGCAACAGCAACAGAGGGCAATGGCTGCAGCTGCAGCGGCTGCTGCCGCAAATGTTAAACCACATCACTTAGCTCCTAGTCCAATGAATCTCTCATGTCCCCCTTCAATGGATTTAGAGCATCCAGATCCAACATTAAGACCAGATATCCCATATGAAGATACCTTCAAATTATACCAATGTTGTGTTTGTACTATTTATTCTTCAGATTCTTTTGAAGCTTTAAGCCAGCATGTTCAATTGGACCGTAGCCGATTGCGTGAAGATGAGGTGTTAACTGTAGTAGCTGGAACTTCCATCTGCAAGTTGTGCACTTACAAAACGAATCTGAAAGCAAATTTTCAACTTCATTGCAAAACTGACAAGCATTTGCAAAGATTACATCATGTAAACCATGTTAAGGAAGGTGGCCCGAGGAATGACTGGAAGCTGAAGTATGTCAATGTAAGCAACCCTATCCAAGTCCGTTGCAATGCATGTGAATATTACACCAATTCCTTGCATAAACTGCAAATACACTCCACGAATCCAAGGCATGAAAGCAATGCTCGATTGTTTTTGTTTTTGGAACGAAGTGAATCTGTTATACGGACAGAATTAAAATCTTACCATTGCATGATGTGCAATATATCGGTAAGGACTAAAGTCAATCTCATTCAACATGTCAATTCTTTGGCTCATCTGAGGGCTGAAAATCTTCGACAGATGCAAGGCGAAAGTGAGCCGGATATGAGAGAAGTTTTTATTGTAAAAGAAGCCAAGCAAGCTACCAGTGAAACATTGAAAATGGTTGAAGAAGATAAAGGTAAGCTTTTTAATCCTATTTTCTTCTTTCAAGATAATTATGTATTTGCAATCATCATAAGAAGCAGTGTTCTTTTTCACATATTTACAAAGTTTTTGATTCCTTAGATGTGATGGTTAAAAGCATTTTCATTTCAAATATATTATGATGAATTGTAATTTTTATCAGAACAATATTTAAAATTATTTTTTCTTTTTAAATTCTTTTTCAAATATGACTTTTTTTAAAAGCTTAATTTGATCAAAATGCTTTATTGGGGTTTCGAATAGTTATCAATTTAAAATGATCTGTATTTTTGCTATTCTGATATGTTTGTATTGAAACAGATCAAACATTTGAAACTTAACATTGCTTTAAAAAATAATCACTACCTCATTTAGTAAAGCATTTATTTAAAATTAATACTTCTTTTTTCCTTGTATATCACTTTCAAAATGTCCCTTAAATAATTTTATAATCAAATCTTAATGTAATCAGGATTTTAAATAAAAATCTAATGGTCGCAGTTAACCTGCTTTATCCAACAGACAGTAAAATTATTTTCTGAAATTCAGAGTAAGATCCTTAACACGAGAACAGGATAAAAGAACAGCATAACTCAATCGGAACGGAAATGTTGGGTTCGGGTCAAAAATCGCTATTGTTTTCTTGCTGTTTTATTTCCATGCGATAAATTCATCTGTCAGATGCTGAATTTAACTTCTGACCGAACAAATGCAAAAACTGAACGGCTGTCTGTAATTTGGCAGTCAGTCTCGCCTTGACTCTGAATGGTGAGGATTCGGTGAGTTATGTCAATGACTCTTCCGCGCACGCAAAGGTGTCTGCAGCACCTTCCATGCATAATTGTGGCCGAGCAATTTGCAAATCAAACGTGAGCTTTTAATGTGATTCATGTGCAAATGAAGCCGAATCGATACTTGAAGATGCATGTACCTAACATAATTTAGTTCCCGTCGTGTAATGTAGGTAATTTGTGTGGGGCATTTGGTTTTGTGTTTTCTACAACTTATGATCAATGTGAGAGTTTCAGATTTTTCTTTTGTTCCCGTATGACATGCGGTTGGACTAGTGGATGATCCTCACACTGATTCTCTTTATTATGTTTAATTGAAAATAATTTATAATATATAGGACGTATCTAACACTTTAATTAGTAGCATTATTTACGTTGAGTTTCACCCCTCTTCCCCTTTTGCTATTTTTAATGATCCGAAATAGTTGGTTATATCTTCCTAATAGTTGGTTATATCTTCCTAATAGTTGGTTATAAAAGTTATATCTTCTATCCTAAATATTAGAATGAATGTTGATTGAGTTTTAGATTCATTTTTTAATTGAAGTCGTTAGCTAATTGAATTATTTTTAAACTAACAAAATTTTGTCATCTTTTTAATATATTTTTGAAAAACATAGTCCTTTCACATTTTTTGAAATTTTAAATTAATTCTTGCAAATTTCTTGATTTTGTTTTGTTTTGTTTTCTCTTTTTATGCATTTCATCACTTCAAGAATTTATTATTATTTTAATTATTTAGGACTTTTAACATAAAATGAGAAATATCCAATTTAAACAATTTTATTTGAAAAGGTATCGTTTTCAATATTTTATCTCTAATAGTTTATGTATTTTTCTACTTTTTCTCCTCAGATTTAAATAATGGTGATAATGGAAATGATGGGAAACTTGTAATAGACGAACAAAGTAAAGAAGACATCAAAAATTTCAAAAATTCTGATTCTTCTATGCTGAAGCAAGCTTTATTAGATCGTAGCACTACTTCTGAAAACGGAAATGCCGAAACATCAGTTCATACTTGCCCATTTTGCAACTATACTAGCAGTAGTGAAGTTCAGATACAAATGCATGTGGTATCACAGCATTCACAAAAGCCATCTACTCTTGCATGCCCCTTGTGTCAGGATGGTTTCAGAGATTGGGGTGTTCTTGAAAATCATCTAATAGATACTCATCATGTTAATAAAGAAGGTGTCAAGAGACTCTTGGCTTTGGTGGACAAAACGGAATGGATGGCTGAAATGGAAACAAATAAACAAAACGAAAAGGCATCAATTAAGAACGAGATCAAAACTGAAAATACTGAAGCATTCCCACAACAGAAGACTCTGACGAATGGTCCAAGCACAGCTACAGATCTCAGTATTTCGTCAAGTAACAATGATCTAGATGAGGCAATGGATGTAAAACAAGAAGTTTTGGAATTGGATTGTCGAAGCGATAGCAGTGATGGCAAAGACGATGAGGACTACACCTGTGCTGCTTGTGGCCGTGCATTTGTACAGGTCGAAGATTTATTCTGTCATCAGAATGAAGTGGGGCATTTAGAATACAAAAATACACCAAAAGGCAATGGCTACTTTTGTTGGAAGAAGGGATGCAATCTCCATTTTCCCACCATGACAGCTGCCCAGTTTCATTTCAAAGAGATGCATGCACTGAAGTTTAATGTACCTATTTCGGAAAGACATGTTTATAAATTTAGATGCACACAATGTAGTTTGGCCTTCAAAACTTCCGAAAAGTTGAAACTGCACATGCAGTATCATCTCATACGTGCTGCTACAAAATGTGTGCTTTGTGGAAAATCGTTCAGGACTGTACTGGCTTTGCAGAAACATGTTGAAATGTCTCATGCTGATATGACCAAAGAACAACTCGAGCAATATCGCTCCAGTTTGATGAACAACCCTTTGCTTACTGGTAATGGAAGTGCAACTGGTGGCATCCTAGATCCTCAAACAACTGAACTACTCAAGAAAGAAACTAGCAGAGAAGACATGGATGATGAAATACCCGATGAAACTATCAGTCTTCCAGATGATTCTGACAATATTGATGAAATTATAGAGGAGGGCAATGAAAATAAAGAGCAACAAGTTTTGGAAGATTATATTAATAGTCAAGCTATAGCCGAAGACAGCTATACTGATCCTAACCGCAAATATAAATGTCATCGTTGTAAAGTTGCTTTTACAAGACAGAGCTATTTAACAAGTCATAATAAAACGTTGCTGCATAGAAAAGGAGAGAAGATGAGCTATCCAATGGAAAAATATTTAGATCCTAACAGGCCCTTTAAATGTGAGGTTTGTAAAGAGTCATTTACGCAAAAGAACATACTTCTAGTCCATTTCAATTCTGTATCCCATCTTCATAAGTGCAAGCAACTTAGTTTGAAAGAAAACAGTGCACCTAATTCCTCTATTTCAGCTTCTCTTTCTAGTACCAGTGTGGGGTCACCAGATTCTCCAACTGTAGTTTCAACAACAAATTCCAGTACTACTGAATCAACTCCTACAAATCTCACGACACAAACGGCCAATTCAGGAGAAAATGAGAAAAAACCATATAAATGTAATCTGTGCAAATTATCTTACAGCCAAGCATCGACTTTAGACATTCATGTTCGATCTGTTCTTCACCAATCAAAAGCATCAAAAATACAAGAACTTGTCTTATCAGGTGAATTAGATTTGAGTATTCCACTTGTAGAGCGACCAGATTCAGGTCCATCTGCCGAAACTCCGCCTGTGACAACTTCAGAAAGCAAAAGCACTGCAGCAGAAAGCTCTGTGAATCTCTCAACAACCAATCCTCAAGCACCCAAAACATCTGAAACTCCATCTACTCAGGCATCAACAACGTCTTCTTCCATCATTACGCCGGTAACATCCTCTCCTCAGTTTTCATTTCCTTTGCATCCTGATCATAATAATATCATGCAACAAGCATTGAATCTAATGCAACCTTCAGTGATACCAGGCCAAAGTCCGCCTTTCCAATGTTCACGTTGTGGCTCTATGTGCTCCTCACAGGACGCTTTAATGCAACATCAGCAGTTATATTGCTTCTTTTCTCAAGCACCTTTACCTCCACTTTTGAATGCTGCTCCTACAAATCCACAACCGTCAATTTTACCAGTTTCGCAAATGCAACAAAGACAGCAGTCTGATCGAGAAGATGTTTCCGAAAAGCAACCTAGAATAACTTGTAGTGCTTCGGAATCATCACCTTCCCCAGCAATCCAAATTAATCACACCAATGCCCGAAGTCCAACACCTGGTCAGCAGATGTTTAAGAATAAGTTCCCTTTCTTGAGACCCAAGCCACTGATATTCAGACACCTCTTGGAAAGTTTCGGGTTTGATGTCGTTATGCAATTCAATGAAAATTCTCAAAGACGTCACAAAAAAGAAAACGAAAAGAAAGAGGAGCAGAAAGAAAACGCGTCTGAAAATAAAGACTCAGAAGAGAAAGATGATCAAAAGAAGCTTGATTTGCCAGAAATCAATAGATCAGTATGTAGTAAATGTGGCAAAGGTTTTTCAAGCATCTGGGTGCTGAAAGCGCATCAGGAAGAAGCACACAAAGATGTAGTTCCCCTTGAGAATGTAGAAAAGTTTGCTGAAGCATTCCGTGAGGATTATGAGCGGCGAAATGCATCTGTACCTGTCATCGATGATACCAATAACATGGCTGAGGCACCTTCTCCATCATCTAGTGGGGAGTTGAGTGTAGGTCCTTCATCAACTCCAGCTACACCATCGGGTGCAACACCCCTTAATATGTCTAATTCTGCTACTCCACCTGTAACTTCCCTCGGTTCTCAAATGCCTGATATGGCATCTTCGGTGACAGCCAACCACATGGCTCAAATGCAGTTCAATCAGATCCTAATGAGCATGGGCCTTAGCATGGGATTGCCCATGCCAATGAACATGGGCATGAATATGAACTTACCATTTGCTGCTGCTATGAACATGCATCCGCCTCTCATTCCACTCATGATGCCTCCACCTCTAGATCCTTTGATGGCTTCTGCATTTGGTCATCCTATGATGCCAGGGGCAGCCGTCGATCCCAACTTTTTCGCTGCTCAGCAGAAGATGCTTCAACAACAGCAACTTTCCCAACAGCAGAAAAGAGCTAGGACTAGAATCAACGACGACCAACTGAAAATACTTAGGGCGTATTTCGACATCAATAATTCACCAACTGAAGACCAACTTCTGGAAATGTCGGATAAATCTGGGCTGCCTCTGAAAGTCATCAAGCATTGGTTCAGAAATACTCTTTTCAAAGAAAGACAAAGAAATAAAGATTCTCCCTACAATTTCAATAATCCACCTTCTACGTTTTTGAATCTTGAGGAATATGAGAAAACCGGTGAAGCTAAGATAGTGACTTTGAGCGCCGAGAAGCAAGAAGAACAAAAAAACGCAGAAAACTCTGTTCCAGAAAAGAAAGAGCCACTGCCCCCACCTCCTCCTGAAGTTGAGAAAAATGAAGACTTTTCCGACATTGTATCGAAAGATGTTAAACCTGAGAAATATCCGGCAGCCAATGAATGCCAAAAAACGGAGCCTTCACTCCAAAATAAACGTTCAGAAAATAATATTTCTTTCAATTCTTGTATAACTTCATCTGCTCAAGAAATGTTAAATATGTCTGAAGCCATGAGCTGTGGAGTATCTGGACCACCTACATCAAATGCTTTACTTTCAATGGATTTAAGAACGTCTCTAGCGGATAGTTTCTCTAATTACAGTAACAATCCATTTTCTAGTGTGGCATCATCAATGATGTCATTTATGCCCCCTGGATCTGTTTCACCACCGACTTCTGAATCTCCTCATTCTACTGGTACGCCAAGTGGAACACCCACGCCATCTTGTTCATCATCAGGAAAGCGAGCAAATCGTACAAGATTTACAGACTATCAGATAAAAGTCTTGCAAGAATTCTTTGAAACAAATGCTTATCCTAAAGATGATGACTTGGAATATTTATCTAAATTGTTAAACTTGAGTCCCAGAGTGATTGTTGTTTGGTTTCAGAACGCCCGTCAGAAAGCCCGAAAAGTATACGAAAATCAGCCACCTATCACTACCGAAGAAGAAAATGCCGGACGATTTCAAAGAACTCCAGGTTTAAATTATCAATGTAAAAAATGTTTACAAGTTTTCCAAAGATACTATGAGTTAATAAAACATCAGAAAAGTTCTTGCTTTAAGGATGAAAATCCCCTTGCTGGTCAAATCAAATCAATGTCTGGTGATGAAAGATCATCTCAACCTGCTACTCCCACACTTCCAACACCAGCTCTTCCTATTCCACCTCGTCCAGCCGAAAAATTACCACCTGTTTCGACCAGCAATCAAAATGGTTCTTACAGATGCGATAAATGCAGTCTAGCCTTTGCAAGATTTGATCTTTGGAGGGAACATCAGTTGGTACATATGATGAATCCTACTCTTTTCCCCAGTTATCAGCCCTCGTCTTTCCCTGTTTTGCAGTATGATTCGTCACCAAATCCTAATTCTCTTCAGTTATCACAAATGAAGCGTAAACTGTCAGATGATGAAGAATCTCAGAGTGACCATCCGAGAGATAAGAGACTGAGAACCACAATTTTACCAGAACAGTTAGATTATTTGTACCAACAGTATCAATTGGAAAGCAATCCTAGTCGAAAAATGTTAGAAAATATAGCACGGGAAGTCGGTCTGAAGAAAAGAGTAGTCCAAGTATGGTTTCAAAACACTAGAGCGCGGGAAAGAAAAGGGCAGTTTCGTGCTCATCAACAGGTCATTCATAAAAGATGCCCCTTTTGCCGAGCTCTGTTTAAAGCAAGATCAGCTCTAGAATCTCACTTGGCTACAAGGCATGCCGATCAATATACAAAAGGTGATATTAACATTGATGCTCTTCCTGATGGTGAAGGTGATTCAGAAGATCCGGAAAGTCCAGGTGAAGATAAGATTTCAAACTCTGCGGCTTCGCCATCTCAGAGTTTTCCAACCAACCCAACTGAACTGAATAATCAAATGAAGAGATATTACGAAGATTCATTGAAAAAATATTTCGATGAATTGGTTGGTGCTACAAGTATTAAGGACAACAGCAAGGACATTTCTGCAGCTGCAGACCTGTCCTTGAGCAAACCCACCGATAAGATATCCTCTGAAAGTCCAATCAAGGAATCTCCTCTTGACCTCAGTAAACCTCTGAAGGCGCTGATGGAGAAAAGCAATGGAGGGCTAGGTGAAAAATTCACTCTGGAGGATGGAACGTCTAGAGGTGGGCTTATGGATGATGCACGTTCTGAAACATACTCTGAGTCCACGGATAATATGGACGGAGAAGAAAGTAATCCGACTTCTCCTTCTAACAGATATTCATCCAGCTCCAATAAACGTTTTAGGACTCAAATGACAACGATTCAGCTGAAAGTAATGAAATCCATCTTTGTAGACTACAAAACTCCATCCATGTGCGAATGTGAGTCTCTGGGAAAAGAAATCGGACTCCCAAAAAGAGTAGTGCAGGTCTGGTTCCAAAATGCCAGAGCTAAGGAGAAGAAAGCTCGTCTAGCTTTCGTTAAAACATTCGGACATGAGATGGAACCACCCAAAGTGAGTGAAGAGTGTACTATCTGCAATGTAAAATATAACTTAAAGTACTCTCCATCTACCCTCCAGGAACATCTTTTCTCCAGGAAACATATTGAAAACTTAAAGATCCACATCGATAGTCTAAAGAAGTTAACTGATGGCCAGGACTCGGACACAGCGCCGAGCTTTGATTCCCCTGCGACTCCCAATCATGTCTCCAATTGCAGCAATGCTTCAACATTGGCAGCCACCAATTCAACCCCGAAGCAAGTGATGCCCACCAGCATGTCAGGACTGACTGGTGGACTCTCAAGCTTCTCTAATACACCGGACAGGACAAAGAATGAACCGACCTTTGACTCGCCCGCCGTTCAGAAGAAGGAGACGGTGACCAACGGCGAGCTTGGGGCTTCTTCCGCCAAGGACCACAAGCAAGATGACAAAGAGGACAATTTCTTGCAAACCGCGAATTCTTCTCAAGAGAACCATAATCTGGGTGATTTTACTCCGCCAACGACGTCCGCAGAGACTTCAACGCAGTCTTCGGCGGCTGGACTTTACCCATTCATGTACTCTCCATTTCCTGGTTACTATAGTGGCATGCCTGGGACCTTCCTTCACCACGCTATGTATCCAGGTAGGACAAAACTCTAATATCGCATAAAGATGGTCTTATTAATTTGCAGGTAGATGGACTGCCAATCTTTGCTTGATAGTCCTCAAGAGAGGGCGACTATAGTTCCTATAAATTCAGTCTCGGCCAGAAATGAGACTTGTATATTTAACTTCTCAGTGCTGGGCAAAATGTGTTCATATGGCTCAAAGATGTCTCACTTTTTTATAACTTTAGTTACGCACCCGTTTAATTCAAACGCAATTTTTTTACTGTCTTCGTTTTAAGGTGAACAAAGAAAGTGACAAATTTAAGACTTAATTTCCCTTAAATGTGAATTAATGTTAGTCCAAAGATGAAAGCTCGAATTGATACAAATGTTGGCTTGACTTTTTTTTTTCCTCTCTTTTGTGGTTACAAGTCTATATTTATTTAGGATTGCCTGCTTCAAACTGACAAAGAACCACATATTGTTTATGCCCTGCATGCTTCTGTATCTCGTATTGGACTTTAATTTGTATAATTATCTTTATTTGTTAATATTTGTGTATATTGTAAATGTTTTGTTTTGTATTGTTTTACTATTATAACTTATGTAAAATTTTGCTTTTGGTGATCTCCAAAGATTTTTTTCTTTCTTTTTAATTTTTGTGAACATAGGTGAGGCTTTTAATTTTTATCCTTTTCAAAAATTTGTTTTTATATTTTTTTACTTTTAAACTTTTAAATTTATGTAACTTTTTCGTGGTTATTGTTTAATAAAATCTTCTGGCTAAAAGTTATGCAATCCAGATAGATCTTGGCAAAGCTATAAGTATGTCACAATAAAAAATGATAGTTTCTTTTTCTTAATTTTTCAGTTTCTGTTAATGACTAAGGAAGAAATTTACGTGTGAAATTTTTTTTAATTGTTGGTGACAGTTACACCTATTGATTTTTTTTAAGTTTTAAAAATGAGTATGTTGTTGTAAATTTGTTTTTATTTGCAGAGGTAGATCGAAATCTGACTCAGGAATTGAAAATTGTGATAATTTCTTTTTTTGATATTAGCTATTGAGAATTGTTGGTTTCATAATTACAAAATACCAAACAATTAATTAAATTTGAAATATGTTTTAACATAGTAGTGATATTAAAAATTTATTTCTCTATTTATATATGAATTCTTTTTGAATACAAGTTCTTCATAAGGAAAGCTAACCCTTTAATGTCTTATTTTCATGACAATAGTTCTATTTATTTTTCAACCAATAAAATTATGGATTTTAAAAACTCAGTAATTAAAAAAACTTAAAAGCCAATTTGCTTTTTACTCTTAATTCAACAGACTTTTCTGAATAATTTTGGAACTGTTGTCATTCATTACAATTCTACATCAAAGGAACTTTTAAAAACAATTCAACTAGATTCGGCTATAAAATCCTAGGCTCAGAAATACTTAAGAATGAAATCTAAATCTATTTTAAAGAATATTCTTAGTATAACAGTTCTATTGTATTACATAATTTTTAACTAAAAATTTGTTATCTTTAATGTTATGAAAATGAAATTCCTGTTAATTATATTTTTTGTGGACAATTACCTTATTCTTTATTCAAATTTTAATTCCCACATTTATATAAGCATTCATCCACGTTAATAAATTATGGATTTTTTAAAATGTAAAATCTTCTGCCTTGGTCTAATAATAAACGTTGTGCAAAAGATTTTTTTTTTTTTAATTTTATGAATATCTGAATTTAATGTTCTAAAAGATACTTTGTAATATTGTATGTTTTTAACTAAATAATATATGTCATTAAATATATTTATTAATTCTTTCATAATTTTGAGTTATTTAAAGATCATATTAACATTTTCGATAATAATTATCACAGTTGAAAACACCTCGTGACCCATCGAGATCAAGTGATTGTCAATTACACCAATAAGCCAGTATAAAAGTAGCTTATTGGCCATTTGATCTTGTTGGAGTCATGTGATATTTTCATTACTGATGTCGTAATTTCAAGGAAATATTTTTCAGCCCTTTTTCATTTAAAATTCTTTAATATTTATTATTAAATAATGGCTCCAATTTTTCGTTAAAATGAAATGTAGTAACCATTTCCAAGCTTGCTATTTTTCTAACTAAGTTTATTAGACTAAGGCAGTGGTAAAAATTGATGATTATCCTTAAATCGCTAATTCTTCCGAATTTTATATCCGCTTTAACTTTTGATGTACGTTGATTTTTCATTTGTTAAACTTTTGTTACTGATTTGAAATTCATTGCAGATTTCTTGTATATAGTAGGATTTTCACATTTGAGTTCATTTCTTTTAATCCTTGCCAGTTGCATTGACTATATTCTGTACTTTCTCAAAATGGTATATTCTGCATTTTGTTTTGTAAAAATGTATCTTAAACCAAATACTGTAAAAATTAATCTTAACATTTAAAAAAAAATAAAAGTGGCGTGTAAAAATTGAATCAAAATAGCTAAAGTTATGAAGTTACATCATTGTCAACTTTCTTGTTGTTATCAGTTTTAAAAAAAATTATATTTATTTTTTAATCATGATAATAAAAGACCAGTTAATTTCACTCATCAAATCTATGTCCGTATTCAGGATTTACTATAAAATTTATTAGAACGTGTTTCTCATTTTATATAGCTTTCTTTCATATCTTATCTCCTATTGATCAGCAAAAATCGCAAAATTCAAAAATCTATTCCCCAGTTATTTTCTAAATATCAATATTGCGTATTTGCTCTAATGCATAGTAGATATTTTTATCGATATATAATATTCAGATTGTATGTTTTGCAATTTATTTTTCTGATTTCCAACACGTGTCATAATGCATAGAGTAAGTATGTCTAGACCGCTAAAGGTTTTATTCTTTTAATTTATCCGTTATTAATACTATTATTAGAAATGCTCACGTAGTTATAGAATCTTACACCCTAGTCAGACAGACTAGGTCAATTGAGATGATTTCATTTCATCCTTTCTTTATCTTTAAATTATCACATTTTTACCAACTTTATTGCTTAATTTGTTGTTTCTGGGTTGTTATTTAAAAAAAAAAAAAACGAATCTTTGGCATCTAAAATTTCTGACTGCAATCCCTACGCACAGATTTTCGATGGATATCATGTTTCATCATTAAAGCATCTTATGTTATATTGCTTAAAAGTGGATGTAAGAGTTATGGGTTTCTTCCATTTCATCATTTTGAAATTTCCGTCCTTAGTTCATAATGTTGCTGAAACGAGTTTTATATAGCTTAAAAATGATAAAAGTGTTGATTTTTTCTTTTTCGTTTTCATCATTGTAATTTCAACAATTCGCTTCATTATTGAAATGTATATATATTGAATATAATTAAGGTGAACGCAATTTTTTGCTTTCGTTTATTTCTTCATAATGATGTTGCACCTGCTGTATATATCTTTGAGATGCATTATTTATATTTCTTAAAATAGATGCAAATGTTGGGACTTGTTGCTCTCGTTAATTTCATCAATTTAATAACTGTCTTGACTATAAACAATTACCTTATATTATTTAATTAAATTTCTAAAAATACTTTGTATTCTTGCAATATATTTAGAAATTCTCATGCGTTCATCCAAATTTTTCAAAATGAAGCAAAAGTAATGTGATTATATCTTACTAGTTAGAGTAATATTTCATGAAATTCTTTGATAAAAGCGTTTTCAAACAAATTATGTGTCCCTTCCAGCTTATCTAAATCCCATATCTTATTAAATTTTTGTTGCAATTTTATTGTATTCACGTTTGTAGAAATTAATGATGTAACTTCATTAAAATTTTGCGATATTTAAAAAAAATTCAACATGAAAAAAAACCCGAATATAATTGTATTAATAAAGACAAAAACTTTACTTTTCTCCGTATTTAACCTTACATTTGAATAGCGTCCTAAATTTTAGTATGACCCGATTATGCAGATATGTACCATTTTGTGTTAGTTACCAGATATGAAATAGTCAATATTAGATACTCAGGATAAGTAATGTGTAATCAAATTAAAACAGGTTGTGCCTTATCTTTCAAGAATGTATTATCCATTATGAATAATTATGTTCAAAACCACTGTTAATTTAGGTAACAATGCTAATTAATAAAAAATATTAGTATTGCATGGTTTAGAAAAGCATGTTCACTTTATTTTAGTGCATGGTTAATGTGCCTTGATGTCATGTAGAGCCTTATTTTTTTTCTTTGTATAGCGTGCAACAAGTGTTAATGTGATCTGTTATGTTTAATTGTCTTATTGTAGTCCATGGGCGAAATGCTGTTTGTTCTAAATTTGGCAGCAACTGGGCATTTCGTTCTCTTTTTTTTATGTATGTCTGATGTAGAAAATTGATTTTTGTGGTGCATTATTTAAGTAAATCAATGGCTGCAGTTAAGTACCTTCACAATTTATGGAAGGATCTGTGCCATGATGTTTTATGTACATATTATGGAATGCCTAGTTTTTATTTCATTGTAATCTACGCTTTGTCTGATGAAAAGTGTAAAATAAAAAAAAATGTTGTTACAATTATACATTATGCTTGGTTTATTTTTGTTTATTGTTTTGCTTATAATTATTTTTTTAGATCTAATCTTGAATGAAATTTTTTCTTGTTTGCTTTTTAGTTGAACCCTAATTGAATAGTAGTTACCCTACCTCAATGTTATGCATGCTTACGTAGAAAATCACATAATATGTTTCACTTAATTAAAATAATAATGACACTCAGTTACATTTTTTAAAAATTCATCATTTATATTTAACCTGTTCTAAGACCATAGGATAATATTATCAAATGCGTTTGATGCATAATGTCTTTTACCATTCCAATTATTTATAATTTTTATATAAAGGTAATAAGCAATAAACCACAACTGAGGAGAAATAAAAGTTGATGTAAGTTCTTTACAAATTCTTCAATAAAAGAAAAGGATATTTCAATTCTTACTTCAAACAATTTTGAACCTTACCTCAATGTTATAGATGCTTATGTAGAAAATTGAATGTATTTCATTTAATTAAAATAATAATAATGTTCAGTAATATTTTTAAGAAGTTTGTTTTATACTGAACCAATTCCAAAACCAAATATCATCACCAAATTGATGTTTTTTTAAATATCAATAATAAGCTAATTTATATCACTTATCAGAACCTGTATATTTTGTTATTAATCATAAAAACAATAAACCAAAAAATATTAAATGTCTTTGATACATAAAGTGTTTTACAAAACGAATTATTTATTCTTGTTATATTTAGATAATGTGCAATTTCCCACGGCTGAAAAAAAGGTTGGTGTAAGTTGTCGACAAAGTTTTCAATAAAATAAATGACATTTCAAGTTTTGACTTCAAACTGTTAATAAATGGCTCAATTTTTTTTTTATTTATCAGTTTTTTCAAATTAACAAATCAATAACTTAACAGAAATAACTAATTTCCTTAAATAAAAATATACCAATTATATTTTGCACCATTCATAAAAAAAAACTCTAGAGCGTTAAAAATGAGCTTTCATATCACTTAGAAATTCTAAACTCACAAAATTTACAAGCTAGATGTTTGATTGAAACAAATTTTTAACTAACAGAGAGCCACGAATATATATAAATGTAATGAGTATTTTTAAATTTTTATGATCATTTATGTATTTAATTGCATCGTTTAGAGAATAATAAATTGTTTCTCGACCATCTAATTCGAATTTTTTTTTAAAGCATATTGTTTTGAGAAATAATTGGAAGAAATTTCACTGAAAACTTTTGATCAAGAATATACATCCAAATATTTTAGAATTTATATAAGATTCTGATCTGGTAAATTCGTTTAATTCTATACATCTAAGAAACCTTTATCTAAATTGCATAAAAATACCATTTCCTGCAAGTGGTCACAAAAAAAAAAAGTAAATTTAACAAATTATTTTTTTAAGTTGGAATAATAATTTAACTATTGTTAGTGATCTAGAATTGAAATTTGTTTTGAATTTTGTGTTTTTTTTATGTCATTACCTTTCGATGTAGATTAAACTGCTTAATTGTGTGAAACGCTTGATCACAACACATTCGTTACAATGTTTAGGAATCTGTGATAATTATTTAACGCATTGTTAACTTTTGTAATACGCTCAATTAGCCAAGACATGAAAAAAAAAAAAATAATTCCACCAGATTCAGTGTACATAAGAGCAGTTTAAACAGCAACGAAAAAAAATGGGGTTACAATTTCAGCGTGGGAAAATTTGTAACAAATTTTTACTTATAAAGTCAAACCATGTTAAAGCCGGTAAAGTTTATTTTTATTTAGTAATACAAACAATCTCAATGCAAAAAGTTCAAATTAAGAAAATGAGTCAAGAAACTACCTAATAAAAAAATCAAATTTTTACAGGGAAAAAAAAAGCTAAGCAATTAAAAAAAAGTGTTTGTACATAAATATTTTACTTCTGATATTATTTCTAATTTTTTTAATATGTATGCTTATTTTAACCGCTTAATTGTTTTGCTCGAATATCATACATCCATCAGTTTATCGAATTGCGATAGTTATCAAAAAATAAACCATTCGTATTTATTATAATTCAATATCAAAATTACTTCAAATATGTAGATAATTCAAGTATTCAATGGATTTCTGTTTGAATCAGAATAAGGCAATAATATTTCTAAAATAAAAGTGTAATCTTATTAGGTAGTAAAAAAAGAAAACACTTAAGTGGTTAAATTGAAGCGTAGTCTTTTGCTTATTAATGTAATAAGTAAAATAATATAAAGAATAACCATTGCATCTGTTAAAATTTTAAACGAATAAATCGTTTATATATATATATAATGAGAAACAGACAGACAGAGAGGTTCTTATCTTACAGTAATTGCGATCATTTATTATTTTAAAAGGAATCAATTCTTAACATTTAAAATGAAAAAAGTCTGCATGTTTGATCAGAGTAATGTTTGTTATTACAATATTGCATGCTTTAATACTATGTGTATACTTTTTTTATAACAAAATTAAATCCATATACATGTAAATGAATAATTTTATCTATTTTCTGGAAATTAAATTTGTTCTAAGTTTATATAACTCATTATACATTACAAATTTTTGAAATCTCATGTAAGAAAAAAAAAATTATAATGCGCGTTACTTTTCACTTAGCTGTAATTGAATTATTCATAATATGTAAAAAATTATCAAGAATATTGTATATAAAAAAATATTGAAGAATCTGGAAGGAAAAAAAAGGTGACATTTTTTTTAAAGTAGACAGTTAAAACACATTAATGGCGAATCTATTTCTGAATATGTTGTTCATTTTGCAAACAAATGTTTAATCAGTTACAAACACGAGAAAGTGTACTTTACAATAAGTAAAGAACGGGGACGAACAAAATTGTTGTAAAAAAATGATTCATATTTTAAAATATAAGTAGTTTTTTTTTATTATAATACATATATTCTTCTCTCGATAATTTCACACTAGAATTATCTTTAAAACAGTGTATAGATTAAATAAATATTTTTTGAGGATATAATTTGCGAAAGAGTTTAATTTTTATTAGCTGTCTGTAGATTACTACGTACTTTAATAATTTTTGTGATACAAACAAGTGTTTTAAAAGGATTTTTGCATGAATTTTCATTTAAATAGCTCTACTAGTACGCTAAATCTGTTTTATGAGTGGTTCAAACCAAGTCAATCAATCCTGGAAATATATCTTTAAATCTTATGGCAGTCATTGCATTTATTAAATTAGACAGGATGTCACGTGCCAAATTATTAATTTTGCTAATTATTCGAAATTAACAAGTTCGTAAATGTTGCTAAGGAATTTCTAATAAATATTTCTATATTTTTAAATTTTTCTACATTTTAATTATTTTTCAGTAAATTGTTTGTAAAACAATTGTTTTCTCAAAGATCTCTCCAATGGCTTACCTTTTCTTCCGACTGCGGCCTTCTTTTTTACCTTTGCGCATATAAAGTATATTGAAAGTATTGTAATTGTAATTTGGAAAAAACATTTATAAATTTAGTCAAAGTCATATATTTTAATATCTAACCCTCTAAATTTTGTTTAAACCAGCGAATTTAAGTTTCATCCACATTTTTAGCTATCCTACTCTGCAACAACATGACAGATGGTGTATTCTAATGTAAAACACCTCGTCTAGTAGTTCTTGGATTTTTTTCCCGCCTGCTTCAGATTATTTAGACTTGGGTGCAAAATAGCTTCCGTTCACAGGCTTTATGCAAGACAAGCCTACCCCCCCCTCCCTCCAGTGATGATGACTGATAATTGCTGGGGGTTAGAGACAGTCGGGTGGCTCCCTAAATTGAGGGAAAGAGGGAACCCCAATTTGGACACCTGGTTAGCTAAAAAAAGTAACAAAAGGTTCAATCCCACCAACTGCTAGTACCAACTCTAGGCTTCTTTGTTCGTATGCAAAATTTGTGCCCCCCCTTTAATTGTATTTATATTTTATTTTTGCCCCTGTTACTCCTTTATTAGCCTGTGCTAGAAAAGGGTTAAATATGCCATAAATTAACTAGCGAGGAGCTACGGTTAGTTTTATGAGGCGTGAACTCTGATGGAACATAGTTTCGACCTTTATTTAGAGGACCGTATTGTATTGTCCCCCAGTTTTTTTTTTTAAATGGTAGTTGATGTCGTCCATGAATGGCATCTCCTGATTTGTTTTTTACGCTAAATATATGAAGTTAGAGGGGAATGTAAAATTTATTTCTTTGAACTGGAAAAATGATTTTATGATAAGATTTTGAATTTCGCTTCAAAACTGGTAATAATTGTTAATATTCAAAAGGCGTTTTTTTTTTAAATCTAGAAATTTTTATTTTATTATGAGCTATTTTCTAATCAAACCATTGAACAGCATTTTGGCCAGTGTAGTTTTACAGTTACCTCTGACTGCAGTTTACATGGTTTGCACTCATGAGTAGTTTATAGGCTATAGAAGATATTGAAACCCCTGTATAAATTAAATTTTATTCTATTGTCCACGTGCATTTGTACAGTTTCAAAAAAAGAAAAAGAAATTTTTTTAAAAAATTCTACCGATTGATATAAACAGATTGTTACTGTGAAAAAAGTGAAGAAAATTACTTTTTTAGTTCCTAGCTTCTTAGCAGTTGCAACAATCGAAAAGCTAATTTTTCTATTATCATTCTAAAGATATACAAGAATGAGGATTCCACTCTTCATACTCCTTTTATATCGTATCATGAGAATCATTGCTATAGATAGTGTTCCCGTGAAGAATATTCTTATAACTTAGTAATTTTCAGACCAAAACATTAAGTTCTTAATATTTGTTAACATTAATTTTTTTAACTTCTCCTTGCTGTCACTTACCACTTAATCATTTTTGTTAATTTGAAATTCAGAAGTTTCTTACATTTTTTACAAATCTCTTTTTGATTAAAGAAAAATAATAAGATGACCAGAAAAGCTTTCGTGCTCTATTAAACCCCCTGAAGTTATAATTGAAAAATGGATAGGAGCTGGGAAAGACTTGTTCACTTTAACCCTTCGAGTATTGTTTGGATTGTATTCTAAGTTTATCAATTCTGTGCTTTGACATCATCTTTTATTTTTAAATACAAAAAAAATCGCTTCAAATATTGTCACTTGGTTTTTACCCTTTTAGCTGGAGGTATTTACATTATTCATTGTAAAGGTCACGTGTTTTGCCTACGGGAAACGTAATCTTTGTGACTTTGAAATAGCTTTCTGCCCTTTTAGATAATCCGATAACAAAGACATTTATCTGAAAAGGAAAACAGTAAAGACAACAAATTAAAATAGTTCTTCCATTCAAATGATGCTGGCAGAATTGAAATTTTAGAAAAGTTTCTTTTCTCTTACAAAACAAATTAGTTTCCCCCTCCCCTTAAAAGTGATATAAAAGGACGTGGAAAGTGATATAATCTGCATATAAAGGGACGTTGGTTATTCTGATTTTTGAATGCCATGCCCCTTTCTGTCCGGTGTCACACCTGTTGCTTTACTATTCATATACTTAAAGTAACAATTACCCGCGTAGAAAAAGCTGAAAATAAAAAAAACACAACTGTCACTTTTAAACGATGCTGTTAGGCAGCTATAAATCAAGTACTCTTTAATTAGAGCAGAAGAATGGAAATGACGAACGAACCTTTAGTGATTACCCCTTCTAGTTATGGAGACTACAATTCAAAAGGGCCACACATACCACTATTGAATATTTCTTTCTTACCTGATATTATAGATTTCAATAAAATTAAGTCTTGCTAGAGGAAAACGCGTCTAATCAGCGTGCCAATTTAACTGCAGAACCTTATACATTTTTAACAGAATTAAAGGCTTACGAAAATGTTTAGTTGGACTTTAGATGATGTATCGTTATTTTACTATAAGATTATGACGTTATGGAGTGTAACGTAGTGACGTCTTCTTTTTTGGTTATTTTTTAACACATACACATCTGGGTTTAAAAATTCAATTTACAATGCTTTAAACAGTAATGGTGGCTGGCCAATGATATTTTCAACATAATTATAATTAATAAACTGGTATTAAAAGTGAGAATGAGCAGTTTTTTAAAATTTCATTAAGACGGTATTTTTTCCAATCTCATGAGATGTTTGTCTTATGCTTATTTAAAAATATATTTTGCTTTATTGCGGTAAAAAGTACGACTGCAGACATTTCATTTATTTAAAAAAATAATGCCATGGTAATAATTAAGGAAATGTGATAATTTTTTTAAATTCCGATTTTGTCTTGCAGTTTGTAAAGAATTCTAATAATTACTGTTAGTTTTTCATGTCTAAAATAAAACAAGTTTCAATGTTTTCATGAAATCGTTAAAAGAATTAATAATGTTCAAATTAAAAAATGGTTTTTAAAAATACAATTTCTAACCTACTTTTATATGTTAGTAAAAAAGTTTTAAATAATTTTAATCGTGAAAATGGAAATCATAATCAAAATAAATCGTAAGTAAAATGGAATTTCATTTCTTGACATTTACAATATATTTTCCTTTTATAGATAATATCCTTCTCGTCTTATTTTTTAGAATTATTTTCCTTATAATACTGAAAAAAAAAATTTTTTTTAACTAATTTTTTTTTGTCTTTAATACATTTCATAATTCATCAGAATAATTATAATTCAATCTCATAATCAATTTTTTAAAAAAACTCGGTCGCATGGAAATTTTGTTTAAATTAATCTTTTTGGTGATAACTAAATTCTTTAAAAGTCTTTTCTATAAATAAAAATAATTAATTGAACTCTGTAACGAAGACTATTTACCTCTTAACCAGAGGGCAGTTGGAAGCAGTTCATAAATCAGTTAAAAGCCAGCCTTTGATGAACATACATTCGAAATTTCAGTTGCCTACTTACTTGTATTTTGGATTAGGATCCATCGAATAAAAGATGCGATACCGAATGTGTTTTTCTATGAATTTTCTGACATCCAGAAAGAAAAATTCAACCAAATTTCCTGGTCATTGCATAATTTTTACGTGGTTTTCTTCGTATATAAGAAAGTTAAAAGTCAATGTCTTACACAAGACTCTAATTATAGATATCAAAACTTTTTTCTTATCTGCATTTCCATTTTCTTCTTGTAAACCTTTGCTTATCTTTCCCCTTCCTTTTGTTAGAGGAAAGGGACGTAGGAAACACAATGTGAGGTTAGGCACTACTATAAAAGACGCACTTCACACAATATCTAGTAATTGACATAATTCCCCAGTGTTATTTTGAAGTATTTTTGAGAAATGGCAAAAATATGAAATAGGACTTCTTTTTCCATACAGCCGACCTACCACTGAACGTAGCAGTATCGACAGAATTTGTTGTGGTCTACTGCTGAATAAGTATTGTCCAACCTTACATAGACCGAACAGTCAAACTAAAATTCCTTTCGGGGTACATGGAATAGTACTGTAACTTTTAAGAGCTAACAACAAAAAAGAATGGCTGAAACCATAGACCCTTTTTATGCTGTGTGAGTTCTTACGTTTTTGCAAAGAGCAAAAACGTAATTATTAATAAGAATAACAGTACTATTAAGTATTATTAATAAGAATAATTTAGGGCTACAAATATTAAAATTTATATCTCATTCCATTAAAATCTACTCACAAAAATATTGAAGAAACACATCTTAAATATTTGTAGCCTTTTTTATGGATGTGTTCCTAGAAATACCTTAGAAAAATTACTAATTTTTTTTTTTTCGTGTGCGTGAAAAGGTCTCATAATTGAATTATTTACTTTGAATATTTTCGAAGTATTAATTGCCAATTATTTTATGCCAGACGTTTTGTTATTTAAATAAACTGAATAAACAAATTTTGCAAATTTGATTGCAAAATCTTTTTACTTAAGTACCGCATTTTGTGTATTATGTATATTATGTAGCAATAATAAACATTTGAATCAAAATTTTGAAATATTTATATTGTTTTCAAAATTTACTTACGTATGCTTAGACAAGACTGGTTCCTTGAAATGTAAGAATAATTGTAAGATATTTCGACAGAAATCTTACTTTAATTTCTTAATATTGTTAATTAGATATACTTTTTTTTTTCATTCATTTTTACTTCTACTACAGAAACTTTTAAATAAGCTATAGAACTGCAATATCATGCTGAAAACTTCCGTTATAATATCAGTAATTCTATTTTTTATTATTTATTTAATCTTCTAATTCATCAGAATTTGTTTTTGTTTTTTGAATTAAAAAAAATTCTGCAAAAAAATAAGTATACACGAAGTAAGTATAAGTAAGCACATGTATACACTATGACCTATAATTTATCTTTGATTTATATTGCTAGGATCAATAAAAAACATATTGTAAAGATAATGGTCATTTTTTTTTCCTCCAGAAAGTTGTCTTATAATTCCAACTGTTTGAAATTTTAATCATTTTTTAATCAGAGATTATTAATAAACAGTAAACTCAGCTTTATCACACAGGCTTTGGAAAAAAAATCTGGATATTGAAAAAAAATTCATCTATTGCCGAGATAGCAATTATGTTTTTTTTTTCCCCAAAAAAATTTGCATGTTTGTTATTGACATGTAACAAAAGCGAATGCATGGATTAATAATTAATCTAAATCAGGACATCTATAATTAAGTGTCCAAATTTTAAATAAGGCCGCTTAGAAAAATAATATTATTGTGTATTTTAAACCGAGTAGCTTTCATTTTTTCAAGTTCTGCAACAATTGTAACTGATATAGTTTATGAAATATATCTTAAAAGAATTTATTAAAATGTTTAAATACTTTCTATAAGACTGTCTTTAGTTACTTAATTTAGTATGTTCTTTTGAATCATCGTGTGCATTGGAAAATTTAATTTGGCTGGAAATGGAGAGCAAAATTTCTTCCCTCTAGTCTCTCCAAATACTGGATTTTTTTAAAAATAAATTTAATTTTATTTATCAATTATTTTGAATCGTTTCATTATTATTATTATTTTTTATAATTTTGGTATGATAACAGTTTTTATTCTGAAGACGGCGCATGAATTATATCTCTCAAAAACATTAAAATTCTTAAATATTTTTGTTGTTAAATTTGCTTTTTACTATCTATATGATAGTAGTTGATTCATTTTTCAATTTCGAAATTATAATAACATTCTTTAAATCTAAAGTTGAAACAAAATTTTTTTCAAATCAGAAAGTTGAAACTTTTTTTTTAATTATTCAGATTTGCCATCAGTTGTTAACAAATTATTTTGTATACGTTTTTCAACTTGAAATCGCATCAAAATTTTCAATCGGTAATTAGCTTGTGAAAAAATAAATCTATCGCTCGCCATTAAGAGATATTAAAATTCTAGTAGTTTTATATCACTGATTAAAAAATAATTTATTAGCATAAAAATCATTAATTTATTAAATATTCAAATTAAATAAACAATTTATCACCCACTACTAATTTTTTAAAAAAAATTCCATGACAGAGGACTTAAAAGAATGATTGCGGAACCATTTCTTTTAAAGTAAACTATTTTTACCTGATGCAATTTCTGCTGACGATTACAGGTTTGAAACTGAATGACATGCTTTTTTACAACCCTTTACGATGAGTGTTATCTCCTTTTTTTTCCCCTTAGAAGTAAATGCAGCATTCTCCAATGCGGTATTATCCGCGCAGGTGTCAGAACATAAATTACTTCAAACTAATAGAATAATTGATATGTACATAGTCCTTAAGTCAGCAAATCATGGTCTATAGCTATAATGAGAGGGGGTAGACTTGCTGGCTGTAAAGCTCTTTTTCAGAACAAAGTCACACCTAAAGAAACGCATACTTTCTTTCTCATTAAGTCTATTCAGAGTCATAAAGTTCTGTCCAGTTCTCAGTATCTTGTGACTGCTAGATAAGGGAGTGAAAAAGTGTGAACAATTACAAGGGGAAAAACTTGTCAAGACGGTGGACCGTGGCTCCTCAAAACCATTAAAATCCTGTATACCACCTGTGCAAAGTGACTCTAAATCAGTTAGTGAAAAGAATTATTGAAAGTTGATGTTGCGAACGTAACATGCATAATTTATTTTTTTATTGCTGGTTTGAGCTGCTAATTGTTGAACAGAAAATTCTCATCTCACACATGCGAAAAAAAGCCGAAATTTTGAATCATTTTATCTTGACAAATTATAATTAAATTGATTATAATGGTTTTAATTTTGCATAATAACTCTCATTTTTATGAAATATTTACATTTTGAACTATTTATAAATTTGCGATATTCAAAGTTTGAGAAAGGTTTAAACAATATAGTAATATAATAAATCATAAATAGTTAAAAGGTAATTAACATTTAGAGCGCTGAATTTTTTTCTGTTGCAGGAATTGAGGACATTTATTATGGATTTTGATCATAATTTTTTATATTCCTATGTAATTAATCAATGATCAGATATTTTAATATTTTCTTTACATAGTCATCACCTCACAGTTATGAATTACAAGGCTTTTTTTCGGTTGCTCGTCTGCATATTTTTATTGTTTAATCTTTTCCGATATTCACAATTCAATATGTCCAATATATTTGTCTGAACAGTAGAACAAAATAGCTTTTATTTATTTTAGTATTTTTAATCATTGATTGTTCACTTGAGAATTTATAATTTTTTTAAAAAATCTTTAACTACTATATTTTAAATATAATTTTTAAAATTTCATTTTAATGAAATTTCACCCCGTTTTCTTATAAATAAACTTGAACATTACCAATATTATTTTTACTAAAAATTATTTACCGTGATAATTTATGATAACAATTTTATTAAAAAGTGAAGTTATTGCTCGGATTAGCATCAATCCAATAAATTGTAATATTTCTAATCTATTTTGCATATGGATAATGTAAAAATAATTATAAAATTTTTTTAGCATGATTAAATTTGCAATTTTTGACAGCATGTGTGCGACTTATTCTCTTAAGATTCATTAGTTTTTCTTTTATATTTTGACACATAAGTCTGCAATGAAATCTTTTCATGTTATAAGCCGACAAGTAAGATCTTCAATCCTTTGCTTACGTATTTCCATTCATTGGACACTTCCAAATTATTTTTGATAGCCACCTCCGATCGAGTGCTCTGTCACATTCAAAGCCTTCCTTTTACAAAGGCCTCCAAAATCGGGAGGATGAATTTTGATCTGCCAAATACCGCCTCTTCCACATCCAGACCGCCAGCCCTGTGGGTACGCAAGCAGTATTAAAGTCATTTCACTGTTATTAGTGTCGTTTTAGAAACGGGACCTCTTAATACTTACGCTATGCAAATAGGTCTTGTCTTTTCCCCCACGCACAGTGTACTCTCCCCCGCACACAGTGCATCATTGAAGTATAAAATCCTCATCTGCCAGCATCAGAGATTTCCACCCATGGCTAAGTGGAAAGCTTATTAAATTGCAGTACCGGCAACACAGGCCAAACCCTACCGTGGCAGTAAAGCCAGGCCGTAATTTTAACTTTGTTTCCTTTCGGGCGTCGTTTCATTAACAAGGCACATACGGGGGGACAGACACACAATCCTCGTGCTGCAGCAGCCAGTCCCCCCACCTGCAGAGTGGAAATGGAATAAAATTGAATTATGATTTCCTCGCGCCCGTTTGCCAGAGTCAAGATTTCACCAAAGCGGGTGTTGTGTCCCCAGAGCATTTTGCCAAGAAAATATGCCAGCCAACCAGCCAGAACATCAAATGCTACTAGTGCCTGCTACTTGTTTGTTGTTTGTCACGTATATCCAGCTTAGCGATCGCACGAGTCTGTGATATCCAATTAAATTCCATATCTTCATTAAGTTGTTTGTAATGTTTCTCTCCTTGGTTGATAGGTTTAGTACCTTTTCCATTGAAAGGAGGATCCGTACCATCAAAAGGACTCAAGTCAGGTGTAGGTAATGGATAATTTTGACGCGGGAGGACTAATATTTTCCGGGGTGTCGCTGTATCAACCTTTGCTTTGAAGGTTGGAAATGAATTTGCAAGAGAAAGGAGAAGACTTAGCTCTCTTTCCATTATGCTTTAGCTCTCTTCCTCTCTCTTTCAAAGACGCGTTTGACTAACAGGTGGTTAATTGGTGATCATATTACGCGCATTCATTGCTTTTAAAAGACACCGAATTTTAAAGATTTCGGGACAAACCGAAGTTTCCTGATTTTAATTGGCTCCCCAAAGATAAACAAGTTTTCATTTCATGTCTTCATTTGCAGCTTCGTATTAAGAAATATAATTGGAATGCAAGCCAGTGCCTATGTTTAGTAACTTGTCCTCTAACCATATTTGATATTACTACAGTCGAATGGAGGCTTTTCTATTCGGTTAATAACTTCGCACGCAACGACCACTCGTTTCAGTGTCCATTTCAAAACAGTTTCATTGATGTTTTTTAGAAAATTAATCAATATTTTATCTAAAAATTTAGTGTTTTTGCTTAAAAAACAAAACATTATTTAAAATTATAAAGCAAAACATTTCAAGATTCGTTTCTAAATTTTGAAAACTTTGACATTATTTTATTTGTAATTATACTTTTTTTTTGTTATTATATAGTTATCCTCCAAATGGTTATTATATTCAAAGGGAATGTTTAAGTTACTAAATAAATAATCAAAGGATTTAATTGAAATGAATATTCTGAAATTAATTTGTGACAGAATTTTCATGGGCATTAATTTATTTTCCATTGCGTTCAATACCTTGATCAGGTATTCAAGAATCATTTCTGAAACTCCTTAACATGAAACAAACAATAAAATTTGGTCAGTCTTTTATTTTGCCACAACAGTAAACATTACTTATTCCCCTGTGTGTTATTATTTGCAAGGGAAAGATATTTTCTGAAAGAGCAAATGCCGATACATTCAGAAGTACTTCATACATACGAGTAATGGGACTTGAGCCAGAAAAAGTTGTGCTACTAATGTCAGAAATGTTAGCTGTTGAGCTTTTGTCATTAGTGTTAGTGAATAAGGCAGATCTGACACCTTCTGGGAGGGTTTTATCTGCCAACTTCTTACAGTCATCATAATATGGGAATTTGTTTGGAAAGAAAATGACAACACTCATAGTAGTTTCTTAATCAGTGTAGATCGTTGCATGGAAAAAATAGGAATGACCACGGAATGTCAGTTGTAATCAGTGCAAATAACAGAGGAAAATGTGTATGTACTCTGCAAGATAAGAAATTGAGCATAGATTCATAAAATTTGGAATACATATAGAGAATTATGCGGCTTATATTTTTAAAAAAATCGTTCAATTTCAGCATTAACTCTTTATATTGGCGAATCTGGATAAAAACATTTAAATTAATTTTAAAAAATAACTTTTCAAATAGTATTTGCATTTTTAATGGAATTAATACAGTTCATATAAAAATGCGGAGAATCATGTTGGGTAATTTGTTATCTTATCCTTATTTGAACAATAAAGCATTAAAATATTTTAATGCTATTTAAACATTCAAATTTAGAATTTTATTAATTTTTAAAAATAAACTTTATTTTATTATCTGCACTTTTTAAAATAAGATTATATATTTCATATAAAAATGGGAATAATAATAATGAGTAAGGATAATTTGTTATACTGACGAATTTGAACACAAAATTTAATAGGTAAAGATAATTTATTATACTGACGAATTTGAATTCAAAGTTAAAAGTTGATGGATAAGTATAATTTATTATACTAATGAGTCTGATCACAAAAGTTAAAATATATTACAATTTTTTAATACTATTTCTACTTTTTTAAATTTAGAATTAATTTATTCTTACTAAAATATAATAACTGGGCAGTGAAGGTGTAACTCTGTATATTGCTGAATCTGAAAACAGCAACGGAATTCCCTATTTTAGCAAACCAACACTTTTAAATTCCTCTCCTGATATTATGTTTCTCCTGACGCCGACATGCTTGCAGGCAAAGAATATATATTATATAAGAATTATACGGTTCTTACAAAAATCGTATTGGATAAAGATAATTTGTTATATTGACGATTCTGAATGCAAATCTGATGGGTAAGGATAATTTGTTATACTGGAGAATCTCATCAAAAATTTTAAAACTGATTGAAAAAATTTAATGCTTTTTAAATATTTTAACTTAAAATTACATTGATTTTTCAAAATAGGTTTTCTTACATTAAAAAAAAAAAAACAGAATTATACAGTTCATACAAAAACGTTAAAAATCATATTGGGTAAGGGTAATTTGTTACATTGAGGCATCTAAACACAAAGTTTAAAACCCATAAAAAAATTTAATATTATTTAAGTATTTTCATTTAGTATTACATAATTTTTTTAAATAAGCTTTCTTGCCTTATTTTTTTAAGTAGAATTATACAGTTCATGCAAAAATGCGAAAAATCATATTCTGTAAGAATAATTGGTTATACTGACGAATTTAAACTTTTAAGTTAAAAACTGATTACAATTTTTTGATATTTTTGTTATTTATAATTACGTTATTCATACCAAAATATAAGTAATGGGCAGTAAAGTATATTACCAAGTCTGAATTCGTGCAACAGAATTCCCTATTTCAGCAAACAAACATTTTTAAGTTTCTCTTCTGATATTATGTTTCTTTTAAAATCGATATGCTTGCGGGCAAAGAATATATATAAAAATTACACACAGAATGTGAAAAATAGTATTGCGTAAGTATTAAAGTTTTATATTATTAAAGATTCTGAATACAAAGTTTTATTAAAGATTCTGAATACAAAGCTGTTGGGTAAGAATAGTTTGTTACACCGACGAATCTGAGCACAAAGGTTAAAACCTCACATTTTTTATAATGCTATTTGAACATTTTAAATTTGAATTACATAAATATTTTAATTACATTAATCTTTAAAAATCTCTTAATTATCTCACTTTTTTAAGTAGCATTATATAGTTCATTTAAAAATGCGGGAAAACCAATAAGGTAATAGTTTGTTATCTTATACTTATCTCAATTCTAAATTTAAAACATTAAAATTTTTTAAATTTATACTTTTTAAATATTTAGAATTACATTACTCATAACTAAAATATAAGTGACTGGACAGTGAAGGAGTAACTCCTTATATCGCCGAGTTTGAATATATATTCGCGCAACGGAATTCCCTATTTCAGCAAACGAACACTTTTAACTTCCTCTCCCTGATATTATGTTTCTCCCAACGTCGATATGCCTGCGGGCAAAGAATGTTTGCAAAGAATAGCATCGCCATTTCCTGTTAAATTCTGTATGCCTTTATTTACCCGAGAGCAATACTGTGACGTATAAGCATTGCATATTCTCTCTGAAATCTATGAAGCATCTTTTAACTCCCGAGGTGAAATATTAAAGCAACTTTTCCGTGACTTTAGCAGAGACGGATCCACCATTAAATCTGAAATTACATATTTTGGATTGCAAGTACAGCTTCACGTCTATCGATTCATTACGTAGAGCTAATCGATTTTGTGAAAAATAATGAAAAATTATCGATTGTTTCGATCGTTATAGAAGTGGTGGTCATTTTTAGAAACTGACCGCCGATGTTATTGGTTTTACGGTAATTAATGGATTGAAAGCCTGGTTAGCCTCGGACTGTTTTTAAAATGCATATAAATTTGGCTTAAAGGATAAGATATCCGTTGTAACTGAATAGGTATTTTGTGTTTTAAACAAGAAAATATTTAATCTCAACTTCCATATGATATGAAATATTTGTTGGAGATAATATTCTTCTAAATACAGGGCGAAATTCCTTTGATTTATACAAATTTATATAAAGAATTATAAGATTTAAAATATTTTGGAAAAAAAAAACTGATGCATTATTCAAACTCTTTTCATAATAATTACTTTATTATTATTGTGATGTTACTGTAAAATTATTATTATAAGTTTAATTTAATGTTAGATATTCTCATGCATGCCTAAGTTACTACATTTATTTAATAATTAATTCAATAGTTATGCATATTCATTTCATTAATTCATATCATTCAACAGTTATTTCCTTATTTTGCATAGTATTTATTAGTTAACTGAATATTATTTTATTTGACTTAATATAATTTATTTGTAAATTTAGTATTTATGAGTTTAACATATAAATACTTTGCATAATATTAATATAATAAAGTTTTTATGGCATTTCAGTATTTATGTGATATCTATATAAATTTGTCAGATGCAGACTTCCATATTCTTGAGCACTATTAATTATAAAGATCATACTTGTATTAGAATTATTTAATTTACTTATTAAATTAATTATTTAACTACTTGTATTGGAATTAATTAGAATTGTTTCTAAATAATCCATGACAATATTTATCAATGATTTACAGCTTTCAAATAACAAGCAGGTTTAACTTTATATGCAATTCCAATTTCTGAAACATTTTAATACAAACATTTTTTTATTGAATAGATCGAACTGAAATAGTTTTGAAGTGCATTTGAGTCTAATATAAATGCCGATTAAATTGATTGGCAATTAACTGAAAGAATTGTAGCTATTATGGTATGTATCTTACAGTAGACATTTAAATATCATGTGAACTTAAAATGATCTTATGGATTGATTTAAAATCTAAAATGCTGCAATAAATTCTTTATTTAATTTTTTAATGATATACAAGGTTCCTTTACCCTTTATCGACTCTTTTCCCAACAATTTAATTGATAAAAAATTCAGAGACTTTACTCCAACTGATACAGAGGAATCTCACTAATTCTTGAAAATGCGAATCTCCTGTATCCACGCTACTTCATCTTCTGTACAACCTAGCAGCCACCGCTGAACGTAGATGTGCACGCCGCTGGATAAAAGAACAGTTTTCAGTAATTCTTAGAAAAATTCAGTGAAGGAATGATTGATTGTATTGTAATATATACTGTTCTTATCAACTTTGAGAAATGGATACTGCAAATCTTTGCATACTGCAGTTTGTTCTCTTTATTTTTAAGAACACTGTGGACATTCTTTAACGGATAATCCCACCAAGTCTATGCAAGAAGTGTGGGGTCCAATTAGGATTTAGAATTAGGGTTAAAATAAATCTGTACTGACGTACCATCACGAGAAAAAACCCTAGTAGCCCTAAAAGTGAAGGTGAAGATAAGGGCTGTATTTCTTTTGGCTCCTAAAGAACCGGTTAGAAGTATCATTATCATTAGAAAAATCGCGGGTTAGAAGTCTCATTTTGCCTTGTACAGTGTTAATTTGATTGATCAACTAAATTATATCTGGATTTTTGCGTAAATTAATATCACTTATATATTCAATTAGTAATCTAAGTCAGCTAGATAATTTTGAATAATTTTTTAATTTATTAAATTTTTTTGGAAATATTTATTCGATAATTTGTGGATATTATGTTATATGCAATAATATATCTGTAAGAAGTGCTACGGTGGAGTAAAATCTGTTCTGCGGAAGCTCATCTGTCCGACTGTTTGAATATATGTTAACATGATAACTATAAGATAGCTAAATGATAAAATTAGCAGATTTATCATCGCCGTAAAATTTTGTACAAAATTCAACTATGGATTTACTGTCTATCGATCTGTACTTTTAAAATAAATAAATTGATAATTCAAAAGTGCAATGTCTTAAATTGATTAAATTTGGTATTGGGTTTTATGACAAAAATTGCAGTTTTGTGTCAAATATTTTTTCAATCGGTTGAGAGTTTTGGACGTTATTAATGCCTGCCAGGGATTAATTGCCAAGAATGATATGACAGATTCCTCAAAATTGCTAAATTCAAGTCAAAAGTTAATATTTCATAACTACTGTACGCCAGTAACAGAACATAACATCTTAGTATATAACTTGTTTATTAAAGTATATGCCAGAGAGTTTTGGGAAGACCACTCATACTGGTTTAAATGAACAACTTCATTGTTTGCATATAAATAACTGGTTAACATTTATATTTACTTTTCCATACAAATGTCATATGATCATTGTATCGCGTTATATGAGAACTAATCGCAATTTTTTAAAATCATACTATTCGAATTCGTAGTGCACGAGAGCGCGTTATAACCAAAAAAGGATCCAAATTCAAAAATTTTAGTCACGATTTTTTTAAAGTAAAGTGTTGAAATGTACAGTTTTTTTTTTAACATAAGAAAGAGTACAATAATGTATAAAGATTATGAAGATGTTTTTATCCACTTAAATACTGCTTAAAAATGGCCTATCACCTCTTAAATCTATTCTTTTGTTAGATTAAAGAATGGTTACGATTTTTTAGAGAGCGATTATCTTTTCTTGCTAAATAAAGAAGAAATTTCTTCTGTGAATAAGGCGAAGATAAATAAATACAATTAGAGGGTGGATAATTTCAAAGGCCGAAATTTGATACTCGAAATTTTATGCATTCCTATTGTCTTGGTGGCCTACATACTCATTGCAGGTATTGTAGCTACAAATTCTTTCATCACACCACGCCTATTGAAATAATATAGCACTTTTTTTTACATTTTTATTTATAGATTATTTTTGGTTATGATGAATTTAAAAAATATCAAATAAAAAATGACTGAATATAATATAGCTAAATTCTTTTATTTTAGCTGTAATAGGGATATCATTTTAGTTTTATATATATGAATTAAGTTCATGATTTAATTTTTTAAATTCTATCTTTAAGATTTTGGGATTATGGATTTGTTATTTTATAGTTGGTATAAAATTTTTGAAGTATCTATTAACTTCACATTTACCTTTTGATATCCCACATTAAAACTTAATTTAAAAATAAAGTTTTTAAAACAGGTATATTTAATATAAATTCCCAAAAATGTCCCAATTTATATTGTGGATGGTATATTTAAAAGTATTCTTGTGATTGTCAAAAATATACAAGACCTATCTGTAAAATAAATTTGATATTGATTATTAAGAATGGGCAAAAGTAACAAAATTATTCCAAATTATAAAAAAATAAATAAAATACTATATTTATTTTTAAGATGCTTATTTCAATTCCGATGAACACATTTCTTAAAATAATTTATTGTTAAAGCTATCTGTCAACATCATTTCCTCTGTGGCTGTTTCAGATTATATTTTCTTTTCGATTTTGAAGTTTTTTTGACCAAGCGATTTATCAACGATTTTTATTATCACTCGATTTATATTTTATGAACGACATTTCACCGATTTTTTATTACTTATCAAATTACCAAACGATTTTAAAACACCTTTTGCAGTTATTTTTCGGTTATGCATTTTAAAATGAAACTTTATATGTCATATTTTTTATTATAAATCTAATGTACTTTTTTTTAAATGTATAAAATGCTGTTTGTGACTTTTACACGAAATACAACTAAGTAAATATAATATTTAAAAATAATTCAGTATAAATGACATAAAGTTTTTAAATCACATTCTGTTTTAATTAATGTTAGAAATACTCTCTTGGCTTAAAGGTCAGTGAAAAAACTCCAATAAAATATTTACATTGATAATTTCTTTGAATATAATATTTATATATTTATCTATCATCAAAATGTCACAAAGTTTTGTTAAATTCCAATTACATTTCAAGATTGATTTTTATACCAATTATTGAGATCAAATCCGATAAGATTGGATTTTTGCGAAAAATTATTACTTATTTTAGGAGGAGCTTGTTATTTATTTTCATTAAAAATTCTCAGCTCATCCCAAAGCAAAATTCCTACTTTACTTTTTAATACAAACCCAAACTTAGCTTTTTTTTTGTAAAATTGTGGGGAAGGGTGTAGTTTTTTGCAGGATATATTTAGATACTAATCACATATTGACTATGTGTGAATATTTTTTGTCTTACTTGTATATGAATTGGTAATTTATATTTGAAAAAAAAATCAAGAATGCACTTAGTTTAACATATTATTCGAAACAATTTGCTATATTACATCATTCATTTTACAATTTATCCAGCAATCAATACAATATTTTTGAACCTTTCACTAAATCGGGTTCAAAATGGCGCTGTATGCTGTCAGCACGTGAGCAGATAGAAAACGGTTATTCGCTTACAGCTTCCTTTTATATATTTAAGATGTAGGTAAATTTAAAAACCAAAACCTTACCTAAAAAATATTTGATCCAAATCTTTAGTGTCGTTTCCGAGTTACACTAAATAAATGTTTATTTCGTGTAACAAATAAAAATTTCATGAACAAGAACTGTCCATTTAAAGATATAAGATTTATATAATGAAAAATGTTACATTTACAAGATATAAAAGCACTCTATGAAGAAAAACAATCCATGTATTAATCCCTTTTATTTTTTGGGAATGATTTACCGTCACTTAACAAATAATTTAAAGGGCTTCTAGATGACCTAGCTATAAAATTGTTTTGAAATGACATAAACAAGTTGCAAACTTAAAGAAATTGTAATTAAACAGATAAAGATTAAAAACATTTTTTTGTAAATAGAGTTTCCTACATTTTTTTTGCATTGATATACATAATTTGGCTAGAAATCATTTCAGGTTCAGTCTTAATTAAAATTCCAATGAAATATATTCGCATCAATCTCTTGATGCCAAACCTCCACCCATATCAAACTTTAACTATATCAAAAACAATTGCTAACTATTCCATCGCCGGAAGAACAATAGAATCATCAATCGGTATGTCGCGGATTCAAGAATCGAATGCAAAATTACCTCACCATCTTTCACCCTCGCATTTAAATGGCCATTTCAGCCTACACCAATGCAATGACAGATTTCCATTCCGGTTTATTGACCCCCATCTAATAACAGCGGTCAGTTTCATTTCTGACTCTTAAATAGGTGCCAACGGGAATCAGAATGAAATAAATCCCGAGTCAAGTTAGAACTGAAGAAGTAGGCGGCGGTGTTTAACTCGCTGGCTTCTCTGAAAGAATAGGTTAAAGTTTTTGCATAGAGAAGAGGAGTGGGGGGACATTCTAGAACAAAGGCCGAACTTGTTTGGACAGTGCTGGGGTAGTTCACGAACGCGGCTTAAATGTGATAGACGAGTAAGATTTACTGTTTTCGGTGGAAAATTTACATGAAGGAAAATAATTTTGCTCGCTGTATCGTTTGTTCCGGTTTAATACACCTTCGGATTGCCCGTTCGGTTGGTTTATTTCACGGAAAGCAACTTCGGAAGAAGTTGTAGATTGTGATGATTCCACTGATTTTTGTTTGGAATTGTTTAAGATCTTTGTCATGTTTTACTTGGAACGAAATGTGAGGTTTCGCAACTTTACATTTCTAGGATTTAGCGCGAAGACATATCAAAAATGGTAATTGTTTAATGTTTTGTGGGTTTTTTTATTATGTAAGTTTCTAAAACTATGCTATATTTCTCATACGAAATTTTATATTTTCTTAGTTAAAATATTTTAATGGTTCTTAAGATAAGATCAAAGAGTAAAATGGCAAATGTATTTTAACACAGAAAAATAATCATTTGTACTTTCTAAACATTTATATTTATGGTTTGCCAATGGATTCTAACCCTCGCGCTTTTACGCACAAGTTAGGATGGGTTTAATTCGAAAAAATAGGAGTGAGAGAAAAGAAGACGTTTACATTTAATAATAAATTAAATTCCAGAAATGCACACATCCTTCAGCGTGTCAGCTCTTAGTGAGCAATCTTCAATTAATCATTATTTAAACTAAATTTCGATTTTGTTCTCATGCCGTCATCTGTTAGTAAGTTTGACAAAAAAGATGAATAAAACAATTCTGCTGTTTATTATATTAATAGAAGTGTGACTTAAAAACTGCTTTTAACTTAATTGCTTTTACTAGCTGTATGAATTCCACACAAAGAATTTAAAATGGTTCGCATCGAGAATTTTTGGAGTGAGAGTCAATTTTATCAATGCCCTAAAAAATAAAAATGCTTATAATTCATTTAAACAATTAAAGAAAGCAAATATCATTACGAAACTTATCATTATCTTTTTTATATTTATTAATTTCTTAGTTGTTTGAAATATTAAATTAAAAAATAAACCCATTTCGAATTTCCTTTTTACTCTCATAATTAACAAATTAAGAATGGCATAATAATTAATTTAAATCATAAACTGATAATCCAACCAAAAATAGAAGCTTCCACGTCACATCATAATAAGTAAAAAATATATATATAAAACTATATCAACTAATAACTTAAATTTAAAATAATAATATCTTGAATAGCTGTTGTCAACGCGTTTTCTTTTCCCATATAACCATACGAATATGACCATACTTTACGAATTATTATAATTTAAGTTGAATTATAGATAAAAATTCATAGACCAACACAAACATCGATTAAATTGACTAGTCAAAATATTGGTTTGTAGTTCAGCTGTAAACTATTGGGAATGGAAATTTTGAAATGTGACTAGATCAGAAAAGGTAAGGTTTAAAATAGGCCAGCCTTTCTAAACTTTGACGTATCAGAATTGCACAGAAAACTTAGGGGCCGTATAACTTTATTGGCTATATTGCCTTTATCAAGAAAAAGTAAATAATTTGATACTTAAATATATGCAATGTAGTAATTTAGATTTAAAATACCACTAAAATTAGTATAGCTACTTTATATAATACATATAAAGTAGCTATACTTTATATTGAGTAAATATGAAACATGAAATTTATATTCAATAATTTTCCAATTTTCTGAATTCAATCCTAAAATGAAAATCCAGATTTATAAAATTGAAAATTGTACACGAATACCTTTCTGTGAAATCAATCTTTTTATAAATTAAATGCTTTTTTTTCTTAATATGCCCCCTTTTTTAATTATTTAGTTTTGTGTATATCAATATATTTGAGAATTTTGAAGTTCAGAAAAACTTTTATGTCTAAAGGAATTGTCACGATAATCAATATACATTTACTTATAAAAATTAGAAAAATAACTAATGAACTAGTTAGGTTCTAAAAATTTTAGTAATTATCTCTGACTATTTTTATTTTATTTACAGGCTTTAGTAATTATTAATTACTTTTTTAACTAGTATAAAACTGCTTTTTATGTATTTTGAATATTAGTTGCAATTTTTGTTTACTAGAATTTTTGAAAGTGAGTTATGGCTTAAGGAAGTTTATTATGTCTTATATGCACCCAAAATTGTGAATTGTAGCTTTATTTGTTATACGTTCAAACTTTAGTAATTATCTTTGAATATTTTGATTTTATTTACATTGTCAAACTTATAGACTTAATGACCACGTGTAGAATGATATTAATTTATTCAAGAACCTCGGTTACAATAAAGCCAACTTTTATATACAGCCATCGAATGTTCTAGAAAAATCCTAGAACGAACTAAAGAGGAAATGACGTACACAGATTAAGAGGAAATGGTAATAACCGAATATTCCAGAAACTTCTGGAAAACGGAAACAAATAAATAAAGATTTATCTTGTTAGGATCGAACCTGCAAGCTTCTTGTCCACAGCCCCATGTCTTACCAATGAGCCACGGAGGCACACCAGTTTTTAGCTTCGCGGCAATATGCTTTAGAAATTATAGCAACACTTTTTAAAAAAAAAAACTTTTATCTAATATAAAAGGACCTTTTATCTATTTTTGAATGTTAGTTGTAATTTTTGTTATCTAGAATTTTTTAAAGCGAGTTATGGTTTAAGAAAGTTTATTAAATCTTGTCTGTCTTCTAAAATATATGATATGTAGTCTTATTTCAGTTTAGTGTTCAAAATTTTAGTAATCATCTTTGAATATTTTGATTTTATTTATATACTTTAGAAATTATTATAGTATTTTTTAAACTAGTATAAAACATCGTTCTGTATATATTTAAACATTAGTTGCAATTTTTATTCCCTAGAATTTTTGAATGCTTGAGTAACAAAAGACACAACTGATTTAATCTACAGATTATTCAACTCTGTATTGTTTATTTATTTTTAATATTCCCTGTATTTTAAGCCATTAAAAACAAAACTTTTAAGTATATTTTTCATTTCTGAGTAGATTAGTTCTCTTTCGTTATTACTCTAGCAACAATTACAGCTGCCAGTGGTATCTTTCTAAATCTCAAAACCTCCATCATTGCTTTTGCGGTAGAAAACACAGCTTTAACTTTGAATCTCTTTTTATTCTAGTTTAGTTTTAGATCTGTCTCTGTAGTAAAGCTATCATTCTGATACGCTTTACTACAGAGCAGTGATTCATCATCCAAAAAGCCATATTCTTTTCCACAGCCTTACCGTTTTTCTGTTGATGTAACATAATTGCTTTGTTATCGCGGAGTTGGTATAATTACAGCCTTTGGATTTGACTTCCTTAAAGCATTTATTTATTTTTCTGACCATGAAAAAAGAAACTAAAGGACTAGGAAATAGTGTTTTTGTTGTTGTTTGTGATGTTTTTAATTTTTTGGATTCATGCATCAAACGAAATCGCTCTCGTTTCAGTGTGACACCCCAAGATAGAGATGTACGTTTGCGTGTGGTCTCTTTGTGTGTTTTCATTTTTATTTTTTCATGCTGAAACATTTGTTTGAAAGTAAGTGGCAACACGGCAATCTTGATTTTGATATTTCAGGATGTTTATCGAAGTAGAAAAAAAAAAAAAGATAGAAAGAAACGATGAATTTTTCCTGTTTTCTGAATGATGTTTAGAATTTCTGAAATATCCGTGCTTGATTGAGCAGTTAATATTTGTTTCCAAAAAATGCATCTATGTGTATTTAAAAAAAATCCATAATGGAAAATCGTTAATATCAAACATTTTGGCATTAGTTTAAGACTTAACTTCTATTTTATAAAACATAAATTAGCTCTGCATTATTAAAAAACAATGTACAAAAAAATCTAATTACGACTTTTGGATTTTTTTAATGTCTTTTAATGATAATGCAGGGCACAAAAATAAACGAGGATTTTCCATTTTATTTTGTTGGTTTATTATGTTTTTGTACTTTTAAATTAGATGATCTTGTTACGTATTATTAACTAATTAATTATAATTATTTAATTTTTAATGCCCCGTTTGTTAGACTTGGCATTCATTCAGTAATTCATTGTAGAGCAATTACTATTTATAATATAGTTTACATATAATGCAACTGTGTTCAGGCTGCTAAACTGTTGGTTAAAATCCCCAATTGATCATAGGCTTCGTGTAGTCCATGAATGGAATAGTTAAATGTGTGAAATGGAGAAATTCTGATAATTTTATGCCTGTTTATATAACACACACACATATATATTATCAGATTGTTGGTTATGAATCCATCACAGCACTTATTTAAGGCAAAAAGCAGAGGCGGTTAATTTTTCGAATACTATTGATGTAAATATTATTACATAGTGCTACAAAAATAACTTCCACAATTGTTATGTGCAGTAGCATCTGGATGTATTAATTATAATGCTATTGCTTTTATTCATCAATATTCAACATATCATCATCAATATTCATCAATACATCATCAATATTCAACAAAATTATTTGATATGTTTATGAATGGGTGAAAATTATTATTATAATAACTTTCAGTAAAATATATTCGTTCGGAAGAATAAATCATTTTCTAATGATGGATTTTGATTATTTTCAAATATTTAAATCTTGTTCATCGTCTAATTTTAAAAATATTGAAAAAAAAATTAGCATTTGCAATTTTAAGCCATTTTGTACAAGTAAACATTTTCAGATACTGGTAATCTCAAAATTCGCATAAAAGATGGTAATTGTTTCATCAATCTAATGCAGTCTTTTCTTTTTATTACTTTTATTAATATCTTTTCCATAACGGCAATGTAATATTAAATTTAATAATAATGACTTTTAATTTTCTTTTCCACTTATCATATTACATGGTGTATTTCAGTATTTTTACCATAACTTTGAATTCTGCGATCATAAAATTCGGAGCATATGATCACAATTTTAAAGATTCTATGAATGTTTTCTTCGTTTTTTAATACCCGTGTCCTTAAAAACAATGGTAATAAAAATTTATCACAAAATTTTTTTAAAAAAGAATTTATCCTCTTTATAAAAAGAAATTCCGAAATAATTTTCTTTTTGCAAACGGGTCAGTGCAGTAATGAGGGGTCCTTGACGCAGCTGTGGCAGAGTGGTTAAAACGAAGGAATTGAAATCCATTGGGGTGTCCTTGCGCATGTTCGAATCCTGTCGGCTGCAATGTATTTTTGTCTACATTGAATTTTATCAATGTTCGGGACATATGATAGCTTCTATTTCTATTTTTTAGGACACAGTTTTTCTCGTTGATTCTAACTGCTACCTTCTTTCATTATTTTTGGAGTTTTAGATTTGTAGCATCTAAGAAATCGTCTTTGTACTATTTACTTGTATTAATCTTTTTTAGAGATATCATCTGTCTTTTACTAATAGAAAATATTTGTCCTTACATAGTTTATAACGAGTTTTAATTTTCTTGTTAATTATATTCATTTGATTCATCTCATCATGGTTTGAGTCTCTAGCACCAATTATTTCAAATCAATGTTTTGCAAAGTCTTATACTAATGAAAAACAACAGGCTTTTTTCAGGATTTCTGTTGTATTGGAGTGTATGGCATTTTGCAAGCCCGAGCGTCTCTTGTTTTTTCACTATCACCAACAAGGGCCAAAAATACGATTGAGCTACTTCATGAGTTATACTCGCTTACACAACCCCTTTTTACAGTGGAACACATTCACACACTTCACAGATAGAACACAAGGGAAGAATAAACATACCCTACCTGAGACTCGAAGCCTGGATGCCCAGATCAGGGAGAAGATGCGCTGTCGCTATGCCAGGATGCCGGCACTGTGATTTATATATTAATGAAAAGAAAACAGGAATTTTCAATTAAAGGAATACAATTGATGAAATTTGAATTTCCCTGAACAGTATAAGAAGCTATCTTAGAATTATTTAGAACCATAGTAATTTTATCGTAACGACTAGATTTTGGAAATGCAGAATTTGGATTTGAACCATAATAATAACAAAGATCTGCAATGTATGTTGACTATGAGCTAATTAACTTCACCTATTAAGTTCAAATGTCTACATGTTAGTTTGACAATTTGATGAGAAGATGTTGTTGTGATTTATGGGACTTTACAAGCCCTCTGACAATTGGAGCCTTGGGAGGGTCTCTTCAATAGCACCAACTGGTACCAAGAGTACGACTTAGCTACTTCATGTGTCACATTCGCTTGCACAATTCCTTTTTAGGGGGGTATCACAGATAGAGCACTGAAGAACAACCACATCGAACACAGGACGTCCAAAACAGGGGGAAAACGCTCTATCCCTATGCCTGGTTTGTGTCATTAACTTATCATCATTATTCATATTCTTTAATCACCCCTCGTTCAAAATTAGGAAAACACTCTTTACTAACCTTATTGGTGCTTGAAAGTGGGATGTTAATGACACGAAACTAGAAAATTCCGAGAATGATTTATTTGATTTATAGAAAATGATACAGACCACATTCTTAGCTATTTTTTATATAAAAAAAACGACCTATGATTTTTAATATGAAATCTTAAATATTACCTTCTGCTTAAGGAAAAGACAACTACAAACCTTGAAAATTTCCATCACTTTTGCTTCAAGGTCTCGAGTGGACATACACATTTTTAGTCGATTACTTCCGCCAAGGTTCCTTCCAAACCCATACGCTTTACTGACCATCGTCCAAGTTTGCGAGAGTCCTTCTTTACTTTAATGAAAGTTCTCCTTTTTTTGCCACCATTTTTTTATATCCCTCCTCCATTCTCTTTGCTGTCTATATGTGCGTGCAAGAAGATGAAAGATTAAGGCACGATGGATTCAGTGTGGGGGGAGGACACTATCGAAGGATTATCGATTGACGTCCCCCTTCTAGAGGATTTCCACGCGATTATTCTTTTGGCAAAGAAATGATGGAAGAAGGGGGGGGGGTCACAAGTGTAGGTGAACGTCCCTTTCCGATTTGCTTGAGATATTGAACGGTTTGAAGATAGGAATATGCGCTTCTTTCAGGCAGGGGGGGAGGGAGCTGAAAAAAATTGTATATATGGATATCGATTTTTAACGTCTGAGTTACGGACAAAGGCTAGCGGAATATAAACGAACGCGATGGCCAGGCGGCGAGTTGGCGGGCAGTGTCTTCTGGGCAGAGAAAGCGTCATCAAGATTTGACTGTCGTTTTTCAAAACTCTGACGTTCCCAGATTCGCAACTGTCATGAGAAGTTTCCTGGTTTTATAAATGACGGAATCTGCAATTGGATCGAGGAATTGTTATGGGTTTCGCTTTTGTTAGAGTTTTGTTTCAGTTTTTGCTAAATTTTGTATTTTAAGAATGGGTTAAACTGGGTTTTTCCCCCCTTTCTTTTATTCTTTTCTGATTATTCTTACCCCCCCCCCCGATTTATTTGAAAAGACTCTGTTGAAAGAATAAGTTTTTTTAAAGAAAAATCTTCTAAATAAAAATTGCCGTACTTATTTTTTCTGTTATCGCGTTGTTTATGAATAATTACAAAATTAGTTAACTAATTCCAAAATTTGTTTTATGACCACAATATTTTGAATTCAAGCGCTTAAAGCATGATTTAAAATATATTCTAAATTGGAATTTCGTCATAGCTTCCGGTTTTTATTGTTTGAATATTAGAATATAAATAATCATAATTAATTCAATTTTTTTTTTTCCAAATTTTATAAGCATTAGTTTTTCTCGTTTTAACCGCGTCTTTCTTTTTTAAAAATCTCTTATCTTCATTTAAATTTCAAAATTTTGATTTAGTGAAGAAGACATTTCTTTATAATATAATTTTGAAAATTTAAAAACTTTTTGAGACGAATTTTACTTTTTATTCAACTTAATTTATTTTATTTTCAACTTAATTTTTTTTTAATCTTGAAGAAAAAATGCACCTAAGAATGAAGTTGGGGTTAATTTAATAAAATTTTCATTCCCATGACAGTGTTTTGAGATGGATATTTTAGTTGTGAATCATTATCAACTGACGAATATAATGGGATGCCATCACCTCTTCAAAAATTTTACACAATGCCAACATGAACACTTTTGACCTTCAATATTCACATTTAACGTTTACAGATCTAATATGTTGCAGATTTTTAATGCATTCGGATTGAAATCTGAATTTTTCTGATCCCTGGGCCTAGACCCATAAATTTGAAGCATAGACTTTCTTTGAAATCTAAATTTCATCGGGCGAACTCAAATTATTTTAGAGTTATCCTGTTTCCAAATGAAAAGATAGACATACCAGAAACTTAATTTCTGTCCATAGAGAGGTTTGAAGACTGAACATTGGCCTAAGCATTTTTCTGAAGTTTCAAGACTTTCAAAAATTTCAAACTCCAGAATCTGAAGTCTTGAGTTTGAAATTTTTGACGATTACAATGTATTCTTTTGTATTGGAAAAAGTCAAAACCAGATGCTATATTTATGGAACTCATATCTAAAATTTATACTAGAAGTTTTATATAGTATATTTAGACTTTCACTTTCAACTGAAACTAACCTTCTTAATACCTTTCTTTACTTTCTCTGATATTCATGATATAAAAGAAGTCCTAAAACTAACGCAGGATTTGAATTTGCCCCCATTTGTTGACAAAAGAATTGGCGATTCTATTAAAAAATAAACCATTAGATAGCTAATAGCTTCGTAAAAACGGAGGGTTACAAGGTAGAACAATTTGCTAACATAAGATTTGAATTAAATAATAATAATTTAAAAATCATTTGAAATTGTTATATTTTTATTGAATCGTGCAATATATAGGATAAGGTTATGTATGGAGTAACGCATAGAACAAATGACTTCCTTGGCACAAGCGTGCTCTTTTATCGAGCTCCATGACCATTTATCATAAATGTGACTGAAATTCGTTGATGCAGAGTTGAGTTTCTTTTTTCAATGTAGGCGTTTTGGCATAAACCTTTGAATTCAAATAATCCCATAAAAAGAACTCCAATGGTAAATTACGCAATCTATGGATAAATTCTCAAGTTTTCGAACTTTGATCATCATACATTGTATTTTTGAAATATTTTTCAACAATGAAAACACGTTGTACTATCGGGCAATGCTCCATTTTACTAACCCTAAACTATCAGGTGTCAAGCAGTTATTTTAATAGAATTGTCGACATTTTACTACATGAGTGATGACATATCCAAATTTTGCATTAATTTTGGTCACTTTTTATACTGTAAAATATAGAGATTAAATTTATTTAAAGTAGAAATAGCTCATTGAAATTCTCACCATTATTTATACACAGGTAGATATATCACATAAACCCTTACTCATGTGGGCTCAGCAAATTGGTTCAGTAGTAAACACTATTACATTCAGGAACTCGATAGAGCGCATAGGCTATTTCTCACGATATTATTTAACCAAGTGTGAGACGCACATGGATAAATGATACGTTGGTGTAAATCGTGGCCGAGCTGCTTTACATCATTACAGGGTTTGTACACTGCATCAGTATCACGATCCCGTCAAAACTGTGTCCACAAGACTATTTGCTGCAGCGTGTTTACACGGTGATGCATCACGTCATCATTTATTCTAAAATGTCTAATTGATGAAACCTCATAGAATCCTTTTACTAATCGCATTGATCTGCAGTAATGTGTGATTGATTAAAGCAATTGCCACTCCATGTTAGATGTAGTTAGATTGGAGATTTCATTGGAAGGTGATTAAATGTTTGACATGTAAAACATTGCGCAATCTTTTCGTTTTTTTAAACCTGATATCCATACATAAATCAAAGAAATAGGTGCTCATATAAATCTTTTGGATTTAATAGAATGAGCTTTAGATTATTTATAGAACTATCCATTTATAAATAATCCAAAGTCGTGGATTATTTATTAATGGATAGTTCTATTATTTTAGTCTTGGCATCCTTCATTGAATGAATAAATTGCATGGTTTGGTTTAGTGTTTTGGCACAGGGACCATAGATATGGACATGCTTCGGCAGACTAAATAAAATTCTTTCAATTTAAATTTCGAAATTCTGCAGTATAGGAAACAATATGGAATAAAAATAGAGAGTAGATAAGTTTAAAAAAATAAAGGACAGTAAACTAAATCGATGAATAAAAATTAATTGATTTTAGAAAAGGTAAGAGGTTATCACGTTGAGTTTTTCCAAATAAAGTAGATGAAACAATATTATTAGATTTAAAAAAATGTAAACGCTGTACTAAAAAATTTGGATGAATAAATTACAAGAAAGTTCAAATTTGATGATTAATTTATGGATGGTTGTCCACATATTCATTTTAACAACGGCATAAAAAATAATATTTTTTCTAAGAAAAGTAAACATTAATAACTAGTTTTGGTTTTGCTGTTTTATGGAATACATATATAGCAAAAATACATAAATCTTGTGAAAACAGAAAAAAAAAATACAATTGGCTCGTGCATCGCATGATTAATTTGCTAGTATGAACCTGCATCTTAAACGTGAAAACAAGATCACCATAACTCTTTAGATATGGTTTTTAATAATATTTTAGTTTGATTTAACATTATTTTGTGCGTATTTAAGTTATGATAACAAATTAAATATATAACTTTAAGATAATAATCAAAGTCAATTAATATTCTTAATAATTTCAATATAATTTTCAATATTAATTCAATATAATTTTCAATATTAATTCAATATAATTTTCAATAATAATTCAATATAATTTTCTTAATTATGAAGCAAAATAAATTATAAGCATAATTAATATATATACTGAATATACAATTGTGATTATAAATGTATATACTTATTGAGAAAATATACATAATGAATGTACTGAATCATCATGACATCTGTCATTTGTATAATATCTTGGTGATACATATATATATTGAATTTTATTTCTGATGATATTTCATACATATATACTTAAAGCTACGATAAAATTTTTATAATTAAGAAACAAAATAAGTTACAAGAGAGAAAACATACGTAGAAATATTACATATGAATCCCTATATGACTCATTCATAAAATATATATATCTATATAATCTCTTGAAAAAAAAGCAATTTTTATTTGAATTTATTTAATATTTTATACCTATATACATATTTAATTCTTTGTGAAATCTTTCTCTTTTAGTTCTTTTTGAAATCTTTATCTATTAGTACTTTATGAAAACTTTATCTGTTATTTCTTTATGAAATCTTATCCCAAAAGATTTCCGCAATTATTTTGGGATAAAAATGCAGCTCCGATTTGGGGTTTTCTTTATGTGATATTTCATATATATACATGCCCATCATATTTACCTTATCCACTCACCCCCATACAAACGAATGGGCAGTCCCCTTCTATTTTTTCTCCGCTTTATTGGAATCTTCCGTCCACCCACTAACTCAAGGCGCTGCCCCACCCCAAGCGATGTACGAAAAAAAGTTGCCATACAAAATAATAACAGAGAGGGAGAAGCACTAAGAAAAAAAAAAGAAATCTTTTGCAGTATGGTAATAGGGTTTACAACGCGCAACGCTCTCGGCTCTCCCTCGTTGCTATGACAACTGCATCGCGTGGGGACGGGAGGATGCTGAGTGAGGGAAAGAGATGAGGGAGGTTGAGAGAAAAAAAATCGTTGGCGGTAAAAAAAATCGGAAAAAAATAACACATCTGGTGAGGGGAGAGCGGAAAAATTGTGGTGACGGGAATATTAAAGGTAGACAGGAGAAGGTAGGAGATGAATTTTGCTCTGATTTTGTCACGTGACATTGTTTGTTTGTATTTTCGATGGTTTGGTAAGTTTTTTTTCTTATGTTTTTGTCTCTCACGCATACGGCGTAACTACATAACTTTGGGGGACAAAAAGTAGGTAAACTAGCAGATATTGTTTCTCCTGCTGCGTTTCGTAAATATTTTGTTTTCCCTAGCATCAGGTCTTTCTATCGAATTGTTTCAGAGACTGTAGTTGCAGACGTTGGAATTTAGTTAGGAGACAAGTCCGATCTTATTTATTATTGTTTTCCCTTACTTACAACATTTCTTCACTAAGAACGTGTTTATTTGAATAATCGGTATTAGACTATTAAAGTTTTCTGAAAAGAAACTGATACAGAATTTCTTAATTCGAAAAGAGACATTTAATATGATGGATATTATATGGATTGCAAAAGTATTCCATACATTTGTAAGAATTTTTTCATAAAATATTAGTATTTCTTACGTTACAAATAAGATATACTCAAATAAAAATAATTATCATCAAGAGTTAGTCTCCCCCAAACTTTCTGGTATAATCTTTAATAAATGTATTTCTGTTTTATTAATCGCATACTATTGGATTAATCTGTATCGATACTCATTTTGAGCGTCTTGTTTCTAATTGATTGAAACCAATATTTAATACGGAACTATAATCGTAATTACAAAATCACGTACTTGTTTTCATGCATTTAAATTATTGCATTTTCGAGTTATCGTGTTTTATTTCTCATAAAAGCCCAGACAGACGATTTCTACCTTCGCTGATTTGGTTCCATGTTTGATAATGCATACAGCCTCTTGCACCTTTGATATTAATTTTGCATACCAAATCTCTTTAGTTCCCTTCGTTTTATAGGAATCGTTAACCTGTATTCCGGCTATCAAACAGACACAGATTTCGCTGAATGGATTTCTTTCAAAATTTGAAAGAATATTGCACATTTGATGAAAAGACCATATACTAAATTTCAGTCGTATACTAAACTTCATTTTAAATTTTTATGAGCAACAACACTTTGGATGTCAAATATCTGTATCGACTTTTATTTATCTGGCTCTCTTAGTTTAAGATTATTTTGTTAACAGAAGATCTGGAAAGTAATATTTATATATTTCGTTCAAAATTTAATAGTAATTTATAAATACGTTGTAAAGACCATATGCCAAATATTATCCTTTCAGCTCAAAGCATTTAAAAATTATTCTGCTCATAGACAGATGCACTTTTCCAAAAGCGTGTTTTTCAAAATGAAAAAGGATTGAAAAGTGGAGATTCTATGAATTCTCGCGTTCGATTTTTCTTTTTTTAACGATTACCATACTTACTGCATGAAACGAGTTCGAAGAATAAAGTGGTGTGTTTTGATACTTTCAGTCTAATTTGATACCGATAAAGCCCATACACTTACTTTTTGTTCGAGAATATGAGTATACTAGAAATTGAGAAATGATAATTGTCTAATTCATAATTTTTGCCCTCCAATTTTAGAGGATAAAATTATTCTAAATTTCGTGTAACTTAATACCTTTAACGTGAAAAATTTAATAATAATTGGTTGTTCTTATATTTTTGATCAACATAAGACAAATCTTTGAAATAATATTCTATCAAAATTAAGGAATTTGATAGAGTATTATTTCAAAGATTCGTCTTATGTTGGTCAAAAATTTTATCTCATGATCAAGGTAGAGTGGGTAGCTGATAATCCCCGTCTATTGCTAGTGGCTTAGTAAGTGCAAATGGCAACATTTTTATGCTTTTTCATTATATTTCTGTTTTAAAGATGCCATAAAACGGACTAATACAATGTTCTCAGACATCCCCCTAAGCCTAACGTCACTTGATGTTGCTTACTCTACACAACTGCTCATGCTGACGAGTTTAATAACATAATCAATTTCAACTTAAATCAACCAATTCTTCATTTGTTCAGTTACGAATTTTCGAATTTACAAATTATTTTCACTTCATGCGCAACTGATGAGTTCTTTTCGAAAAAAAATTTCACCAACTGTTTTTGTACTTAATAGCATTAATGCCCATCCATAAAAAGCAGATGATCTTACTCATCCGCCTTCAAACTTCAGGACAACTTCATTTACCACCAGGTTGTCTACCTTACTTCTTGGAAATACGAATACAACCAAGACTCTATTAAGCCTCACTTTCTTTATCAAATCTCATGAAGCATGACGAATGAGACCTGCTAATAGATAATATATTGCCCAAATAAGCCATTACACCATGGGTAAAGGGCAGGTAGCTAAGATAATAGAAACTTGGGCAACGATTCTAATGCTATCTCAATCGAGCCACATAAAGTCATTAAGCCATGAGCACATGGTATAATAATTTTCAGAGATGTGCAGCGCAATAATAGTTTTATTCACCCCGTAAAATTTTCAGCGAGAATAATTTGTTGGTGGTCATTTTCGATCTTGTATTCCGCTGCTACAGAAGAGAATTGTTTTATTTTGAAATGTCAAAAACAAGTTAATTGCATTGTTGGATGCATATGGGTATCATCCTCTGTGGGTTGATTTGTGGGAGGTAATCTTCTTCTTCAAAAAAAGTGTTTTGTCTGGGAATTCCATTCTTCGATTTGCTTTCTCTAAAAGGATTAATGTTTTAGATGGTTACAGTTCATTGAATTTAGAAATGTAGACTCATTTTTGTGAATAAATAACTTGATTTGTTCTTGATTTTTTTTAAATCTTTAATCTATGATAATTTGTTTATGTTTTATTTCGGATTAGAGTTACAAATTAGGTGTTTAGTTCGGTAAAATCAAATGATAATTATCTTAAATTATCCAATTCAGAAATGCCGATAAATATTTGAGGTTTTTTTTTAATTTTTTATTTATGTTTTTTTTTTATCCAAAGGATTTATTCGTGATGCGATATCTGGGAATATTATAAAATTTTGCTTCGAATATCAAAACTTTTTTATTATTTAATACTTTTTTTCTTCATTTGTAATAATAAGAAATAGTTAATAATAAGTTGGATTTTACTTGCGTTGGTATATATTAATAATCTGCACAAAAATTTCGTTAAAAAATTTGAATTGCAAAAAAATCACAGTTCTTTAATCTTTCCTAATGACATTACATTAAATGTAGCAAGAGAAAGGCTGCTAAGATTTCACAATTATTTATAGTTTTATCACAATATAATGCTTGACATTACTTTATTGAAGGAACCAGAAACAAATTTTGTATGTGATGTGACTTATGACACTTTACAAACCCACTGACAGTTATCTGTCAACAATTAAAGCTGAGTGTGCGTCTCTTGTTTTTTCAGTTTCACCAAATAGGGCTAAGATTTTTTTACTAACTTTTGACATGGCTACTTCATACGCCACATTTGCATGCACTACCTCTTTTTACAGGGGGCACATTCACACACCTCACTGATAGAACACAGAAGAAAAACTACGTCTGAACCGGCACTCGAACCCTGGACACCCAGATTACGGGGAAGACGCGCTATCTCTTGCCAAGACACCAGTAGAGTAAAAAAAAAACTTTTTACCAAATTTATCATTAAGAAAAATATTGATAGTCAGTTATTTTCCATTTCAGAATTCCTTTCTCCGAAGAATTCAAAAACTAACGAAAAAAATAAATAATTTGGCCTTACTTTGTAGTCTTAAAATAAAATTGAACATTAACCATTGATTATTATCTTGAAATAACAACAACTCCTAACATTGAAAAAAAAGGTGCAAGTGTATCTTTGTCACACTTTTCGACTAAATAAAAAAATAGAATCATAAACGTTTCAGTTACTTAACCCAATAAGATTTTTTGATTTATTTATTTCCATAAGTTATTATTATTATTACTATTTATAATTATGTAGCATAGTAACTTTTTATAATTATTAATTAATTGTTATACCTAAAATGTTAACTTAATTTCTTTCTTTCTTTCATACTGAAAATACAAATATTGAGCCACTAATCTGTAAGAAACTTCCTTCCCTTTTCCGAAAATAATCTATCTGATATAAAATCACTTTGCAGACAATTTCAATCTGCTTTTTATTACATGGCTAGATTTAAGTCAAAGAAGGTAGGCAAGTATAGGTAATCTTACATGAGGTATAACACCTTCCCCGCACACACGCGCACTTTTATTTTCCAACGATTCGAGAAAGGACAGGAAACGTCTCCTTTTCTCTAAAATAATTGTCGTTTTCAAAAAAAAATTTGAGATCTCATCAGACCGTCATCTAATAATTGAAAGAAAAGTATATATAGAAGGCGCAATTAAAATTATCTAAAAATCCTATTTCAATCATATATATCTCTGGATAGCATTTCGTGTGAGAATACATGTATGTCTTTTTGCTTAAATTCAACAATGGAATACGAAGATAAACTTTGATTTTTGCTGTAAATTTTTCCTGTAACTGATATCCTAACTCCAAACTAAAATAACCAAATGGAGTTTTGGTATCTATATCATTGTGTAGTATTTATAGTTTTCTAAAGCATAAGGAACAGTAATAAAGGATTACATAGTAATGAAGAATGCATATCTGACTGTGATAAAAATTTCAAATGCTTTTGAAATGCTTTAGTGCCTAAGCTCCTATTAGCTAATCAGTACTTGTCGAATATTCATCTGGGTTAATATACCAACTAGAAGCATGTGAAATCTTCATGTTTTATTTAAAATGTGGCAACCGTTCATTGAGGGTTCGTTCTAATCATACATGTTGTAATGGTGCATAATACAAAATATTATTATTATTTTCATTCTGCTATTTTAATGCGTAATATTATAGACATTTGAAATGAATGTATTATTGGCAAGGCATCTCTTTTTTTTTTCTTTCTATAAGAATTCTTTCCTTACTTCATTTTTAATACATTATTAAATCATTGAGAATGAATAATTTTGGTAATTCCATTTATCCGTATGAAGTGAATGCTTAAATTTTCGATATACTAAAAGGTTAAGGGTGAATAATTTAGAATTTCCATTGATTTTTTTATATGGGTGAATAATTGCTTTTCTCTATAATACTGTTTAAGTGTTTCTGTTAAACTTAAATCTTACTACCTACAATATTATATTAAAGATGTTTAACGTAGCAGTATTTTCAATGTATTGTTATATAGTTCAAAATTAATAATGTTGGAATTACTATCAAGTTGTTAAGCTAATTCTCCGATATAATAATGATTAATGGCTTTATTAAATTTATTTTCCATCATCTATGATATAGTGGTAAACATCAGGTTTTTTTTGTATTTACTTTCTTTTGATAAGAATGCATGCAGCAAATTTTTTAGAGTATTGTTAAATCGCTCCGAAATGAATACATTCATTAAAATTTTTAAAGTAATAAACCATTTAGAAGGAACTCATCCATTAACATTTTTTAAAGTATTGTAAAATCGTTCAGAAGGAATGCATTCATTAAAATTTTTTATATAGTTCAGAAAAAATGCATTCTTTAAAATTTTTTATATAGTTCAGAAAAAATGCATTCATTAAAATTTTTAAAGTTTAGTTAAATAGTCCAGAAGGAATATATGAATTAAAATTTTCAAAGTATTGTTAAATCGTTCAAAATGAAAGCTTTAATTAAAATTTTTAAAGTTTTGTTAAATCATTCAGAAGGAATGCGTTCATTAAAATTTTTAAAGTATTGTCAAATCGTTCTGAAGGAATGCATTCTGAAATCCTGTTTCAGGTTCTACACGGTGAATAATTCACCGACGTAATAATGATTAAGAGCTTCTATTAAATTGCTCTCTCATCATCTCTGATCCAGTGTTGAAGCAGGTTTAATCAGTTAAATGTCATTATATAATCAAGTCTTATCATCAAGTAATTAACAAATCGTAAATTAATTTTAGTGTAGAGCGGTGCGATACAAAATAGACAAAAAATTTAAACAACGGATGAAAACCTTATAAGTTTAAGTTATAAGCTAAGTTCATAAGTTTAAATTTATGTTATATCAGTTTTAGATATGAACTTTAAATAAAGTTTTCCTCATATATTTTTGGTATAGTTTATTGTGATACTACCATTTCCACTTCTAACATATTTTTACAGGCCTTCCCAGATCATTATCTTTAGTTAAAAATCGCAACTCGTTCAAAAATTTAGATATAAAGTTAACTTACGAATAAGATAGAGAGAGTATTTTTTAAAAATAGGTGCTGAAATTACTTTAGGTAATAATTTGATTAACAACAGCATTCCTTAAATGATCATACTGAGAAGTTATTGACATTTAATAAATCAAACATTTGAAATAATGTTGTTAGGAACATGTATTAATCACTATCTTATTGTATCATTTGTATTATGTTCAATCTAATAGAATCATTCTGCATTATTTTAGTTTAGCTGAATCGTAATTTTGAACCGCGGTCAGATGACGAGGACAACATCTGAGTTAATATTCCCCTCTCCAAACTTTATAACCTCACCAATAAAAGTGTCTGTATTAATTTAAAACTCTTCTTCTTAATATGCATTTCATAAATAACATATATGGAAGAAAACATTACTGAATTACGAAATTGTTCTGGCTATGGTGCTCATTCAATTCACACAAAGTAATGATAAACCTATAGTTGTTAATATCTTCTATAAATTCTTCTTCTTATTCTTCCTCTTATTTTTAGGGAATTTACTCTAATATACTAACATTTACATTATTTTAAAGCGTATCTTTCGAATATAAGCTTAAACACAAATATCTTGTTGTATACCCGACAATGTATCTTGTTCCTATTTAGCACATGTTAAATTTCGATATATAAGCTTCACATGACTTTTCCAAAAGGCAACAAATAGTGTTTGGGAGTCCTTTTTTAAATGCTTTATAAACTTTTGCAAGAAAAACCAATATATGGCAAGAATGGACATAGAATTAGATTTAAGCTAGAACTGAATAAATTATTCTACTATTAAAAATGCTATCAAAATATTAGGGCGCTTCCATAAGTTTCTTTCCTTTTTCTAAAATTAAATGAATATACAATATTTACTGTTTAGAATATTGTTTATTTTGTTACATAAGAACCCTTTTGCTCTATTGCCTTCTTCCATTTCTCAGGAAACATCGTCACGCTTTCTTTACAAAAGTGTTGGGTTTTGGAACAGAAATAATCTTCAAGGTGCGCTGAGGGATTTATAATCTTATCACGAAGTTAATTTTTTAAGGATCGAAAGAAGTAATAATCAGATGAAGCGAGATCTGGAGAGTATGCAGGATGAGGCAAATTATGCCAATGAAACTGCAAGAGCTTCTCTCTTAAACTAATACAATATGTGGCCTCACGTTGTTATGATGTAAAATCGACTCGTCTATTGATTACTCTGACTGTTTCGTTCTTTCTTTTGCTATGACAATTTTAAATGAATCCTGTTGCTGACTTATTTATTGTTTCACTTTGAGGAAGGAGTTCATAGAAAATAACGCCTTTCCAACCCCACCAAATGGATAAAAGAACTTTTTTGGGATGTAATCTGAGCTTTTTGAAAGTTGAGTTTCTATTGTCCTTACACCAAGTGACACAGATGGGTAATAGACAAGTATGCATATTTGCACAAGCAGAGACAGATAAGATCATTCATAGCGCAATGTGAAACAAACTTTTGGGATACCCTAATATTTTATTTCCATTTAAAAAATATACTGTAAAAAGATATTTTTATTTTTATCATAAAATTGTTATAATGTGATTTGTGTCATTAGAATATTGTTTAAGTCACAGTATAGCCATTGGACGTATTTTAATTTTTTGTTAAAGTTTCAAAAGAAAAAAAAATGAGGAAAATTATTTAAAAAAAACTGGTTCAATTATATACAGCTATTCAAAAGACATATTTTTATTTATTTATTTCTGTAAAAAAAATAAGAAGTCGTGCATTCTTTGGTTAATTTTTTTAAAAACTGATGACCACATTCAATTTGAATGTTGCTTTAGTTTAGTTACATTAATGTCCCGTTGTAAAGCAACACTAGAGCTATTTTAGGACGGACCTCGTAATTTTGAACCACGGTCAGATGACACCTCCCCCCTCTCCACACCACACCACACCACACGACGGACGATTGACTTGACGGATTTAGCTTGAACAAACCCCCTTTGTTCACTTTAAATGCAGTAACGGTTGTAAAATAAAGTCGAGTCTTGAACCTGAGATCCTACGGCTCATAAGCCGAGGCCTTACTACTAGGCCACCTCGGTCAATAAGCTTGACGGCTAATAATACATTCTTATTCATAATTAAAATATGTATAATAAAAATTATTGATTAGAAGAAATGCTCGTGCATTGGTATTTAATAAATCATCCAATTCTAAAGCGATATCTTATGTGTTCTGTCCTAGTAAGTTCACTCTAATATAGTCCCATTGTAGTATTTAAGAAAACGTCAAATCGAACCGAGAAAGAACACACGCGCGGATCCATATTTTCTTTCTGTCTACTTTTCCGACTAGACGTAATCAGATAATGTATTTAAGTGTCGCTTTCAATAAAACATATCTGGTGAGTCTCATTCTTTTTTAATGACATTTAGATTCGGTTGACTAGCAAAGGAAGGGGATTAGCTCTTCGGCGACTCTAAGACTTTAAAGCAGACCGATTATATATTAAGAAAAGAGATTAAATCTCAGAAAAACCTCTCAGAATTCATTTCTTTCAAAAGGAATAGTACTCAGACAAATCCGATCGTTTTAATATTCTGTCTGATCCTTTTATGCAACTGGTTTGTCCTTTTCGGTTAAACTAAAATTATAATTATAATGACAAAATTTTCTATCGTGATTTTTCCCATGCTCAAATATTCAGATTTTCGTATTTGATCATATCATATCTGATTTCAGCATTAATCAACTTTTGCAGTTTGAATAAGAGTTATTTGCGTGGGTATGGGGCATGGTAGAAATATTAGATTTTCTAATTTTAAGGAAAATGACCTCGTTTCCATACCTTATTTTTTAAAAATGTGGAAAGTATTCAAAATTGATAAATTTAATCCAAAAAGTATATTGATATAATTTCTGTGCTGCTGTTTTTTTACCCAAATTATAGAGCCGTTGTTTCTAATGACACTTGCCATGGATATTTTAAGCTAAGGATGCATCGCTTTTTTCAGTAGAGCAAACTAGGTCTTACCTACTCATTCATCACTTATAAAATCCCTTTTTGCAGGGGAACACATTCACACATCTCAACGATAAAGAACAACCATATACTAACTGAGATTCGAACCCAGGACTCCCAAATGCCAGTCGCCGTCAAAAAAATATTGAATAATAAATATAAACTATTTTCTTTCAAAACATTTTTTGAATCCTCCAAAAACGTATCCCAAATGTGTTATAAATAATAAATAAAGAACACACAAAATATAGAATAATAAATACAAGGGATTTGCTTTCGAAACTTTTTTTATTTCTCCAGAAAGAAGTTCAAAATTCGTTACAATTATAGAATAATAAATATAGAACACAGAAAATATAGAATAATAAATACAAAGTATTTCCTTTTCAAACTAATATATATTTTTTTATTTCTTCAGAAACATATCCATATCCATTGTTCTATATTACAAATATAGAATAATAGATACAGAACCTACAAAATATAAATAACAAATTTAAATTATTTTGTTTCAATTTTTTTTATTTTTTGTATCTCCCAGCATCATCACATCCAAGATAAACTGCCTGTAGCAAATATATATCATATTTTGTTGATTTGTCTATATTTAATACGTTCTTTAATTAATTCTGTTATTAATTTTATTATATAGATATGAATCCATATCTATCCCCATAATCTGTGATCACCATAGCTGTGAGCATTTAAGTGTTATCTATTTTTTTAAAAAAATTAAGTGCTATTCGATGTAACCTTCTAGTGAAAAAAGGAAGTCTTATTCTCAAAAATTATAATATATACTAGAAAATAATCTGTCACAAAATTTAAATACGAAATCAGTTTAGTAGATAAAAAACTTCACGTAACGAAAACTATCTGCAGTCGATGGAGCCACCTAAGCGCTACCTAACGGCAAAGAAAGATGTTAGCAGGTTATTTTCAGTAACTAGTCTTTACTAGAAAATAATGAAGCTTTGAGTGCAATAAAAGTTGGTACTTTCCTTAAGTTGGCCACCATTTAAGACATTTATATGGACGCAATGAAATATAGCCAAATAGTCGTCAGTCAGAAAAAGTGAAAAATCGCCAAAAAGTAACCAAAAAATCCAAAATTACGTCAAATTTCACGTGGTACGCATGGCGATTTTATTCACGCTTTTTCACATTGGCGACATTTGTTTTGTCATTCCCTTCACTTGGCGACTTGAATCACGTTTGGCTCCTATTGACGACATCTTGCGCCAGTATAACAGAAAAGCACTTCTAAGTTTAAATAGGTAAAGCGCCTTTTAAACAAATAAATGTGTTAAATGGTGACGTGTTTATTATATTATCTTAAATGAAGGGAAATGATTCATGAAGAGAACAAATTATTTAAATATCTTATTGATTGAGAAAGTATACTTGGCAATTTCTCATTAAGCAAAAGTGGGGTACCTTATTGCCTATTTCTGCTCTTTACTTCTAATGTATCTAAAATGACGTTACAATTATTTTCAAGCTGTCGTGTCATTAAAAATTTATATAAAATAAAATAACATTTTATTTTAGAGTTTCGGAGTGAATAGAAACGAAATATGTTGTGGCCTGCTTTTCCATACAAACACATTTATAAATATCCTAGATCAGTAAAATTTCAAGAATTTTGAAAAAGTTTTTTCTTTTTTAAAATCATTAATCAGAATATCACTATCCTTTGCTTTTTCTTTCTTTTTTTTATCATTATAATATCATAATTTCATTTACTGATGGAATGTATAAAAAAGCTAGATATTAAGAAAAAATGACTACATTTATACATTATAAAAATTTAGTATTTTTTGACCGAATTTGAATTTTCTAACATATTTATAAATATGCTATTTCAGTAAAATTCTTTGAATTTTGAAATCCTTAACCTTTTCTTTAATCATCAATCGGAATACCCTTATCCTCCCCCCCCCCTTTTTTTACAATAGTAATATTATGATTTCACATATACAAATGGAGTATCTGAAAAGATTAGCTATTAAAAAATTCTAACTGCAATTATTCATTAATTGACATTTATTTTCGATCAGATATGAATTTGTATTAATTAATTTTTTATAGTTACTTTTACATCTAGGCTTTTATCTTAGAATGTCTATATAACTAAACTATTTTTCCATGTCCAAACTCTGCCTATCGTTGTATAATTTGGTGGTCATTTGTAGTGACCAGCATGTGCAGGAGGCATTTGTTTCCCCACACCACAGCAAAACAATGCTGCAGCGGTTTGGGTATTGACCACTGGCCAGTCCTCTATTATCAGATTCCTGTGTGCGGACTTCCTTTCTGACCGTTCCCCCTTTGCAAAGCTCTAATGAAGCGTGCTAATGACGGGCGAACGCGTCTGTTGTCATGGTAATCGGCATACCGATTGCTTCCCAATGCTTGACTGATGTCGCCGCTTTTGGTCAGCTACGATTTCGGCCAAAATGAAAGCTGCCTGCTTAGTTTTGGACAACTACTATTCCTATCCTCATATAAAGGTCTGCTATGGAATCGGAAAGTTTCGCTTTGTGGGAATTCTTGTATTTTGTACAAAAGGATAATAGTTGATAAGTTCGGATTCGGAATTTAGTGCCCATGACATGAATTGAGATTTGTATTGATGACTTTAAGAAAGATGCAGAAATCTTTAGTATCATTTTGAAGTCATATCATATTGTTCTCTTTGCATTTATATAAATTGTCATCTTAAATTTAAAAACTAAATTAGTTTCTGTTGATATTTATTTTAAACGTGCTTTAAAATCCAACAACAATATTAGAAGATTTTTTTTCTAATCCAACATATGGAAATATGATGTGAATATTTATTATTTTTCCATTTAACCATTTTTCATTTGGGGGTGGGGAGATGAGGAATGTGCAATCTCATCTTTATTGAAAATTTAAACAATATAATATAAAAAGAATCTTCTAGTTTTCTTTTTTTTAAAATCTGGTTTATGCTTTTAATTTTACAAAATTTTTATTTTTTATTCTTATGATAATATTCTAAGCGTAATTAATAGTTGAAACCAACTCGAAAATTTTGTAATTATTATTATTATTGCATTGACGAACTTAAAAAAAATGCACAAATGTGTAATATCATTTTAAGGTTATATTTTAATATTCTCCTTGAAATATAGATAAGAAATTCCGAAGGAAATTTAAAATTTTATCTTACATTTACAGACGAAATTAGTTTCTATGATTATATATTTCAAATATGATCCGAAGGTTATTTTACAATCCAACAAATGGAATTACGATTGGAATAGTTATTTATAACATAACGCACTTAAATAAATGAAATTTGATATGCCTTTTTTGAAATATAAAGCATTGATCTGTATCACTTTTTGCACTCCCTCGTTCAAAAAAGCATATTAGGTTATTTAAATTTCGAAATGTAAAGCGTCAGCATATACTATATTAGAATAAAAATTATTTCTGACATTGATAACGTATTTCACACACTTGTTGCATTATCCGTGGCCTTTTATGCTTACCCTGTGTAATGTCCTAAATGATTTGGGCTCTATTTTTTTATATTAAGAGAAATGAGCAGAGATTTCTATACTAAGTAAATATATGAGAAAGTAGAAAAGAGAACACTCCCATTTTTTTCATGATAAAATAAGAAATTTAAACATAAGAATGAAGTCTTTAAAAACTTATTTATTTCTACATTTAAAATATAAGATATGCATTACAGAAACTGAATTTTATAAAAATTTGATCAATAACTATCTTGCAGACTTAATAAATAAATAATATAATAAGAACAACTTTATAATAATATTAAATTAAGCTACTTGCAAACTATCTATAAACATAAGAATGAAGTCTTTAAAAATTTGTTTGTTTCAACAATTAAATTATAAGATACGGGGAATAGAAAGTAAATTTCATCCAAATGTGATCAATAAGTAATTACCGGTTAAGAATTGCTGGCTTTATGACATATAATGAAATAATGGATATTCAATACTATGTATATTATTTTCAAATTCAAGAGTTTTTATTTCCTAGCGTGCGAAATACTCAAAAAGAAAATATTACGACGTTCAAAGGAAAAAAAATTGAACTTGAAATTGTTAAGAATCTTTAAAATAAGTTTAGACCTCCCTTTATTCGAAATGTTTTTGGAACTACGTCTGTCTGTCTGTGAAAAGGATAACTCTTTTGGTTTTTCCTATTCATCTTGAAGAGTGAAATATAGTATAAGGTCTTTACATCAAATTTGTAGAGTTTGTAGTTTAATATAATTAAATTAGACAAACTAAACTACTATTCAAAGAAATAAAATTCTGTATGAGATTTTGTATTCAAAGTTGTAGTTTCATGTCAACTTTTAATTTCAATCGGTCAGAAAATAACATAATATCTGGTGAATAAGAATATTTTAAAAAATAAAACCATATCTTATTTTCTGATATTAATGTATTAATCTAATGATTAATCGCCAAAGATCGCTCGCTAATATATTCTTTCTCAACTCTTTTTCGTCAATGGCATGGGGTTGAGTACAGGTGAAATATGGGAGGTGACCACTCCCTTAGGTTGTTACACAAGTCAAGGAAATGGTTATCTTGTGACTCAGATTTCAGACATTTTGCGGATTGCTCAAAAGGGGCAAAAGTTAACAATACAATACCTTTGCAAGGAATGAATTCAGATTCATCATTTTCAACTCCTATCCCTCACTTTGAAACCTTTCATCGAAAAATATTGTTAAGATTCATCAATCTACATTTTTCCCATTGAAAAAACCGTGAGATTTCAGTTTCTTCTGTAATTCATAACAGGATTAGAATTGCTAGCTGTCAAAATCATCACATATTGAACTGAACAGCTGTAACAAAGTAACTGAAACCCCTTGTGCCCTGCAATTATTATAGCCCTATAGAAAAGAATAATTGATATTCTTATGGGGATATGCTCTGAGTTTCCTTACCTAGTAATTCTAGAATGGGAGAGTTGGCAGATTGTGGTTTCCAAACAATATCTTGGTCATCGGTCATCTCAAAAGAGATTGGAACGAATACTGTTTGTCGATGGATTCTGAGACGCCCACATTTCGACGACTCCATCTCATTAAGGGGTGAGGCGTGGAACGATGAGTGCATTTCTGGTATTACCTTTGACTCTGGATTTTCCCTATTAGATATTAATAAAAATAAACATCTCCTCCTTTCATTTTTCCTTTCACCCCTATTTTGACGAATTAAACTCATCCTAACGCATGCACAAAAGCAGGGAGGGTTTCACAATCCTTTGCTGAACAATAGCTTTTTGCACAATGGTCGGTGCGAAAATAGTACCAAAACGAGGCTTAATCTGACTAAACTTAAACTACTGAAGTGAAAAAAAGGAAAACTTAAGAACCAATTTTAGAGTCTTAACGATAACGTCATATGACTCGTACGAGTTATGTGAGGAATAAAAACGACAAATTTTGTTAGTTTTCCTTTTTTTAAAAAAAAAGTTAATTAATTGTTAATTCTTAATGGAGCAATTTGAGACAAACTGAGCTTATATGTTTGAACGTAAAAATAAGTATCATTTTCCTTTAACTGATTTACTGTCATTCACGAGATATCTTTTAAGAAACTGTTGGAAGTTAGGCGTCTACAAATTTCTTTAGCAGAGAAAAAGTCAAGAAAAATATATTTAAGAAAGCTTGTCAGCAATTTCGAATTAAATAAGCTTAGGAAAATTGTAGTTTAATTTGCAAATTAGGGTAAATATTGAAATTAAACATCTCTTCATTTTGCTTGTCTATTTCGTAATCTATGTTATATTAATTCTATTACGATAATCTTTATAGGTTGTCATTCATTATATTTGAATAATGGAAATGTCGTTGAAAAGGGCTTGCAAAACAGACAATTGGATCTACAGCTATACGTAGTTACTTCTTGTGTTCCATAATCCAATTATAATTCTATTTTAACTTTAATTTTATTTTAAATAAAAAAATTAATATTTTATTGCCCTCCTACCATAACTTCCGCGTCTATTATCGCTCAAATCTATTTTTACACTACTTAAAATTAAAAAAGAAAGCCTTTTAGTAATTCCAATTTTATTTCTATAAACCTTTTTTATTTTGATAAAATTTTCAGAATATTTCTATGTGTAGGTTACTATAATAATTTTTATTATTTTCATAACTACATAAGTGCATTGCGCAGACATTAAATACATTTTTTGCATACATGTAATCACTGCCAAATTATTAAGAATAATTTTTAAGAATAAATTAAAGAGGGTGAATTAATGTTAAAACAATACTACTATGGAAATTTTTGGATATATGATACTATCTTTCACACTTTTGTCTTTAAAAATCGCAATTAAATCATTCTTGATTAATTTTTTTAATGTTTTTTTTGGAAAGTACTGAACAGATATTTTGCACACTCTCGTTTCTATTAGCATTCATAGCGAGAATAAAACGAATCAAATAAACACCTTTAATAAGAATTCAATATTTTTAAAAATTATTTTTGAACCGGGGAGCGCGATAACAAACATCGATCTCATCTTTTTTTAAAAATAGTCATCAAATGATTCTTGATTAATTTTTAAATTTTACACAGAAGAAGGAACTAATATCAATCCTCTCATTTCTATCAATATTAATGACTCGAGTAAAATGAATGAAATAATCATCATTAATAAGAATTAAATTTTAAAGATTTTTTTGTATTGAAAAGACGAAGTAATAAACATCGTTCTTGCATCCTTTTGCCTTAAAATTTTTCATTAATTGATTCTTAAATAATTTTAAAGTGTTTTTTATAGCACATAAAAGATAACAAACATCGATCCTTTCATTTCTATCAGCGTTCATGACGAGAATAAAATGAATTAAATCTTAATCATTAATAAAAAAAATATTTTAAAAAAATTGTGCGCCGTAAAAACTAGGTAACAAATAACAATATCGAATATATATATATTTTTAACTCGTAATCAAATGATACTCAATAAATTTTTGAAACAGTTTTGTAAAGTTCAGAAGAGGTGCCAAAAATTAATCAACATTTCTGTTTCTATAAGAATTCACAGTGAGAATAAAATAAATTAAATGATCGCCTTAAATAAGACTTCCATAATTTTAAAAGTGATTGGTTCGAAAAGACGATGTAGAAAACATCCATCTCGCATCCTTATGTCTTTGAAAATCGTAATCAAATTATTCTCGATTAAATTTTAAAGTATTTTTTTGGACAGCGCAGAAGAGGTAACAAACATCGATCCTTTCATTTCTATCAGCATTCATGGCGCGAATAAAATGAATTAAATAATCGTCATTAATAAGAATTCTTCACTCGCTATTAGAATTCACGACTCGATTCGTACACGAATTTGCATGCAAATACCCGCCGAAAAGAGAGGTAGGGGGTACACCAGCAGGGTGAAATTATTGAGGAATGAATCCTATTTTTGATCGGCATAGGATTGAATCCCGACGTAAACACGACTCCTCCGAGAATTCTAATTTCGACCGGCGTCTCCAATTATGTGTCTACGTGGATCAGAAACAAACAGGCATTCGAAATCTGCGCTAATTAAAAATTTCTCCTAGTTCCCTTTTCCGAAATTCCCGAATTCGCATCGCCACTCTATTCGGTACAGCGTGGAATTAGATACGCCAGAATTAGAGGGACGAAACGCGGTATAATGAGGCCAGTTTTAAAAGCGCATTGCCTTTTAGCCCTCCCCTCTTCAACCCTTTCCATTTTTCCAGCCAACGCACTTTAATACCGGCCACCCAAACATATATATTTCGCGGGCGGCACGAAATCAATTTCCAATTTGCGAGAGGACGCGAAGAATCCTCTCCTAGAATTAGATCTCCAAACCGAATATAAACCTTTCGTCAACAACAGCAGCAAAGCATGCATTCAGACTCTAACTCTGTGTGTGTTATTATTATAAACCTTTCCACAATACAAAAGCGTACCCCCCCCCTTCTCAACTGAAGGACGTTAATTCGCAGTTGCGATTACCTCATTGAAACAAGTCGATGCAAATCCCTCTTACCATCCTCTTCCGGAGATCTAAAATCTCGCCAACCCTTTTCCCTCCACTACCGACGCCCCCCCCCTCTTGCACCATTGGATCACCTCTCGAAAGGACAACACCAACATCTGTCGCTGTGTTGGAGCATGTATATAAATATATTCCATCGCCACCACACCATGGCCGAATCGTCAGAAATTTGTCATGACTTGCGAAGTGCCAATGGTGTCCTGTCCTGGACCTAGTTCATTTGGATAGGCCGAAACGGCTCCTGATTAACAGCGAGGATTAGACACTTCTGGAAATTTTAAGAGGATTATGTCCTCACCCTATAGTTTCAGGCTGGGATAAAGCCGTTGTGTCGTCTGCACCCAGCCACCGTGGTATTATCTAGCGGGATGGCAACATAAAAGAGTGCATTGCTGCACCGGTCAAGAGCCAGGCAATGCATGCTTCCTGTAAAGCATTGCCTTTTCATAATGGTTGCTCCGGCAGCAATTTGCAAGGAAGGAAATTTAATATGAGAGGGGGGGGGGGCTTGTTAGCGCACTAAAGGATGGAGGGGGGTACATCATTTGAATATTCTATTCTTTGGAAAATTGTTTGGGAAAGACTGGAGGAGGAAAATTTCGAGGTTTTGGTGGACGAAAAGTCAGAAAGACAGATTTCTAAGACTAGAAATTCGATACCTTGTAGAACTCCTGCTGGGCTTTGAATCAGTTTAGGTGCGGACATTAATTTGTATTTGTTGAAGCGCCTATGAAATATGAAGGATTAGTTTGGAAATGTTCAGCAGGAGGAATTTGTTGCCTCTTTGTTAAATATGTAATCCATTCATTTTACTAAGGTGCTTCGAAAAGCAATGTTGGGGCTTATTGAACTGAATGTTTTGGATACAAGAGGTAATAAGAAGATTTAAATGATTAAAGTATAAATTTATTATAACCTGTACACCAAAGGAAATTAACATTCTAATTGCTAACTAAATGTATCAAAATGTTTATAGCTTTTGAAAATACAACTTCTTTTTTTACTTTTTTAAAAAATCGTTCGAGATTTAAAGAAAATGTTAGATGTTTGCTTTAAAACTGGATTTATTATTGAAAATTCTAAGAAAATTATGAATTTCTAATTAAGATATGAAAAACTATATTAATTTTCTTTCAAAACTATGCACCATAATCTACACTAGTCCCTTTGGCAAATAGTATATTCGCCAGAAATATCAGTTATTTTTTACTTTCTATTTAATCCCTTAGACAAAATTTCTTATAGCTGATTATTGTCAAATTTAGAAAAGAATATTTCTTTCTATGTTTTTCATGAAACTCACACGATTAAATATATGATGACACAGTGAAGACGATGTAATTTCTGGACGATATTATTAAAAATCAGACAAAAAAAATGTTTTTATAAAATTGCCGAAATTTAGGAAAAATTGGCACTACAATTATTATTTTTTTAAATTAAAAACCATATTTTTAAATTTTGAAAAGGCGATACATTATTTTTGTGCAATATTATTTTAAAAATTACTATTAAACACTACTTACATTTAATTTTTTAGGATATATTGATAGCATATCAATAAAAAAAATCTAAAATCCTCATTGTGTGATTTAATTAATTAGACTTTCTAACCAGTTTAATATCATATCCAGCATTTCAAAATTAAGCTGATGGTTTAAAAAAAAATCTAATATGATTTCTTTTTCCTTTTTACAAACTTTTTTTTATTTTGCTTTCCTATATGAAATTTAGTTTGAATGGAGCTAGGAAGTTTAATTTTCTCGTTAGAGATATTGTTTGGTAAATTAATTTTTATCATTTTTATTTATTCTTTAATACGTTTGATTACCACATGCTTACAATATAAAAAATGCAAAATTTTATATACGTTAAACCAGAACACTTAAGCTAAATTTAATTTAATTGTCAAAATCAAAGTTTTCACTAGCGTGAACTAAAACATCATAGATATTTTCGCTGTTATTTATTACAAACTCACTGCTATACTCTAATTGATTATCGAGCATAGTTTCAAGGTTTTTATATTTAACTAAAGGATTAAAGCTGATTTATTTTCCAACTTTTGTAAAAGCTTAAAAGGACAAATTTCTTAAATGGTGTTACAAAATTAATGCCCTGATGGCCCATATCGGCTATATATATTTTTAAATACATGTACTTCCTTAAAAAACATGATTTTTCAAACACACACACACATTAAATGTATCTTCAATTTCCTCTTCAAAGCATAGACATTGAAGTATAGTAGTCAGAACAACGAGAATGATGAGTGTGTTGCCTTTACTCGGTTCCTATTGCACTTTTGTCTTATATTTTTACTTATGTATTTATATTTAATTTTTTTTTTGTAAGTTTATCTGTAAAAATAAAAAAAGAAGGAAAAATACGTGATTATATATATAAACACGCGATTACACAAAGAAGATAACGTCACATGCACATAGTTTTTTTATAACTTAGTATGAGAGCATTTTTCTATTTGCTTTCATGTTGGCAATGTCATATAACTCCATCACGAACCCGATTTCATCATATTAAAACTAAGTTCAAAAATATTAATAATGATAGATAAGCTGTAGAATAAATAATTGTTTGTTTCAAATAACATGTTGAACTGCGTTCTTGACTTTTTTTTATTTATTTAAATAACTAGTTCATCTGTAGGTAAAAATCGAAAAATATTCACATGTAAATAGTATGTGATTTATATCTAAATATTTTCTTCACAAATAAACTGTGATGTTAAGCTCGGTTTTACATACATTTGATTATTTTTCGTGATGGTTAATTTTTGGTATGCATTCTTAATTTAAGGAATAATATTTAGATACTTCCATTTTTTCTGACTATGAATCTGATGACATAAGATGAAATAAAATGGATAATTTATTTTAATTATATTTTTTTCACCAAATATTTCACCAGTGCATTTGGCGCTCCTTTGTTAAAATTGTGCCGATTAGTCTCTGTCACTCTGAAATTAATGTTTCCAAGTCCTTAGTCGTCAGTCCTACACAAGAAAAGGCGTGAACCACTGTGGGTGGTTGGATGGGAAATGACAATATATCAATGCCCTTTGACAACTCTGACCTTGTGAAAGTCAAATCTTTGTTTCAAATACAAGCTTTTTTCTGGGTTTTCTTTGTGGTCATTCCAACCCTTTAGCTATCTCCTATGAATAGGCAAGTCTGAAAACAAAAGCATACCTCCACAGCAAGCAAGCAGTCGAATCAGCATTCCGAAATCTCCCCTTTCTAGTTATTCTGACTTTTGGGGGGATTACTTGGCATTGTAAATTGACAATCATGACCCTCCGTACTGCATAATATTTCATTCTAAATATCTTAGGAAACATTCTCTAGTTAGCCAGCTATATTATCAAAAGAAGAAAAGAAAGATGGATTTCTTTGAATTATATTCCGTTTTAAAATGGGAAACGAACAGGTAAACATCTGAGTCTTAATTGAACCCCGGAGACAGGAGGAACAGATGCCTGTAGTTTTCAGATACAACTTTCCTGACAATAGTGTCTCAGGGAAAAAGATGAATGGAGGTCACTATAAAACAAGAATGTCTAGAAAGGACAATAGTAAAACGTTGACTAGTGAATTTTGGCGTGTATTGGCGATTTTCGGAGACAGAATCTCCTTTTTACCAGCTTATTTTTAAGCCACAAAATGACTGCACAAATTTGCTAATTTAAAAAATTAATGTTTACTTTAAAGTCTGCAACGAAATTCTTCAATTCCGTTGTTCATTTAAGTAAATTTCGATTAATTAACCAAGCCAAACTTTTTTATACAATAATATTTATAGACTAAATACTATTTGTAAATTTCCTGATAAGTTATGCAATTAGCTGATTCAAAAATCGTTCAAAACAATCAATGTAATGATATGTTAAATCTCCAGATACCAAATTTGGTACACAGCATTTTCTTTGAAAGCAAGCGTTCATTTGCAGAGTTTTTCTAAATTGTATGCAGAGTTTTCTGAAGTGAGCAACGAAATAGTTTAATTTTAAAAGAATTTCGGAATTAATTAGACCTTTTGATATGATAATATTTTTAGATTAAACATTATCTGTAAATTGCCTGATTTTTCATGGAATATATTTGATTTAAAAATCGTTCAAAATGCTCAATGTAATGAATTGTTGAATCTCAGCAACAAATTAAGTGCACAGCATTTTCTTGAATAGTAAATACTCATTTGTAAAAGAATTTTCTGAAATGAGCAACAAAATTTTTCAATTTCATTCTTTATATAGTTAAAATAAGAGAGGTTCGTTTAGTTAATGCAACCAGATTTCTTACTATGCTAATATTTTAGGTTAAATACTATCTGTAAATTGCCTGATGACTCTTGCGATGTATCTGATTCAAGACGGTTGAAATATAAAAAGTATTGAATATCAAGAAAACAAATTTGAAAAAAAAAAAAACAGAGAATCTTCTTGAGTGGAAAGGGTTTAATGACAAAGGGTTTTCCTGAGTTTTAACTAACTTTTTAAGTATAAAATAATCAAAAACCCTATCCGCAATCCCTCCATATAAGATTTTCAATTATACTATTTATTTTTCTGTAGTGTTTCTCTGATCTCAAATGACTAAAATATTAAGTCTTCTATGCAACAGCACATTTAATTAGTAGCATAATATCGCCAATGATTCGGTTAAATAATCGCCCACTATATCGTCAAAAATTCAAATTCTACACTAAAAAAATTATAATGAATTTTTTTTGTTGTGATTTTTTTTTTCCAATTAAATTCCTTATCCATTGTCTTTAGTAATTCTAAGCGGAAAAAGAAGTTCGAAGATAAATTATCATGTATAGTATTCAACTAAATTGCAATAAAGAATTTCTCACATTAAAAAAATACCATGTTAAACGGCAATATTTACTTTGAAGTTTCGTTGTATATTTTCTATACACAAAATGTTGTTTTATTGTTTATCACAAGCAATTATTTATTGAATTATTATTAAAATTATACACATTTTTTGCACTGCTGCTGTAATTACTTTACTTTTCAAAATTACATATTGTTTATTTATGCAAAGTTTATTATTAATATGTTAAATAGTAAAAAATTACACAACTGTTTAGATTAAAAATTGTTTGAGTCTATTTCTGAATAATTTATTTATAATTAATATAATTTTTATTGTGGTCCCATCAGTTTATAACTATACAAATTCTATTGTATAACTATTTCATTAATGATTTGCATTTCATTAAATTAAAAATGCTTTCTGCAGTAAAACAAATTTCCCGAGCTATTATTAAACTTGAACTTTTAAAATCTAATTCCGAGTTTCAAAGTTTATTTTTGAGAAACGGCAAATTAGCTTTCTAAATATTTAATAATCTTGCCTAATATTTTGTTTCATCTTACATCGTAATGAACCAATTTAATAAAATAATTAAAATTCATTTATTTACTTTAAAATTGAAGGGGGGGGCGGATTTACTGCAAGAAACGTTGAATCAGAAAAGAATCTACGCAGAATGACTACAAGAAAGAAAATTTTATGAGATATTAATTTTTTCATTTTTTAAACTTATATCTTCTTTGTGCAATTCTTCAGTGAAATTATTCTCCATCATTTCATTTTGCTCGAAATTCAAAGCTCTTTTCGATTAAAACCGAATCTTCACATTTTTTTTCTACTTCCGTTTTGAAAGAAAACGGGGGGGGGAGCTCTTTCGGTATTTCCCCTCCACCTCCGGGTTGATTCCATTTTAACTTACATTTGAGTATTCCCCTCCCTCCACCTCCCCATTAGAAACCATTTCTATTAATTTTGAATAACTTTTTTTAAAATATTTTTTTTTGAACTCTGAAAACTTTTTGAGAGGAATTAAGAAAAGAAATAGATTTTATTTTAATTTTATTATTTATTTTTTTAATGTTTCATTCCAATTCTGCATGGAATTCGAATTCAAGTTTTTGAATCGTTGGTAATTCTGAATTTTTAATTCATTCGTAGAGAGAGAGGCACGTCGAGTCTTAAGTTCAGCCCTCTAAAAATTTTTCCTCAAATGCAATAATCCTATTAAAATTTTGAACAGAAATTGTTAGAACCGTCTTTGTGAATTTTAATGCACAAAAGGCTTTTCCATTAAAATGTTCAGAGCAATATCCAAAAAAGCTAAAAAGAGTTAAAAAAAAAAGCTGTCGAAGCAAATGTTTATTTGGTTACAATTTCTTTTTAAAAATTCGCAGGTATGACATTAAAAAAATTATGAAAATTTATTTTTAAATGAAAATATGGTAAAAACAAAAGGAAGAAAAATAATAATAATTATTAAAACAAAAAAACAGGGTCTTCAGTCT
>JAPMOQ010059908.1:1780734-1800070 GCA_026543055.1 Argiope trifasciata
ATAGTTGCTTACTACATCTATTCCATAGTTGCTTACTACATCTATTCTATAGTTGCTTACTATATCTATTCATTCAATAGTTATTTATTTCACTTTCTTTTCTACTTGCCATATAAACAGACTAATTAATGTCCCATAATTAAGTTTTATAATAATACACAAAATAATACATATAACTATGCTATAGGACATTCTTTCATATTTTTTTCTACTTGTAGACTTACAATGCTTATTATATTTATTTTATCTCTGGTTTTAAGTCCCCTCTTTTCATTCCTGCCTTATAAACGCACCAATTAATATCTGTTAGCTGAGTTTCAAAATATTACGCATAATAATACATACAACTATGATATATGACGTTCTTTTATATCACAATCTACAAATAGATTTATACTATTAACTACATCTATTCAATCTCTCTCTGATTATTAATTTCATCCTCTTTCTTAACTTCCACATAAATGCACCATTAATATCTCTCTAATATCTGTCATATTAGTTAAATGTCATAATGCATAATAATGCATAAAGATATGATATATGACATTATTTCATATTTTAATCTACAAATAGACTTGCATTGCTTACCATATCTGTTCTCTCCCTCGCTGTCTATCAGTATCATCCTTTCTCTTCCCTGCTATATAAACACATCAATTAATATCTCATAGTTAAGTTTCATAATAATACATATAGATATGATATTTTATATTCTTTTACATCTTGATCTAAAAATAGACTTTCACTGCTTTCTATATCTACTACACTTCTCCCTGATTATCAGTTTGAGCCTCTTTCTTACATATCACATAAATACATCAAATAATATAATTAAATTTCATAATAATACATATAGATTTGGCATATGTCATTCTTTTATATTTTAATCTAAAAATAGACTTGCGCTGCTAATTACATCCGTTCTATCTCTCCCTAGGTATAAGTTCCACCCACTTTTTTCTCTCCCACGTAAACACACCAATACATACCTCTTAGTTAAGTTTTATAATAATACATCTAAATATAATGTATGGCATTCTTTTATACTTTAATCTACAAATAGACGTATTGATTATTATTTCATTTTATCTTTGCCTGGTAATAATTTCGCTACCTCCCCCCCCCCTCCTTCACTGCCATATAAACATGCCAATTAATATTTCATAGTTAAATTTCGCAATAATGCACAAAATAAAACATATAGATCTGATATAGAACATTTTTTCATATTTTAATCGACAATTAGACTTGCACTGCTTACTGCGTCTGTTCTATCTCTCTGGTTATCAGTTTCGTTCTCATTTCTTTCTTGTCACGTGTATATACCAAATAATATATCATAGTTTCGTTTCATAATAATACATATAGATATAATATTCTTTCGTGTCTTAGTCTACAAATAGACGTACTGCTTTCTATATCTGTTCTATTTCTCCTTGATTATTTTTCACTCCTTTTCTTTCCAGCCACATAAACATATCTATTATTTATAATTAACTTTAATAATATGCATGATATCAATTTTTTATAAGGAAATTGTGGGGCTTTATAAATACTTAGTTGGTAAAGACATTCTCTTATATACTAATCTGTAGACAGATTCGCTATTTTTATAATTTTTAATACATCCATTCCATGAAATCCATTTCTTTCAATTTCCTACCACGTAAATTCGCCAGCTAATATCTCTTAAATTCCATACATAATACACAACACATCTCAGCATTCCTTCCCACAACGAATTGTTGCCAATCGTACTCATTATTGATTTGTTACATACCATTTTTCCTATGCACTCACATCCCTTATACAATCTTTCCACTCTCTCATTTATTTTTTTCCTCTGCAGACCTTACTATAATACATTTTCCGCTTAACAACTAAAAGCAAAGAAAAACCCACGGGAATTAGGAGGGAGGGTAGCTGCAAAAAACAAAATAATAATAAAAGAACACCACTCCAAAACAAACGCATTTCATACGTGTAATCGTACAAAGTATAAACGTAATTAACGGCGACGACTGAGGAAAGATTAGTTGTTTCTCGGCTGCTAAAGAGAGAGAAAAATGTATTTCTTCCTTTTCCATTCCGGGTCTAGGAAAGTTATAGTAGTAAATATATCTGGTCAGCCAGCTTGATAACTGGCCCTCTGCGTTTGTGGAATTATTAAAGACTGACCGCTTTGTTCCTCTGCCACCACCCCTACTCCTCCACAGATTGGAGGGGGGGGGGCATTCAGAGGGGGTTGGCAGAGGACTTTCTCGGTTCGCTGATATGATTTAGTCGCAGATTGTTTTGTTCCTGAGAATTTACGAATCTGGAGACCAAATAAAGGGGGACGGCCATAAATTGCGATTAGATGATTTATGCTGATTTAGTTTATGATCTATTTGTTTGTGGCGGCTAGAAGAGAGTGGCATTATTCACCGTGTATTTATTTTTTTTCACAAATTTACTAAACAAAATCAATATGAAGCAGTTAATGTCATATTCCTAATGGATTAAAATTAGATTTAAAAAAGAAATTGGTTTAATCGGTAAAACCTTGTAGCGTTGAGACTAATTGATCTATTTCGTATAGGTTTTTTTTTTTTTTTTCATTTTCGAAGTATCTAGTATACTTAATATTAGGGACTTAAATGCATTTTGACCTTTTTTTTTTCCACTTTAAAAAGACATTTTTTTGAGAAAAATTAGTACAATATATATCAATCAAAATATTTTACATCGTTTTCAACAATTTTCTCGCATTTCCGTCCAATAAATCTTACAATTGATTGTCTTCGAATTTTTTTGGTCCTCCTGGTCATTCTTCATCATTGACATCGAAATCACCATTCTTAAATTGATGAAACCAAAGCCAACAAGTAGAATATGATGAAGCAGCTCCAACTTAAGTTTTTAAAAGTCACTTGTGGGCTTTGGCCCTAGATTTCTCTAAATCAAACAAAAAAGTAGTGAATGTCAAAATGCAATTGGGGACGTTCCCTGATTGGAGTCTATACACTTAATAACAATAATACTAAATATAAAATGATAATAATAAAGTAATAATAAATTGATAAAACCCAAAACCATTGTCGTTCATATAGATACTTTGCATGTTTACCGATAGATGTCGCCGATTAAAATGCAAGCAACGACCCAATATAATGTGTTTATTTTCAAACTTATAACTACTTGTATAGATATTGTGTAAGTGAATAAAGAAATTGTTAATAAAAAATTAAAATAAATATCAATTTAGAATATTAGAGAATTTCTCATATGCATCGATAACTTATTATTTATCATTTGTATAAATTACTATAAAAAGCTCATTTTGCTGTTCTTACAATTAATTTTGTTTTGCTTATTTCTCCTAAAAGATATCATCATTCTTGATAAATTTTCAAATCAACTTAATTAAAAAAACATATTTTGCTTTACACTGAGCATTTAACATTCTTATACATGCAACGATACTCATAATGTATTAGTAGCAAAAAATTAATATAAAAAAGTTTAAATTGATATGTTATTATCTGCACAATTTATATTTTCATTTGTAAACCGTGGATCAAAATTCTGGATGGTGGATAGATCTGTACCCCCTGAAAATATTTAATATGAAGTCCTTTTTCAGTTTTTTTTGAGCGTAGTTAAGTGGTAATTACTATATCTGTGCTTATATAGCATCTCGGATCAGGGCTTCCTGAAACTACAGGCCCGCGGCATTCTTTATTTTTCTTACCTTATGTAAGATATACCATATTTGATGAAAAGCATTACAAATAATGCAATTGGATCTAATTTAAACTAATTAAAAAGCATATTTAAACATTTTAATGATAAGAATTTCATGATTAAGAAATAAAACACTTACCTAAGTAATTAGTTGTCCTGAATTCTGCTCAAAATATAATTATTTCACTAGTATACTCAACTATAAAAATGAACGTTATTTTATCTTGGAAATTTCCACTGAAAGTTTACTTCATGATTAACTGTCTTAGGAAATGTATTCTATGTTTATCTATATTTTAAATTTATTAAAAATTATTACAAACAAATATAAATGCGATTGATTTTGAAATAAACTATGCAAAGATAATTCATTTATTCAACAGAATATTTACTGAAAGCACTGCATACTGACCTCTGGTCTAGTTCGAAGCTAACTTTGAAAATACAACTTCATCAAGGGTGAAAATATATTTACCATATGGGATATAAATCATATACTCATGGCGCCACCTAGTGGAAGTGTTACGCACTAGTCCATGACGCCTCACTATAACAAAACAATTAACCAAGAAAGAATTTTTTACACGTTTATTTTAAAACAATTTCCTACATAGTTAAATTTCTTTACTGTTTGTTTGCTGTTTTTTATAATAACTAATTTTGTGTATTGAAAATTAAAGGAAATCTAAGGTTTCATTGGAAAATAACTTAACGAAACATCTATATCCATTATCTTCCTAAAAAGGGTAGAAATTAAAAAATGTTTTTTTAAAATTAATAAAGTATAGAGTTTTATTACTTTTCTAGAAATATAATCGTATTAAAATTTTTATTTGTAAGGAATACCAGTGAAAAATAAATGGCATTCAGATTAAAAAGAATGAGAAATTCGGAATTTCTTTCGAATTTTTTTGGAGAAAAATTTCCTTTGTAGATACTTATTTCCATTGTAGAGAGCAGGGGAAGGGGGGGGGGAGGAAGCAGAATTTACAATTAACGCCCTTCTTTCTCCGTAATAGAACTTTATAGAATTTTTCCGAAGAAATAGAAGAAAAAAATCTTTCATCCGATTGTAAAAGTGACGCATTAATGTCCATGTACAATAATAATAATAATAAAAAAGACGCTCAAGTTTATAATAGGATCTCTTTCAAAATGAAATTCCTAGAGACACATAGCTTATTAAAATTATGAAAAACTGCTTTTCACAATTTATCTTTGCTTTATTATTTTTTTTTTTTCAATTTAATTCGATTTGGAAGAGAAAGAATCATATTTTTACTTTTGTTTCTAAGATGGATCTGATCTAACAAGAAAAGAGGCGTGGGACCCGCAGCCAACAGGAACGATGATATTAATAAAAGTAAGGTGTCACGTGGGCCTTTTCATCCAATTAGAGAAGTCAAAAGAAATTTGCATGTGCGCTGAGTACCTGCAACTGTTTTTTACAGGAGCTGTGAAAAGTCGAAAGGAAACCTTATAATCAAGAGGGGAGTTAATGGAATAGTGGTGCAAGTATTTAGAGAAATTTCAATTGCTGAAATATATTTAATTTAAAAATTACACAAGGTTTATGAATCTGAATTGATTGATATGCAATATTTATTCACTGCAATAATTGTGCACCGTGTTTCACTTTCTTTCTTTTACTGTTACTCTTTTTTTAAAAAGGGGAGGCTTCTTTTATTTTCTCTCTTATAATTAATTTTTTAAGTATTATAAATATCTGACATATTTCAAGGCTAACTGTAGTAAACAATTATATTACACAAGAATTAATTTTTAAAATCCCACAGTAAAGACTGGACATATTAGATTATGTTAATTAGAGCTTGATTTCTTAAAATATAATAAGTATTATTTCTTAAAATTATGACATTGGTTATTGGGAAAGGTCTTTTTATTTTCACATTAAAATGAAATAGCTAAGGCAACGCTTGTGTATACATTATACTTTTCCTATTTCCCATCTTCATTAATAATCAATCAAAATTAATCAAGTGTACTTAAATCAGTGGTAAATATAATTTAATGTAATCATTAATCATAAAATCATTAAAATTTTGAATATGAAGAAACTAAGGAAATTTAGATTGTCGAAATTGTTAAAGAAAGAGCGGCTTAAAAAAGTGTTTAAAAATATTTAAGAGAATTATTTAAAAAAAAAAAATCCGTTTCTGTATGCCAAAGAAGTGTTATGTTCCCCATGATCGAATATTTAGTAGTTACGATGGGGAACAGAGTTTGTTGTAAGTATGGTGACTGCTAATACACATTATATTTCAAAGTTTTTAACAAACTTTTAAATTAATGGGATTTCTGCGTAGCAACATTTAAAAACCAGAATGTTACACGAATTAAATAATTTTTTTTAAAAAATGACTACTTGTTTACTATTTTGTGTTGGAGAAGCTTGATTTTTAAAAATTTTAACTTTAGCATTTAAAACTAATCTTTTCTTTTCTTTTTTTTAAAAAGTTTGCCATGAATAGTTGTGTTTTTTTTACACAACTATTCATGGCAAATTTTATTAATAAAAAGAAAGAAAGAAACAGGGATTACTTTATTTCTATGGGTTTTACGAAAATTTATGACTTTGATTCGAATTTTTAAAAACGTCTGAAGTTTTATTAATATTTTCACATCCGATTTAAAAACAAGGCTTTTGGAAATAAAGACAAATTTCTGAAATTAGATCGCTAAGAACTTAATGGAAATGACCTTAATTTTATCAATGAAGGCTAGATTTCCATTGAAAAAAAATCTTTAATATCATTATGAAATAATTGTTGGAAAAATCATTTTTCATTATTGAAAAATTCTTTACACTTTCTGAAAAATTGTTCTCTTTTTAATTCATTTTATTTATTAAAAATCAATATTAATTCTCACATTTAGTTTCCTAATTTTTAGAATATTTGCAAAGTTTTTTAAATCACGGAATGGAATGTTATGGTTTCGTGTTAAGTCATGGAATCACGATAAAGAAAAAAAAATAATTAGAAATCTTATTATATATATATATATATCTATACTTATAATAAAGCTCAATGTGTGTGTGTGTGTACGTGTGTGTGTGTGTGTGTTGGCGCTCTACAGGCAAGACCGTTGGACCTACAGCTACCAAATTTGGTACATGTATACTTGGAGGTCCGGAATGTGCACCTCGGAGCCCTTTTTTCCTATTTTTAATTTGAATTTGAACTAATTAAAATTTAAGCGAAATTTCGACGTTTTTCCGCTTCAACTTCCGAAAATATGATCGCATAAACATGATTTTTACATCAATTTAAAGATTAAAAAATTAGCCTTCTAATGGTATCAGTGTTTTAATGTATAACTTAAGCTTCTATTTTTAACGAATTTTTAAAGAAATATTTTACCCGTGTTTTTTAGCACGTGACTAGATAAAATGAAAGAATGCCGGAAGTTCGAATAAAAAAAAATATCATCGCAAATAAATCTAAAGTAATACAACTTTCAGCACGTGACTGGATAAAATAAAAGAAACATAAAATGTGACATTTTCTAAAAAAATAAACGCAAAGCAAAGGTTTCTTTAATCGTTTGCAATATCTAAATCACTTATTCCATAAATCATCTTTATTTACAGTAAACCTGATTGAATTTAGACAGGATATGCATTGAAATCCCGACTTAATGGCATATTTATGTAATCGTTTGCAATATCTGTATCATTAATTTAATACTTTTTTTTCCATTTCTCGCTTTCTTTAAAAAATACATTTAATATTTTGGCAACATCATTGATTTTTTTTTAATATTTTGGAAGCATAACCGATGGTTAAAACTGACTGATTTATAAAATTAAAGAATATTATTAGGAAAAGGTCTACTTTTAGAACTTTCCGTCCATCATCTTAAAGAAAGTATTAATTTCAGGTCAATCAATGCCCGGAATTACTTCAAGGCTAATGAATATGTGATTTAATTGAAAATTTTAGAACGCTTTACACATGGCGAACCAACTGGTCGCCAAAGGCGGCTAGTATTAAATAAAAGGAACCTTAGCCGAATTAACTCTGAGGAAAGCGATAATTATACAATCAATTAAAAAATGTATATTTACGAATATATTTCTACATTAGTACGTTTAATGAAACTCGATGCTTTCAATGATAAAATAATTAGAGCATTTTTTACAAAAATAGCTATTATTTCATAAATTTCGAACTCCCTTTATCAAACTTTTATCTGCTTACAACTTGTTATACCAATATTGAAACAACTCTTTTATACAGCAATACCAACTATGAATCAATTAGTTTCGAAGGGTAAAAAACAGCTGCAAAATTTGTTTCAAATGTTTTGGAAAAACAGCTGCTTTCCAAAATATGTACTTTTGAGTTAGTTCTCTAAATAAATAATATCATGGAAATGACTCAGGTTAAATTCTTTATCAACATTTGTCTTAAAAAGTCTTCAATTATTTACAAATAATTTGATGATGGCTGAACAAAGATTTGACCTACATCTTATTTTTCACTCACACACACTAAGACAATAGTCAATAAACTTGCTGGCTCCACAAAAAACACAAAACACGTTAAAAATCCACCTTACATTAACGGCAGTTTTTTAATATCAATTATTGACTACATTTTTAATCAACTAATTAGTTTTTACAGATTTGAAAGATTACGATCCCAGTTTTAAATTAGTTCAATGAATTAAACTTATATGATGTTCGAAGAAAAGATTGATTCGAGAGCAGAACATCTTCAGTGATTTAGACCATTTTTCTACGCGCAGTCGATTGTGCTTGTGCTGTTGGAAAATTTAATTATATAAGATGTGGAACAGAAACTGAATCGCTAAAGCAATATCTTGTTCTTCGTCTTAATTTTATTCCTTTCGTTTCTTTTGTACAATTCCGGAGCGTCATCGTTTAGTTTCGGAGCTGTTGCCAACTAATTTAAAATTTTTAGCGTAATTTCGGTGTTTGGCATTTGTAAGAATTTCTTTTTTCCCAGCCCTAATGCATAAAATAAGAAAGTAGTTTTCTACGTTTGTTCATTTTGATAACACGATGCCGACTAATATTTGTGCCATTTTTCTTCTTCTTCTTTTTTTTCCATCCTGACTGGAAATATTTTTTTATCGTCCCCTCTCGGTTGTTCGTATATGATTATTATTTACCTTTGTTTTTCTGGGTTGTTTATGTTGGATGAGTACATTTAAAAAAAAAAATATGTTCCAAAAAAAATAAACAAAAATCATGTCTGGAGCTCATTTTACCAGAACTGATTGCTGAGTAGAAGGGAAACTTTTCACTTTGTTCTGCTTGTTTATTTAGTAGAACATTTTACTGCGTTCTTTAAAAAAATTAATGAAAAATATGCTGGCACATGCAATTGTTATGCATTTAAGATTGTATATTTAATTTGTCTGTATTATCAAATTCTTATAAATCAAATGTAAATTCTGAACAACAGGAAGTAACTTTCATTTAATGATGAACATAGCACGGTTTCATAAATACATTTTCCAAAACAATTCTTTAATTGTAAGGACATTCAATGAATGTGGTAATCGTAAAAGAAGTATTGCGAATATATATTATCAACTGCAAATAAATCGATGCCGTCATACTAATCGAATTTAACTAAAATTATATTTAAGATTATAAGTGCTAATATAATGTATGTGACTGCATGAATATATTCAAAATTGGTAAGCGAAAATTGATTAATTGAAACGAAAGAAGCATATTAGTCTCTAGTTGAATAGGTTAAGAATTATTATGGAGAATTCTTTTTCATAAAATCTAGTCATTTAAGAATGCTTTAGCTGAAGTATGGCTTACTGAAAGGCTTATCTGGGCTCCAGATGATGTTTTGCAATTCTAATGAAATCAAGCAATCCATGATGGTTGTATCCAACAGCACCAATCAAAATCCATTTACTAGTCATATCCAGTCTTTTCGTAAATCGAGAATTCAAAACTTTTCAAGAAATCCAGCCTTTTAAAAAAGTTAAATGGTCTACCCGTCAAGAAAGTTAAGGACTTTAATTTTAAGGTCCTGTTAAAAGGTCTATCTATGCTTTTAGAAGACATTCTACAATTTTGAAGAAATAAAGCAATTCATGCTAACTATATTCAACAGCACCAATCAAATCCATGTTCGAGTCACACCCTATCTTTCAGTAAAATGAGATCGAATCACGCAATTGTACTTTGAGCTTAGATGATGTGTGTATATGTGATTGACAGATATCTGGTCACAGATATAGAGTTGGTGGCCTGCCTCACTCCTTGGCAAGGACTACGATGAAGTCTTAAAAAAATATTTCTGCTGATGTTCGTATCAATTGGTTTTTTCAAAATTGAAATACTTAGAGAAGCTCTTGTGTCGTTTCATAACGTTTTTCTTTTGATATTTTGATGAAAATAAAAGAAATCTAAGACATGAAATGATAATTTGGAAGAAAAGCACTAAACAGCCAGCGAATATCCTTCCATTGTAAAAATAATTTTAAAATGCTACGTCGCAGAACTGTGGATGCCATTATGGATTATTAAATATATTATTTAGTAAATACATTATAATTTATAAAAAAACAATAATGTATCACCATCATGGATTATAAAAGAAATTGATTGTAGAACACTTTAATAGGCTACCAATGAAATTAATATAATTTAGTTACAATTCATTGTTCTTGTTAAATTTCCAATCATGGATTATAAAAGAAAGTGATTGTAGGATACTATAATAGGTTATGAATGAAATTAATAATGGGGTTATTTTGTTACTACAATTCCTTATTGTTAAATCTCCAATCATGGATTATAAACGAAACTAATTGTGGAACACTATAAAAGCTTATTAATGAGATTAATAAAGTTTATTAAAAAATAATGGATTAATTTTGTTACAATTTATTGTTAAATTTCCAATCATGGATTATAAACGAAACTGATTAACGATGAAATTAAAAATGAATTAAAATTGTAACAATTCATTATTTTTGTTAAATTAGCAGTCATGGATTATAAAAGAAACTGATTTTGAGATACAATAATAGGTTATTAATGAAATTAATAATGAGTTAATTTTAATACAATTCATTGTTCTTGTTAAATTTCCAATCATGGATTATAAAAGAAACTGAATGTGGGGTACTATAAAAGGTTACCAAGGAAATTAATAACGCATTAATTTTGCTACATTTCCTTACTCTTGTTCAATTTTTATAGTAGAAATTCAGATTTCATCAATTTTTGACTTCTAATTTTTCATATAAATCCATGAAATTCAAATTTCATAAATTTTTGACATTTAATAATTTAAAAGACAGAATCTTTTATATAACCTACTTCTTCATAACATATTTTCTGGAATTAGATAGTAGAGTTACATCTAACATTATTTATATAATCTTAATCACAATGAATAATGCGAGCTCTCTAACGGAGACTACAATTAAATTCAATGTGCCTATTTAGGCCTAATAAGTTCGATTACATAAATGGGTCTTGTTCCATTTATGATATACGCCTTTGATTCTGAATCCTATTTCATGGATCCATCTTAGACATCTATTTCAGTCTTGTTAATATCCAGTTGCATATTAATCCTTTATCCAGTTAATTATCGTTAATTTCGTTAACATGTATGATTACAATAGCTTCACGATAATTGTCGTTGACTAGACAAATACCAGAGCTCAGATTACATGCGATTCACAGTTCAAATATGACAAGTGCTTAATTTTAATTCAACTAGTTGCAATTTGATGAGATGAACGTTAAGCTCAGAGAAGTATTGTTTTTAATATTAAAAGTTTATACTTTAAATCTTTTTTCGTATATTCATTTTAAAAAGCTGTTTCGATATATAATTTCATGTATCAGAATAGCAATCAATTTTAACTTGATAATGTTTATAAATTTTCAAATTATCTGAAAATTTCTTTATACTGATTTGTTTGATAAAGGAGATAGTTCAAACATTCTATAGAACAGCCACTTGCCCTAAAATTGATAACTGTTTATAGTTACTTCTTGAATAGTACATGTTCAATAAGAATTTCTAAGTTTTTATCAAGCTTTTTAATTAAAAAAGTTGAGATTTAAAATTTTTAAATTTTTACTAATCGAAATTTTAAAATTTTCAGTCAATGACTTTGTACCAAATTAGTGCCCAAATTTTTTAAAATACAAATTTAAAATTAAAAAAAAAGTTTTTGCGATGACATCTGATTTAATGTTTGTATCCAATTAAAAGTTAAAAAATTAACGTTTATGTATTAAATTTTTGTACCCAATTAAAATTTTAAAAAATGATAATATATATAACTTTTTAATAATATAAATTTTTTAACATCTATTTATTTCACTATGTTCATTTTATGTACAAGAAGCGATGATAAATCTGATATAAGAGTAATAGAAATTTTCCCCCTCGATGGTTTTACAATGATATTTTGATAGGGATTTCTTTGATGCAGGCAGGGGAATTTCAGGTATCTCTAAAAGAATGTGTAAGCATTAAGGATTTTTTTCCCTTTATATATATATATATATAATCTAAAGTGGTTAACTTTTAATATAATAGTGAAAATAAAAATATTTAATTTTTTTAAAGAAATTCTATTTTTACTTCTATTGGCACATATTGCTAAATGAATACTTATTGAAATTGTGGTAGGCAATTATCACATTAGGCATTTCAAATTTCAGTAAGACGTCATTTACGCTAAATAGAAAATAAGTGTATAAAATAAGTAAGTTATTCATTTAATAGACAAAAATGTTCTTAAAATGAGCTGCAAATTTTTTATCCAAAGAAAATAATCATTTTTTTAAAATTCTTTATCGAACGCTGATTTTTTATCCCCCCCACATATTCTTTTGACTATCGAAGGAAAGAAAATTCTTCGGGGAAAGTCTGTCAAGAAAAATAATTGGGTAAACAAAAACTTATAAGCCACATTCCTACGGGCTAGAAGAAATAATTAACCAGAAATTCCTTTTCTGTGGGGCTGGGGGGGGAGAAAAAAGGAGACATTCAATAAAGCACAATCCTTAATGCCTTGCTTCTTAGATAGCCAATCAGAACCACGGAAGAATTCTTTAATCACAGAAAAAAAGTAAGCTCTGCAGGACGAACAATTACGTCATTTTTATGCTAATCATTGAGAGTTTTGAAAGAATTTTTTTGTAGATGTTAAAATTTTGTAATAATTGCTCTTTTTTAAAAGTTGTCAACAAAATTCACGGAGTTCTTTCTTTTTCTATATTTTAATAAGTTATTTTTTTATGTGTATCAAAATATTTATTTATATTATTTATGATTTATTTTTGGTTTATGTTTTTTTTTTTCTCAAAATTTTTATCTGTTAAAAAATTTATAATAATAATCATTTTACATGATTTTTTTTTAAAAAAGAAAGTTATTTTCAGATTTCGTTGAAAAATATTATTATTATTCAAGGAATCAATTTCAGGCTTCGTATGTACGACTGATAAAATATTTAATCAGAAAACTGCTTGAAACAATGAGTTGTTTTATGTTTTCTTATATATAAAAGCAACATTTTATGCCACAGCATAAATTCGCAGATTAATTTCTGCTTAGTATAAATATGCATGCTATTACTTTTTCTGATTTTGAAGCTTATAAATGGGTTCATCTACGTAAAAATTAGTTTAAACTGGTTAATGATTTGAATGAATCAAGGCAAATAATGACTTAAAAATAATGTTCACACACGATAACTTGAAAGTTGCGATCGTAGATTTCATTTTATTGCTATTAACTTTATTTTATTTTTAAAATTTACTTTTAGTTATTTAGAAACAATCACATGCAAGCAAAAAATGCATTTATTGTGGTGCATAAATGCTATAGCTAATATGCTGAAAATCATTGTTGTAATGCATACTTAAAAAAGGCTTCTTTTAAAATTTATTAAAGTATGAGAAATAAAAATGGAAAGAAATAAAATTGGTATTAGGTTCTTATAAACTGAATAAAGAAAAAAAAACATTACAGTTTTGATTGCTTTTTAATAAACAATCTAATTAAAAATTTAAAAATTATTCCTTTGCACTTAATATCCAAGATGAAACTAATTAAAAAATTTGATAGTTTTCGATTTAGTGATATGCTTTGTACGGTAGTTTGCGCAAATTTACCATCAGCATTTTTCAATTTTATCAACTTATACAAATAATTAATGAAAAGGGATTTTAACTAACAAAAGATTGAAAATTCTAACGTTATTGAAAACTTTATTTGCAACCTCAGAATCTTATATGTAGTTTACACAAAATTGCATGCTATTTTTATGTTATAAAAACTATTTTTCAATATTTGTATTGACAACTTTTTACATTTAAAAATAGTTAAAATTCAATCCTTTCTAATGTTAAGCAAAAAAAAAAAAAAAAAAAAAAAAAAAACTGAGTTTTACAAAATTTTAAATTAATGCGGCGTACTAACTTAAAAAAGCGAAAATTCTTTAAGTGCTTTTGTAAAATTAATTAAATGTCAACATGAATTATTTGCGATTTTTAAAATACCTAATTACGTGCAAGATTAAACTTTTAATTCAAACTCGAAAGAATGTTCTTTCACTTAAAAAGAATTCCATAAAGCTGATGCGAAAAACTTTTTTCCTGAGTTGCAGTCCAATCTAACAAAAGAATCTATTAAGAACAAAGCGAAAATCCCGCCCGAGAATCAACAAAAGAATCGCGAAGAACAATGGTCAACTATTTCGGCCAGCGGTCATTTAAAGAGATCCTAAGCAAATGATGCAGGAAACAATCTCCACCTCAAATTGGAACGATTAACAGTTAGTAATCCGGCGGGTGTTACTTCCGAGGGACCATTGGTCAGATTAATTGACCATAGGGGGATGACGTAATCGTTCTCTTGCGCCGTTCCCTATCTCTTTTACTCACTCTCTCCGTAATCTATTTTATAGTATGGCAGAGCCATCTATCGGTTATAATAGGCAAGAAAACATCTAATAGTGAATAAAGAGTGGGGGGAAATAGTTAAATTTACATAGTTGTTTCATAGGTCAGAACAGAAAAGTTTTCTATGTGTTGTTCATAAACATTAGAATTTCTTAATGCATGAAATATATTTTCATCGATCGTTAATTGCAATTTTATTTTGAATAAATGAATTCTGAAATTAAGTAATTAAAGGATAACGAATGAAATGGTTTGTTTAAAACTCGGATTTCCTTTTCAAAAAATTTAATTTTATACAAACACGATAAATTTGGAAATTTTTTAAATCACTTTTATTCAAAGCGCGGATTGTTATTAACGATTTAGAGTTAATTCATGCCATCAGATAAATAGAGATTGCAGAATTTTTAATTAAACAATAAGACATTAAAACAAAATGGAAAGTAAATTATTCATCTTCCAAGAAAAAAAAAGGTTAAATTAAAGTAATAGAATTATGTTAAAAAATTAATTTACTTTAATTATCAAAGAAGGTTTAATGTGTCTTCTTGGGACTAATTTTCTGTTAAAAACGAAAAATATGTTTAATTATTGTCAGTATGCATTAATGTATGTCTTAGGGAATTATATTAATTTGATTTTCTAGTTACAAGATTTGACTAATTTTTAAAGTTTTATAATGAATGATTATTAGATCACTGATTATTAAATAAGCTAAATAATTATCTAAAAACAAAGATTTAAAAAATGTTAACTGACCAGTGTTTAATGAATGTATGAATTTGATATTCTATATGAGTATGAAAAAAACTTTTAGCTTTGTTTTGATCTTATTTAAAGCTTTTACTGTACTATTACAAATCAAGTTTGAAATAAAAATCCCATGATTAAATAAAGAATTTTCTTCTCCCTTGGTGAATTTAATTTTATTTTTAACAGAATTAGCTAATGTCATTAAAACTAAATTCATTTAAATTAAATTCTAAGCAATTTCTGAAAGAAGCTCTCTGACAAACCTAATTAAGAAACTAAAAGAGCAATTATTTCAATTTAAAACGTTTCAGGATGATTTTAATTAACATTAAATCCCTCGGATTTAAATTGTTCCAAAAGTGAAATAAAATAAAAATATAATACTGAAGAAGAAAAAAAAAAGCTTTCTTAATGCTGTATGTCAAAGACAATTATGTTTCAGAAAAAAAGGCTGAGTTAAATTAGAATTTCCTTAAGGCATATTTCATTATCAAGAATGATTAATATTTCTTAAGGCGTATTAACAGTGTGAGAAATGCGATATTTATTCTAGAGAAAATCTTGACATTAGTGCCAATTAACACTTCAATTCTTTAATATTGCAATCGAAACTCTGAAATTAAAACACACACTAGGGGATAAATTTAGTCTGCTCGCAAAAATTGGTGGCAACAAGCATTCGATGTCACATGATACCGAAACGGTTGTGTTGCCACTTTAATTACAAAATAGGTAAAATTAAGTCACGAAAATTATTATTTTTATTTTCGTTCTTATTATCATCGTTCTTATTGCTTTCGTTTGTTTCTTTAAAGGTAAGAAAAGTTTTCTTTCTTTTATTTTTATAACTTAAGAAGAACAAATCGAATTAGTTACGGCGGAAAAGGTAATTGCTTATAGCTCAAAAGTTGTTATGAAAACCGCAAAGAAATTAGAATTTTCAAGACGGAGCGAGAAAAGGCGCGAAAATGAAATATATGAAAAAAAAAAAGAAGGAATAAAGAATAAAAAATGGCGAGTAGAAGGTGAAAAAAAATCGAAAGTCAAGGGTGGGGAAAAAGAAAAGTAAAAGAAAAAGTGAGAGTTGGAGTAGGGGGAGAGAAACTTGATTCCCCCCTCATCCTTATTCACATCGTATTTGTTTTCATCCCTTTTTCTCTAATGAATATCGACCATGGCCCATTAGTTTTCATTTCCTGTTAAGTCTAATAAATGGGCCGAGTTAAGTTTTTAAAGAGACTAGCCCCTAACTTTTTTTAGGGCATATTTTTTCCTTATGCATATTTCTCATTGAGTAAATTGATGAATAGGCAGAAAAAACAGTGTCGTGAAGTCCTAGGGAAGGATGAAGAAGTGAAAAAAAATATTTCAGTTTCCCAGGGAGTAGAGCCATACAATTACGTCAAAAGAATAATTAAAAAAGAAAGAAAATATATGGTTAAAAGTTTTTTTCCTGGCATCGCTGACTCCGCGAATGACATTTATATTAAAATTGAGGATATAAAAATATTACAAACCATGCCATTAATTTTTATTGAGCTGCACAAAAGAGCTATTAAACCTTTCCCCCCTGATACTTTTACTAATGGATTCGAAAATTATCATTAATTTTAATTTTACCTAATTTTTTTTTTCCTCTTTCATAAAAACCGTTAGGAAAAAATGGCACCATTTTTTTTTCTGGCTCCATTTGTCAAATGCTTTTTAGCCCCGTGCGTCCATAAAACCAATAACTAGTGCGACTATTTTTATGCGGATATATCTTTTTAATAAATCTTAATATCGCTCTAAAGATGTGCTTAATTTTTTTAATGATACAAGCTTTTGAAATATCACCTCTTATCTTTTCTTAAGTAATGTGATAAAGATTTGCGGGTATAAAAAAGCTGGCGAAAAATGTTAAAAATTCATTTTTTGATTCGTTCATCTAGTATTGACAGGGGGTTAAACCATTATGGTTATTTATACATCACGTAAAAAAATGATACTTTTTCTTTCTTTTTTGCTGAAGGTTCCATATTAAAAATACAGAAATATGCTTACACTTTTTCAAAGAAGATGATCTTTCTTTTTGTACTTAATTTTAGTTTTGTGCTTTTACATTCTCTTAGTACTTATTAAGTTTTGAGCTAGCTTAATTAAAATCCATAATTATGTACTTACTTTAAAAAGATGAAAAATATAGACATATTTTTTTTCTTGTTTACAGTATTGTGATTGTCGAAAAATTCAGTCTCTGTGATTCATCAAATTTTAGGTTTTTCTTGAGTTCTGTAAACACATCTTTTTGTAACTACGCCTATCTCTCTGTCTGTTTGTCTATGAATTTCATAGCTCAAAAATACATTAAGCTAGATAGAAACTTTGTTTGTGGTCTTAATATTACATTATAAATTTGCTATTAAATTTTGGATTGAGTCGTTTGAAGGAAAGTCTATCTGCCTGTCTGCATAAAAATTAGCACGACGTTTCAAAAGTGCGAAGTGTTAGATTAGTGAAATTCGATATATGTCTCACTACAGGAATATAAATGCACAATAAATTTTTTACAAAATATCTTTCCAAGATGGCCTTCCATTTACATGTTTATTTGTCTGCTTGTAGAAGCTATAGCTAAAAAACACAATTTTTAAGATAAATGAAATTTGGCATGCCGTCATACAAACTGTGTCAAACTTGAATTGCTGTAAACGAATACGTTTAAAATTTATATCTTGATTCTACTGTGAAATATGAAGCGTTGCATATCGAATCATAGCACTTGAAAAAGAGATGGGTTTCAAGTAATAATTCATCAAACTGTAATATTTTCCCTCATTATTTTCAGAGTATATTTTATGCTAATATGAATTTAAAAAAAATATACTTTTTATTGATACAAGTACTATTTCAATGCAATCATTTTTATACTTTTAATAAACTTATATAAAAATCAGGGAAATTGTTTTTCAATAGAGCTTTTGTTAATGCCTAGATTTATATTCACACGCATTGTGATGATGTGAAATACTTATGCTGTATACATTTAGGAGAGCAATTTAAAAATAAAATCAATCGACGAATCAAACTTAAACCAATATCATAATATAATGTTCTGGATCAAAAATTTGGAACGTCTTCAAATATTTTTAAACATCAGTAATTATTGATCTGACAAATAAAATTTAAAGCGAAAGTTGATAAATGTAAATTATGTAGAAATACATGAATCACCGGTGAATCAAAAACGTTTGTTATATTTTGCATAGTGCCAACTTAATTGTAGTTATAAGCTTATCATCACTATAGTCGATGAAATTTGTTGGGAAAAATTTCTTTGTAAGATCAGCTTAATAGTAATATTTAAACATTAATTATATATTTAAATAGAATTATATTTTACATCAATAACATTTTTTTTTTAGTTTAAAAGTTATTTCTTTTCACAGATTATTTTTTTCAATCCGGAGTTTCATGGAAATTTGAATAATGTCATGGCTAAGGATTTTTCTTAAGGATTAAGGATTTTACCTCATACTTTATGATATAGTTTTATTTTTTAAATCTTCGACGCTACCGACGGGATATTTCGTCTTTCAGATACTGCGAATCACAAGTTTCTGTGGGCTAAAATTTGTATCTTATGCCAGTTTAGATAGGTAGAACTTTCTAATAATATCTGAAGAATAACTTTACGTTTTTCATTTTTTTTTTGTATCGAAAATGACAACAATCGGAAGAATTGATAGTTGACTTCGATAACTGATATCTCTTCGGTAGCATTGAAAAAGTTAAAGCCAATACTTATAACGTTGACAAGAAAGTGATTAACAGCGTGGTCTTAGTTAACATACGTTGTTAACTTTGTCACGTGTTTCTGACGTGGCATGGATCCGTCGAGTGTTATTTTAAGCTATATAT
>JAPMOQ010059908.1:1800170-1968603 GCA_026543055.1 Argiope trifasciata
ATATATATATATATATATATATATATATATATATATATATAATGTTAAAATTAACTTTCTAGATCGCTAAAGTTGCTTGAAACATTTTCCTTGTATTCAATCTTTTTTTTAGACTACTAATCAATGTTTTGCTATTAAAAGATATTTTTTTTGCATGTCGGTAAAAGCTAATTTGTTCTCAGCTTCAATTGATTGCAATTCCCACTCTTTTAATCCGGTACAGATTCTTGTTTTTACTTTTTTTTCCTTCTAACTCCTCCTTCATCCATGTAGTATCTAGGCTACACAGACACAGCACTTTTTTTTTCCTATCCACCACCCCCACTTTCGTATAGCTTTACACTATGACTCAGTCTTTCCCTACCCCAGGGGCTGGATGTTACCATAGCAACAAGCAAGTGACTAATTACCCACGCCTATATACCCCACTCTGGTATACTTGAAAATGTAGTTATTTTTTATTCATTTATTTTTTTTATATATATATTTTCGCGTCTTAAAGCAAAGTGAGGTGTGTTTCTAAAACATTAAAATTAAAAAAAAAAAAAAAAAAAAAAAAAAAAGAAGGATACACACATAAAAAAAAAGTACTGCTTTCTCCCTCCCAAATAATTTTTTTATTAGTTTTAGAAGACGAGTAACTTGTTGTTAACTCAAACCCTAGGGGTGTAGGGAATGATAGAACATGTTAGCTCATCGTCCCAGACGGTTTAATTTAATAACCCCGCCTATCATCAAGCTTACACACCGACCGCAGCGTAAGTGAGAAAAAAAATTCAGAGGGAGGGAGGTGGTAGCAAAGAACAACGAGATTTTAGATGACGGTGGCAATTTTTTTTGTTAATGAAGTTTTTGTCAAAGTTGAAACTAACGCCTATTTCCACTTTAGCTCCCGCAACTGCCAACTTTGTAGAGTGCCAACTACAATTATTTTTCAATCATGATTAATTTTGTAAGTGAGGAGAGATACTTTTTTCTTATAATTTTTTTCTTATAGTTTTTTTTCTTTCAATTTTTTTTCTGTCATTTTTTTCTCCCCTACAGCATATCAACCACAGTATCTCAAAACTTAGGCGGTTATAATTGCTTGTCTTTCTTAATTTAACTTTTCGACACTTGCGACGATATTGAGATAGTATTCCCCCCCTTTCCTGGAGATAAGTTGCTATGTATTGCATTTGTTACCACTTAGTTACTAAGTTTCTAAAAGTTTGGTAGTTACGTTGTTAAAAATGTGTTATTAAGAATAATTTTTATTGTGCTGTCATGAAATAAATCGCCAGTATTTTTACTTTCTTGTATATCTATATTTCAAATCTCCTTGAGCACGAAATACTCGTCTGCGAATAAAACGACAGATTATATGTTTTGAGAAAGATATATAAAATCTAATTTGTAAACTTTTGACCAAATTTTTAGATTTTTATCGAATTTGGAATGGAATTCATTCATAGGAAATTTGTCTGGATAACCATTCGAGTATGATGAAATTCGATAAAAAAAAAATCTTCAAAATGCAGAGATATTGGTGGATGAAATTTGGTTCATAGGCAGGCTTAACATCTAAAATATAAACTTGTTTAATAGTTGACCGTTCGTCTGTCTGTACTTTTTCATATACATACTCGCAATAATTCATAAGAATTCAGCATCTTGTAACTATAACTATAATTCCTTGTCAAAGTTTAGAGGCAGTAGGTAGCCAAAAAGGCATCTGAAATGCATATTATCCGCATAAATTTAGAAAAAAAGCTAGATTCACCAAATGCAGTGAGCTAGGTAGATAAAATTGGTTCACAGGTAGGTTTAGCATCTAAAATATAGATTCTTATAACATTTTCAGCCATATAAATTCAATAGTTGATAATTTGTTGGTCTGTACTTTTGTTTGTATATAAACGTAATAATTCATAAATGTACTGACTGAAATCAATGAAATTCGGTATCTTGAAACTACAACTATAATTCCTTGCCAAATTTTGGTGGTAAATAAGGCATTCAAAATAATATCATTCCCATAAATTAAAAAAAATTCTAGATTTATACCAAAATATATACTTTATAACTATCATTTATCAAAGTCATTCAAAATATTCACAACTTTGTGGAAGGACCACATGCGAAGGGAAGGTGATAAAAATTTATTGGAGAGTATTCGAGAAAGTTTTGGTGAGACCATTTCCACTGGTTCATTATATCACTAAAGTTGACAAATGAATGCTTACAAATTTGGTAACGTTATTATTCACAAATTTGTAATAATCTTTGCAATGTCTGCAACCATAATTATTACATGACTACATGAATATTGAATTATAACATGCAATCAATTTATACATGTCATCATCAGCGTTTGTGTCATTTTAAAGCCAAATATTACGATGAACTCAAAACATTTCATTTCTTTGGCGGCTTTCAATATTTTCTAAGCCATTGATCATCATCAATGACTACCAAAGTATCTAATAATTCTCTGATGATCAGTCACTGATAATAACATGAAAGGTGACGGATAATCTTTTGGTGACCAGTCTCTAGTCATTTTTGTAGATGCCAATGGGATGATCTGAAAATATTTTTAGAATTTTAATTCCCAGTTTTTACATGACGATTTTCATTGAAAATTATTTATAAAACGTAATTCTACTAATTAATTTTAATAAATGACACAAATTTTAATTTTGAAAATAAAAATCATCCCAACATAACCAGCTATGAAGAGTTTTACTTAATTATAAGAGATACATTAATAAAAAATATAGGTCTAAAGAAAGGGGCTATTTCACTTCTAATCTAAAATACCCCCTACCACCATTTTTGATGGATGACCACCTATACTCTTCTTTTCTAAAGAAAAATTTCTTCTCTAACCTCTCTTCACATTTTCTTCCACACCCCTTTAGAAAAGGAGCCTTCTCATTGGCTCACACCATGGGCTTAAGATAAAAAACACCATTAAAGTCCCTTCTAGTTTCTTCCCCCGCGTGACGTCATGAAGAACCTTATTTATCTTAAGTGCTCTTCGCATATTACTTTTAAGAGAGGTGATAATATTTTTTGACGTTCCTTTGACGCCAAACTCTGTCCCCTTGTAATGTCTTCCTCGTACACCCCTCTCTACCCCCCTCCCTTTCAAAAGAATCCAAAAACAAAATGTGTCTTCTAGAAACTGAGTTGTCCTTCATGGGTAGTCTTGTTTAAGGACATATTTCTTTCTTCTAAAGATATTGCCAGGGCATATCTTTTAGAATAGAGGATAAGAGTGTTGTCTTAAAGAGGAGAAGGAACGTGTTCCCTTTTCGTTGCGATAACTATCGGAAAATTTATAAGGCGTAATATGCTTCGACTTGAAGGAAATCCATAATATTTTAGACTTCTTAAGCGATATATATTTATCCATCCATAGGATCTTTATATTGATGTTGAGTTCTTGAGACAATACGTGTTTGACTCAAAGAGTTTTATTGAATATTTGATCCATCCTAATCTCCTGTTCTTTATTAGTTTTGTATTCTTTACCTTCATTCTTTAATAATTTGGATAAAGAAGTAGGTTCTCATCTTTTTCGGATTAGTTACTGAAACGTGTATCTCCCTTAAACGTTACCTCTCCTTTTAACTATACTATTTATATCATGGTTTATGAACAATCTATGTATTGTATGTGAGACGCTATGGGTTTAATAATCTTGTGATAGCTACTTTAAAATCGACTTCGTTAAATTAATAAGTAAAATGCAATTATGATAAATAAATGAACATTCATTACAAGTTTTGCATTCTTTATCTTCATCCTTTAATAATTCTGAAAAAGAAATAGACCTTATTTTTTTACGATTAGTTACTGAAACATATGTTTACCTTATGTACTTTTAGCTATAATATTTATATTGTGGTTTACAAAAAAGCTATGTAATGTATGTGAGACGTTATGGAATAGGCAGGAGTACTATGATTACATTTTATTTTTGCCCACCAGTACCAGAGGCCAAAGTTTTTATAGCAAAATTGTTATAATATGTATTTTCTCACTTATTATTAAGAGCTATGCCCTACATTTATCTTAAGCCACATCAAATGTTTCCTCTGTCTTGGCCAGGCAAACCATAAAAGCAGTTGTCGGTAACGTGTCAAGTTAAAATAGAAAGCAACTTACTGATAGCTTTCTTTATGTATGCTTATATATTGTACTGCGAGTTTCAAGGAATATATAAAAAAATATGTTAAGGCATATAAACTGTTCACATCTTAATATAAATTCTGTAATGCCCAACTTAAATGCAGGAAATACAAACAAAACATTAACATAAATGGTAGGCCTAGTTCTTAAGAAAATTGACTAAATCTAATTTTATTTTTCACTGATAAATGATTGCACAGATATGAAAAGGTAATCCTATAATAAGAGCTAAAACTTATAATTTTTCGGTTTTGAAAAAGTTCTTAGTAGATGATTTAATAAACAACCTTAATATACGCCTTGGCTTTCTCATTTAATTACTAAAAAAGAAAATTAGGCCAAATAGTAAGGAAGTCGGATAGTCGTGAACCTGACCCTCGAGTTACTATATTTGAATTTTTTGTATTTAATACGGAAGTCACATTGCATTTGAAAATGTGTAATAAATTTGGTTAATTATTAACTGTATTTAAATTATACTTGAGAGTTCAACTTCGATACTTGAATTTTACCAATGTCTGAAGATACAAATGGCAGAACTGCGTGTGAAAATATTTATTTTGTATATGACGAGCCACCTTTGGCAACCAGTTGGTTCGCCATGACTAATGCGTTCTAAAATTTTCAATTAAATACTTACGTATCTTGCTCTCTTTATAACTTATCAGCCAAATATATTTAAACTTCAAATTTCGATAGTCACGTAACTTGAAGTATTATAGAAGCCTTAAGATTATTTGTTCATTGTACTATATATATCTCTGATTTTCAATCAGCTGCTGTGGAATTATGCAGAAAATATCTTGCATTTATTCCATAACATTAGGCTACATTTCAACACCTGCTGAGCATCAAACTTTCCTCAGTTTAAAATAAAAGTTAATTTAAATCCGTTTGAGTTTTTGTCAAAGTGACGGCAAAGCACTGTTGCACTCTTAACGTGCTTTTGCAGGTTAAATTCCTCTTTCATTTTGTGAGAAATTAATTGTTGGGAAATATAGTTACAGTATTCTTTAAAAACTTCATTTAAAACTGAAACTGAATTTATAGGTTAAAACCTTATTGTCAATTAAAAAAAAAGGCATTTTTAAGAAGATTTGGAAAACAATTTTGTGCTGTAATATTTTCGAAAATTATAGCAGAAAACTTCCCAAGTTTATAAAACACTCTGTCAAGGTATACTTTTTCATCTTCCAAATTAAAAATGTAAATACCAAGTGCGGTAGCTTTAAATCATATGATTGGTGTGTAGTATCCTAACACACACACACGCTCATTCACTCATATACGCAAACACATTCTTTTGATTATCAGCCTTGGAGTAATTCCGAGATTGATTGGTTTGAAATTGATATTTTCTTTAAGATGGTGGACAGAAATATCTAAAATAACACGTTTTCATAATAATATTCTTTTACTTTTATAAATAAGTAAATTTTAATGATTTATTTACTTTGTAATAACTTTTGTCTAAAATATTTTGTTAATGATTTAATATGGTTCGCAAAACAAAGTATGAAAAAATCTAAAACTCGCTATTCATCAATGCATTGTTTGACTCAAGCTTCATAAAATATAATCTATTACTAATGATTTACAAATTAGACAATGGACCCGAATTTGAGGGTGCATCATGTATAAATTCAATCATGTTTACCGTAAATAAAAATGATTAATGGAATCAATGACAACGATTGCAATGATATTGCAAACGATCATAGAAACGTTTGCTTTGCTTTTATTTTTTTAAAAAAACGTCACATTGAATATTTATTTTATTTGATACAATCACGTGCTGAGTGTTACATTTTTTTAAAGATTTAATTTGCAATAATAGTTTATTTTTTTAAAAAATTTGAACTACTGTCAATATGATTTCATCACGTTGATAAAAAGTAATTTTTTCTTTTTGACGTACTCACGCAGATTAAATTTTATTGTTTTGTCCGAAATATATTGTTGAAAAATATGGTTAAAATATTTCTTTAAAAACTCGTTAAATATAGAAGTTTAAGTTATATGTTAAAATACTGACTTCATAAGAAAAGTAATTTTTTAATCTTTAATTTGATGCAAAAATCATCTTTATGCGATAATATTATTGGAAGCTATAGCGAAAAAACGTCAAAATTTCGCTTAATTTTTAATTGATTCAAATTCTAAGAAAAAGTTCGAAAAGAGGGCTCCGAGGTGCACATTCCAGGCTTCCATGGTATACTTGTACCAAATTTGGTAGCTGTAGGTCCAATGGTCTGACCTGTTGAGCGCCAACACACACACACACACACACACACACACACACACACACACACACACATTGAGGTTTATTATAAATATCGATTGTATGGAGAATGTACTAACAATATTTTATAATTTTTTTCCAGGAGCGCTGCATGGCGGTGGCATGATGTATGACTCGAACATGTACAGCAGTCCCCTCTCCCTCCTGCAACTGCCTGCCTCTGCACTACCCGAAGTGACAGGTCGCTTAACACAACCTGGCAACTCCGTGGCGCGGTTCTCACAGGATGGCAAATCGCTGTCAGATCTCAGATCTTTGGTGCCTGAAGCCGATTTCAGGCAGGCCTCCGAAGTGACCGTCGACGTTGGTTTCGTCTGCAAGAAGTGCCACATGGTGTATCCCGCCGAGGTGCTCTGTCTCAACCATCAGCGAGCTTCCTGCTTCCAGAACAAACCAGTGTCTGAAATCAAAGCTACCCTCAAACTGGTGCAGTGCCACGTCGAGTGCCGGGCTTGTAGAGAACGCTTCACGACCATCATTGATTTCAAGTTTCACTGTGACATGGACCGACATATTAAACGTGTTCAGAAAATACAGCGTGAAGCCACTGCAGCCGCTGTGACTTCGGCCGCCAATCACTTTACCAACCAGATGGCGTTAGGGCCCGTCTCAAACCCTCCCCTCAACAGCAATACATTTGCCAACGACGGCAACGCTTCAGCTGCTGGATTGCTGGGTAGGAACGGTATGGTGCCGGACATGGCCCAGCTTTTCTTTTCTGGGATGGGCATGGACTCGATCCGGTTGGGAATGGGGTTGGATCCGGAGTCGAACGACACCAAAAGCAAAACACAACAGGCAGTGGGCTGCGGCGTTGATACAGGAGTGTCAATTTCCTAGGCCTAAAAGGCAGCCGGAAGGCTCTAAAAATCGAATTAATTAAAATGTTAATAAATAATAAATCAGTTGTCTTTCATACGATGAAGCTTAGTCCATGAGTTGCCTTCTGGTGACTTTTTTCTAAACCATCTAAAAGAATCGCTAATCGGTGAATCGGTTGTTGTTTTTATTCAGTGGCAATAATGAACTTAATGACAGAAAAGCTGTGGTACTTTAATCAATGTACGGAATTAAATTTCTTAGTAATCTCCAAAAATGTTTTTCCAATGCATGAAAAAAAAACAGGTTTTTTTTTTATGAATATTATAACTGTCAAAAATAGACAGTTACAAATTTCATATTTAAACCATGTTTGGAAGTTTTCATTGTTCCCCATTTTAATTTAAATTTTATTTCCATCTAAGTATATTGAAATTAATTTACTTTTATGCGAAGAAATTCTGCTGCACTGCAAACAAGGTGAGGACCCAACCAGGCAAACACCACGGACATGCTTTTTAAACACATTTTGAAAGTTTTTGAAGTGACGTGAACGTTAATGAGTCAGTAGAGTTTGAAAGGAATGATTTCTATTTAAAAATTTTATTCATGAATCTATTGTTTATTTTTAAGTAAATATTAATATTGTTTTATGTTTATGAATTTAAAAAAGTAAATTCTTTTAGTTTTTGTTCCAAGAACAGAACTGTACATGACGAGAGTAGCACAGCGCTAACCATTACAAGAAGTGTAGTATACGACAGTTTAGAATAGTAAAGAGGTGGATAACAGACACAACGGACGCCTCTTTTATTACAAAAAGTAAATGGTGATAGCATGATTGCTTCCCATCCCAATGCTCATTGTCATAAATACGTATGTAGTGTGGATAAGGAATAAATACGAATAAAAAAATGAATACGACTTTTTGTAGCCTAGATTTTAACTAAATGTTTGCGAGTTGCTATTTTGTGTAACATCAGTTTCCCAGACTAAATAAAATAATGAAACAATTATGCCATCTTTGTCCATCGGCGATGTTAGAAAGTCTTGATACTGAAACAGTCGGCAGTTGAACAATGGTATCTGCAAAATGGTCTAAGTACAATCATTTCATTATGGGAACTGCACTCAGCTAACACCCACATTAATTTTAGAAGGACATGTTGTAACATGTGAGGCTAATGATTTTCCTTTTTGTACATAGACGTGCCTGGTATTATTATATAAAATGGGTAAGGATTTAGTCAACCGAGCCAAGCTCTTAAAAGAAAACTTTCTATGGTGTGGACAAGCCTTACCCCACACTGCGCGGCCTTTTCTTTATCATTTAGAAGTTGTTATCAATGCTATCAAACTATATATATAAAAAATGATGTTCCTAAGCAGTTTTATCACAGCTTCTGTCAAAGTTCCTGAATTTTTTCTACATCGAAAAAATTAAAAAAATGATAATATGGACGATAAAATGTTTTTTAAATCGATTGTCCATGTTGTGAATGTATAAATATCAGTTGAAATTTTTAAAAAAATGTTTCAATACCTTTATTACGTAAGGTTGAAGGAACGAATTAGGCAACGCTTTAAGCCTTTTAGTTTCATTTATTTATATGAAAATAAATATGAAACCAAAATAAATAACAAGAAAGGCGAAGGGATTAAAGTGATTTTATGTAATTTCATAAAGTGATTTCCTAAAATCATTCATGGTCTCCTATCAATTAGCCCACTGCCAATAAGTGTAGTTTGCTTCTAAGTCGTTTTCAGCATTTTCAATTGGTTACTTACTGCTATTTTTTTTCGTAAAGAATTAGGTTTATTTTTTAATACAGTATAATTCGTGCTTCCATTTCCTTAATATTTAACAAATATCTTATAGATTAATAAAAAAAAGTTGTTTTGAGTGCTATCAAAATTAATTTTGATAACATAAAAAAAAACGAGTGCTATCTAACAAACAAATGATGACTAAAAAAAGTTTGTTTAAAATGTAACAAAATAATTGCTTGTTAACGATTATGAAAAAAGCGATTCTTTGTTTGCGATAACAATATAAAAAAACCGATTGTCAACAATTATCAAACAAACAATAATGAAACAAAAAATACTGTTATCAAAATAAATTTTATAGCAATTTTTTTATGGAAAAAATTATTTTTTAAAAGATTTAGCCTAAAATTTTTGATTATTTAATTTTTAAATTACTTTTTTATTTATTTCAGCCTTTCCAGAATAATAGGAAAGTAATTTAAAAATAAAATATTAAAAATTTATCTCAATAAAAAAATCAAGCCAAATAAAAAAAAAATTATATATTGATGGAAGTTTTTTATTTAACATTGACAAAAATAATCATTTAACGAAATTTTATTATAAGATTTTAAAAACAGATGAATTTCATGTTTCTTTATATTATTGTAGAATCAAAACAAACCTTTTGAAAATGAATACTTGTAATAAAGAAGCACTGTATCAGTTTATTGTGGGATTTTCTGCCTGATTTCTTTCCAGTCAGCTAAGCGTTGCCTATTATACTTGTTCTTAATTGAAAATCTGTTTATTGACATGCAAAGCTTGAGCTTTGGATGGTCAACATCCCTGTACTTCTTTCAGGGGGTGCAGGGATTTACAGTTCCTATGCTTCGAGGGGGGCGGTTACACCCTCTCAAGCACTTACTCTTCGACGCCATCATAAATTACATACACACAACACATAGAAACATATTATTATTTTTCTTTTATTTATAGATATTCATTTCATTAAACATATACAGTATTATTGCTTTCGAATGCAGCCAGGATTCCAAATGGTTTCATAGAAACAACCAAAATGGTTTCATAGAAACATTTCTAACTATTTAGATGAAAGATTAGGCAAATTTTAAACATTTTATTTAGTAATATAAGAAAGATAATGCTAATGTTATAATAGAAATTTTCTTTATATTTTGGAAGGATTATGGATTTTTTTTTAAAAGAAGGAAAATTCTATTAGATTGAAATAAAATTTTTAACATAAAACATTACTTTTTTGATAAATTTATATTTCATTCAGTAAGTTAGAAAGTTATTTTTAACATGACTTACATTGCTTAAAAAAGCTATTTTCGTAAACTTTTTGTTTGAAAAATGTTGTGTCAAAAAATTTGTTGTGTTTTTGTATAAAAGGGAATGAGAAATTAGAGTTCTAAAAGCTCTTTAGATTTCGCTGCTCATGTTTCAAATCCGAATTACATTTTGTAATTTGTAAATCGTCTTCGAATTTGTGGAAATGGATGCATTGGAAAGTTTTAAAATGCTGACTGATAAATTTCTTAAAACAAGTTTTCGTATATTATTTCTTATTATTAGTTATAATTATATTTTTATATATTATGTTATTTATTTATTTGACAAGCTTAAAAATAGTAAATTCAGAATCATAATATGATTCCTGATCAATCTGGATATTAAAAATAATTGTGAAAAATGTGGAAAATTTGGCAGACTCGGAAAAAAAAGTTTGAAATCAAGATAATTATTAGTTTGATTATGAAAAAATAAATAAGCTGTATAATTATTAAGATTTTGTTTTGAATAATATTTTTGATTATTAAATGAATATTAAGATATCAAATGTAATAATCTAAAAAAAGGACATTGCAAGTCATTTAATAAATACAAAAATATGACTTTATAAAGTTAAATAAAAATTATCTTCGGATAAGTAATTATAAAGAAATTCAAAATTCATCTATTCATTTTAAATTGCTTTTCAGAAATTAATGAAAATAAAAAAATATGAAATGCGAGATCAGCATATAATAATAATAATAAAGAATGAAAAAGTGATATTTTGCTATATTATTTATTATCACGTTCAGCGAATGTTTAAAAATGTTATAAGATACTTATATTTTTATTTTATTTTCTCCGTCATTATTTATTTCATCCTTTTATTCGTTTTTCATTATCAATTTTTTTTTTTGCAGACACACACCTCACTCACAGAACAAACACAAACACACACAAACAAATAGAAAACAAAAATTGTACAGTAGTCCTTTCCTACATTTGTGTTCAACCCCTCTTTCATCACATACACAAACAACCTCATTGGCTCGCTCTCTAATGTTGTCTGGTTATCTGTGGTTTAAACTATAGCAGGCAAATGGAAGAAGGAGGGCGGGCCGTATAAATATTTACATATATCACCTACATAGCATATTCAATGTCTTCTATGTTTACCTTCGAAAAAAGTGTGCGTGTGTGCGCGGCAAAATAATGCACGGGCTCGCCTGCGCCCGACAAAATCCTGCTCAGCTCAGGATGGACAGGCATGATCCTATACTATGTTCACTATGTACTTAAAGCGACGCGATATATACATAATAAATAAATATATATCCAAGTGTCATCCTGTTTACTTCTTTACCCCATCATATGAAGTCCCCCCTCCGAGTCCTACCTAACCCCCAAGTGTAAAATTTAGTACTACTAAACAAAGGAAGAATTTTTTAATGAAAAATCAAGAATGACTGTTTGATACTAAAGACACACCAGTAACCTGATTGAGTTTTCTTTTTGCTGTCATTATTTTTGTTCCAGCATGGTTATTTATATGCAAGAATTTCAGAATTTTCAACAATAATAATGGAGAATGTGTGTGTGTTGTTTGGACATTGGTTAATGGATTTTATGTTTGTTTATTAGAACTCAGACTGTGCTACCGTCATTCATGCACTTAGAAGCTGATTGAAATGTTTATTTATTTTTTGTTGTTGTACGCTTCTTCTGTGAATTAAATTGTGGTTTTTCTTTCGTGAATTTGAAAATGTAGTGTTGGCCATCTGTTTTGATCTAAGATTTGCTATGAGAATTGTTATTGTTTGTATATTTAACATATGTGCAATACTTGTGTTGGTAATCCTGAAACTATTTGGTAGAAATTGATTAGCCTTTTTACTGATTGGTTAATTTTTTAATTTTGTTAATTAATTGCTTAATTTAATTGATTAATAATTTTTTTCACTTTTTTATCAATTAAAAGCCCTATCTTTCCCAAAATAATTCTCATTGAGTTAAAATTTACATTTTTGTATAGACTTATTAATTTAATTTAGCTTTTAAATATCAATTTTTAAAATTTATAAATCTGAAATCCAAAAAGAAAGCTGATAAAATTCTTCAAAACTTCTCAATTTCTATCAAATATTAGGACATTCATGATATTTAAAACTGCAATATGGAAATATTTTTTTCCAAATTAAAGCCTTTTTGCGTCTCAGTTGAGAAAATTTTGAAACCTAATTATTTTACTTGATTTAGAAATTATTATAATTTATATCTAATTTTGCTTAATTAAAATTGGTCAAACTTTTTTATTTGATTTAAAATATTTTCCTTTAATTATTGATCTTTTTTTGTTATTAGTTTTAAACCTTTCATTCAATTAGTGTTGATGTTTTAATAAAATGGTATTTGTAGTATAAAAATTTGTATATAATATAATAATTTATTTATATTTGTAGTATAATAATAATATCAATACAAATTGATTACAGAAATTAAAAATTATTATAGATGGAGTTTTAATCAATTACAAAATTTCTATTCTAAAATTAGAATTTTTTACTTGATCCATCAATTACTAATGTTTAAAAACATAATTATATTAAAGAACACTAATAAAGTAAAAATGGTCTCGGGATGTTTTTATTAAGAACAATTTAATTCATTTTAATTTTGGATTGCATTGATTATAAATTCTGTCTGATTTCTTTTAAAGACTTTTATACCGAAATTACCTCAGATTTTCTTAACTGATTTCAGGAAGGCTGATTTGTGCAATATAAATTTTCAGGTGCTGTTTGTTACTTATGCCAAACTTACATTGAGGCAATTGCTGAATGTTTTAGAAATCACGTGATTCCAGCGAGATTATGTAACGCTAATTTCCCCAATCTGCTGGAATACAGTTGTAATTTATTAGAAGGATGATAATAGCGTGATCTCAATGTGGTCACGTGATTAAGTAAAGCGTCCAGCAATTCTTCCAGTTTAAAAGTGGCTTTACGATGCATTTATGATGGTGAGCTGCGAATTGTTAAAAGTTTATGTTATTTAAAATATTTGTAAAAATTTAGTTATGCGCTCTAAATTAAAATAATTTTTCACATCAGTTATAATTCTTTTTTGTGTGGAAATATTTTAATTAAAAGGTGGTACAAAGGAAGAATTGACGCTTCAAAATTATTTAAATCAGGATTTTTTTTTTGTAAAAAATTAACTTGATGACTATACTTGAAATTTTACTTTTTGTAAAAATTGTAAAACATGATAAAGTCAAACTTTCAATGCTGCCTTTTATATATATCTGTATATATATTATTTTCTTGGTGCAGTTGAATTTATAAGAAGAAATTTCGATTAAAATTTTCCGAAATTTTTCTAAAGCATCTCTCTGATATTATATTTTTTTCAGGAATTAACAATAGCTTTATTTATATTATTTATAAATTTTTTTACTAGCATAACTTTTAAACTTTTTTTTAAAGTTTGAATTAACTTTAAATGTGAGATTTCTCTTATTAATTCAACTGTGCAAAACTTATTTTATTAATTTCATGACTCTCTCAAGCTATTGGTATTGAATATTATAATTTTTTTTAAATTCTTTATTACTTGATGGTGTATCAGGAAGAAAGTGATTTACCCACTGACTTTATAAACTTTGTTTTATCATTTTTATATATCACATAAATAAATGCAAATCTCGTGTAATTCTGTTACTTATTTTTCAGATCTATTATTTTTAAGGTAAAGATGATGGTAAAAAAAATTCCAAATAAAAACGCACTATTTTTTTTCTTCATTTGCTTAAAAACTTATGGTTATTAAAGAAGTTATTTGCTTCAAAACGTTGTTAGCAACAAAATCTAAACATAGCATTTCTATGTATCTGAATTTCTGTGTATTTTATTTTTAAATTTCGATATAAACTATTTCAATTTACATGCTTTTGTAGTTTTTTGACGTTGATATACCATTGATTTACCAAAAACTCCAATAATACACAATGAAAGTTAAATGTATCAAACACACTTCTAGAAATATAACAACAATTTGTGACACTTTTAGAAGAAAAAAAAAATATTAATAGAAAAAAAATGTGCAAATTCTTTAGACTGTTCATTTATGTTTTGAAACAAACAATTTTCAACAAAATTTGAAAAACGTTCCACTTTACCTTGTAATTGAACTTTTTAGTAACTGTTCACTCGTGAGCGTTCGTGGTCTTGGAAACGTTAGTTGCATGTGTGCCCGCTAGAGGTCCCTGCAATTTTTAAGCCTCTACCTCATCTTAATCCAAGTTCCTATTCTGCAGGGATCGAATGCGGGCTGCAAGCTTCCAGTAGGTTATCAGTAATGTTTTCGTACGTATTCTGTATATAAATAATAGTAACAATGATAATAATTAAAATTCTACATTTCTCTTTAAATCACAGATTTTAAATCATGTTTTTTCCCTCATAAATGTTGTAAGTGGGTAAATAATGTTTGATGGAAAAAGTAGTTTTTGCTTCCTTTCGAATTATTATTATTATTATTGATTTGCCGTGTGAAGATAGATGTAGAACAGAAAATAACATTAAAGGAAGTTGAAGATTGCCAACATAAATTCAAAATAATAATAATGATAATAAAACTTTCATTAAGCTATTGAACTTTCGGTTATTTTATAAATTAAAGATAGTAAGATACTTTTTCAGTATTTCGCTATCAATGAAAATTTCAAATTAATCTTTTTCACCATTGTTTTCTATTATTCATAAAAAAATTCAAAATTTACAAATTGGAACAAATTAATTTGTATATTTTTTTTGGATTCCTCTTTTAAGAGTCATTGATACAAAATACAAAAAAATTCATAAATTTGACATTCGAAGAATGGAAATTATTTAAATAATAAAAAACGGAAATTAAAATTATCAAAAGAATTTCGTCCACAAAATTTCCACTTCCTGAAGGAAATTGAATAAATAAATAAATACATCTGAATTAAGTAAATTAAAACAAGTGCATAAATTTTTCATAAGTAAAATCTACAAATATATTCTTTAAAATATTGTAAATTACAGTTTGGCTTTTGTACAATTCTTCCTTATGCTGTTCTCCGTTTTATTTTTGTATTTCATTTATTTTAAGTTGGAAAAAAAATGTTTTTTTATAGTCCACTATCACTGTTTGTGCAGGTCTATTTTTGGTAACTATTGGTTTGAGAAAATGCAGGATTTACACTAAGTCACTGTAGTTTGCTTGAGCTGTATAATAAATAAATTGTCTCATGTGAGAATGGAACATATTTTTTGAATAGTTTCTTTCAATTCCAAATAACACACATACAGAATAACATTCTATTTTCGTTTGTTTAAATAGTCTGAGAACATGCTTTGAATGCATTCTAAAATTACGAACATAATTGTATTTATTTTATAGCCGTAAAACAATTAATATTTAAAAAAAAATAATCTTTGAATTATCCTAGAAAGCAAAAGTTATGTAGAAATGTAAAAAAAAAAATAATAATGGTAGAAATATATCTAATAAAAATTTATAAATACTTTCGTTATCACGATTGAAGTCTAATCTAATAAAATGCTTACTCATCTGCTGTCTTTCAAATGTTGCAGAGAAAAATGCATCTCATTAGATAGTACATACGAATCACAGATGATTCAAGTGCTGAGCAACGTGTTGAAATAAGGATATACTATAAACTAAATATAAGCTTGTTTAATTCACACCAAACTGATTGGTAATTTTTGGTACCATGATTTATTCTTATGATTGAGACCACTATCTTATAAAATGCTTACTTATTTATTACTTTTTTAAAGTATCAGAGTTGAAAATGTCAAATTAGATAGTTTGTATGAATCACAGGTGAATCACGTGCTGCGAAAAGTGCTGAAATAAGATGTAAACTAAATATAAGCTTGTTCTACTAATTTCTAATTTCACATGGACTGCGAACTTTGATTTTAGTTAATTTCTTGTCAATGGGAACTGAAAAATAAATATTATATACATCCAAAATATAATTAGAAAAAAACTGCGAAATTTCACTTAAATAAATTTATTATTTCAGTAAACAATTTGATAAGATTATTGGTCAAAAAATATCATGTATAAAAATGCTCTTTTCCCTCTTCATTGTTATCATCTATTTCAACATGAATATATTGTTCCGGAAATAGGTTTAGTTTTTTTCTTTATTATTTTTGTGACTTCTCATATTTGTTACCACTTAGCCCTTTGAAAATTAATTCGATGTTTTAATATTTGCAGAATAAGAGGGCTTGTTTATTGCTCCTAAAAATTATTGTTTATGATTTTTTTAAGTTGAATTTTTCCAGAAAATTAATCGACATATTTTTACCAGTCAAAATTTAAAAAAATAATTCAATAAAACGATAAAATGATGCACTACATTGAGTGGTGCCTGACAAGAGATATCGGAATGCTAAGGGTTAAATATATTTTCATAGTTAATTCTCAATTAGTTTGTACGTTAAACTTTGGTTTCAAAGCAAAAATTTCTAGCCACAAAAATGTTTTTTAATTTAAAAAGGCACGAATAATAGAATCTTGTCAATTCAAAGACAAATATATACTTAAATATGATGAATCAGCATCTTATTACATAACAGAATATTAAGGAAAATTACATCTTTAAGTAATAAGAATGATAAAACAAAAAAAATTTAACAGTTGATAAAACAAGAAACATAATTATAAAATACTCATAATGAATATTTAATAAAAACAAAAGTACATAACCGGTAGAAATAAATAACAAAATTTTGAAAAAAAAATGATTTAATTATTTATACAGGTCATGTATGACGAATACGAGTCTATAGATAAGGAACAGTTGGCTGTTGATCCAGCATTATATTTTTATATACATGCTTATCAAACATATTTACTAGATTTTTTAAATCTAAATTAGATCCCTCTACAAATATATTATAGGTTTCTCAAAGTCTAAATGCATAAATTTAAGTGACTAACATTGATCATATAATTGTCATATTCTTGAATATATAATTACATTGTATTGTTTCTTTTAATTTACAGTAATTTCAAAAAATTTTAAGAAAAATACAAGTGACAAAATAACTTTTTCTTTCAAATCTGTGTTAATTCTCAAAAAGTCATGCATCTAAATCTTTTAACTAATTACAGAAAAAGGAGTTATAAAGTGACATTTTAAGACAAATACCACAGTTTTTCTTTTGAAGCAAAAATTTGCTTTTAATTGTGAGACAAAATTTTATGAAATTGAAATATTTGGCTATTAAAACTGTTATACTTGGAAAAATTTACTTTACTCCTGTTATCTTAATGAAGAAATGCACCTTTGGTAAATATTTCTACATTCTGATCCACAGTATTAAAAGAGTTCAATAAAAACTAAATTGAAATTATTGATTTGCATAAAAACTGATGTATTAAAAATATTAATCACATCAAATTTATACAGGTATAGAGTATTTTGTAACTTATATATATTCACACTATGCAGTTTTCAACTATTCTCAACAGGGAACCATTGAATAATTATTTAGTCATAATAATTATTCTATAGTATATTTATAAAAATAGACATTATTATGAAAAAAATTGTCATTGTGTATTAAATACATGATGAAAAATTGTAAAATGTCAAATACAGTGTATTGGACCACGGCACATCTGTATCTGGCTCATGACACACCAGTGTGCCGCGGCACACCGGTTGCGGAGCACTGGTTTAGAGGCACGGAACAACATTTCAATTTTGATTAGATATAAAGAAAAAATTAAAAAAAAAATTCTGGAACTAACATGATATTTAATAACTAATTTCGAAGTTTAGTTTAGTTTAGTTATATTAACGTCCCGTTTAAAAGCAACACTATGGCTATTTTGGGACGGACCTCGTCATTTTGAACCAGGTTCAGATGACGAGGATGACACCTGAGTTAGCACCCCCCTCTCTACACCACACCAGCGGGTGGACGTTTGGCCTGACGGATTTAACTTGCAAGAGACCCCTCACACGACGGTTTTTCGGTGGAATCGAGAATCGAACCTGAAACCTTACCACCAGGCCACCGCGAGCCATGACTAATTTCGAAAGTGGAGCGGCTATTGAACATCAATAACAACAACAACAAAAAAACACTTTGAATTTCATTAACGATATTATTTACAGTTGTTAAACAGGGTATCTTACTTGAAAGTTTTCATTTAGGAAACAAATCAAGAATTTTTTTAAAACTGTAAAAAATAAAAATATTTAAATTCTGAATTTCTCTACTTAAAATTTACTCATTCAGAATTCACTACCTTACATAGAAAGGAATCGACTAATATCACTGCCTAGTGGTGCTATAAACATGGTTTCAAAATTTAATTAACCTAACTGTTTGAATGGTAAAAGAATTCTGACTATATTAAAATATAGCATTGTCATCAGTTTTAATATTTTGGGAAATGATTTCAAAATGGATGATAAAATTTCATCTTTACAAACAACAAACAAACAAACTGACAAACAAATTTCGCTTTAATAAAATATGTAAGTATGAATGACATACTGGTGAACATATCAATATTGTGAATTACATATGAAAATTTTTAGTCTTATCTACATATGAACTGTTCATATAAATAAAAAAAACACTAATGCACTTAGTTTAACATATTAATTGTAACTATATGCTATATTACAGTATTCATTTTACTGTTAATCTATCACTACTTTTTGAACTTACCATGTTTTACCATGATTATTTCGAGTCTGAGATGACTCTATATGACATTGTCAACATGAGAGCAGATAGAAAAAGCATTTAATAAGTTATAAAAAGGATTTTTCTGCGTAATCGGGTATTTTCAGGACATACATCTATATGAAAAAAATTAAGAAACAAAAATGCTAAATATAAATAAGTATGTTAAAAATAGAGCAAAACGCGCAGCTCGAATAGTGAACCTGCAACACGTATTGTTCTTCAACCACACTTTGCGTCCACGCTTCGAACCGGAAGTTGAATGTAATTATTTAGTTAGTTATAAAAATGTTTCTTTTTGCATAAAACCATTTTTTTTCTTCAGGAAAGACACCTATATAGATAAACTGAAAAAAAAAATGTTATATAATCATAAAATTTTATCGAAATCGTCAGCGCCTTTTCCAAAATAAAAGAAATAAATTTATATATATAGAAGAATTGCTAGTTTAAAGTTAAAAGATAAAGCAAGACAAGTTAAAAAATGTTTCAAATTAATATTTTATGTGAATATTTGAGAATATTGTAAGTAATTTTAATATGAAAAGCTTTTCCATTTAGACGTAAGATAAATTCACATTTACGAGGAACATTAAACATCTGCGTGCTGGTGAACAAATGGAGGGAAATAATTATGCAAAATAGGGCGGCTAATTGTTAAACAAGAATCTAATTGCAGAAATTAGGTATTTAGGAGGGATAATTATGTAATTCTACATGAAATCCAGGTGTTCCGCAATTTTTGCAAATTAGAAACGTATGAAAATGAGTGGCATTGCAAGCCTAATACAGAAAGTGGTAATTTCATTGCTTTTTTTTGACACATTCGAATGAAAGAATCTGTTCTGTTGTTTATATATTATATGAACTTATATTTGTTTAAGGTACCTGACTTAGTTGTAAAGATGCCTTTTTCATAAAAAATTGATTTCTTATAAACTGGAAATAAAGTCCTAACTTCGTAGATTCTAAAACAGATTTAGTTTGCAGATTTATATTTAGTAGTATATTTAAAATCGAACTATAAATAACACAGTTTCAATGATAAACAACAAATAAAAATGAAATTGGAAACAGTAGTAATTTTAATCGAAAATGAGGGATTTATTTTATGTTTACTATAAATTCTTCAAAACAATGTTTGATATGTTTATATTAACACTCATTTTACTTACTTATTTTTGACATTTTTGTTTAAAAAATGTGAAATCGACATCAGTTTCCAACACATTTGAATGAGCTAATTTGCAAATGCAGTACCTGAAAGCAGTTTCTGATGAATGAATAATTCACTATGATTCATTAATACATGATATTTGAAAATCAATTAAATAAAATTTTAGGAAATTTGGCATGCATGTATCGAAAACCTTTGAGACTGTGATAGGCTGCATATTTTATAATAGCGTCATTCAGATGTATTTTACAGAGTACAAAACATAGACACATTTTAACGAAAAAACATAAAAACTTAAAATTTTTATTTATTAAATTATTATGAATTTATGCATTTTTTTATAACTTTCCGATATTATGTAATTCTTTTAACAAATGCTCATTTTTTTCTTTTGTATTTTCAATATAATTAGAAAATATGATTTGAATAAATTAGTTACCAATATATGTATATATATATATATATATATATATCGAGTAAATTTCTTTCGTATATTGCTTCGAAAGTAAAAAAAAAATGCAATTGTTATAAAAATGCTATGCAATTAATTATACTACAATCAATGTTAAATTATTTACTGAACATTAGGATTCATTTTTAAAAATTTGCAATTTCTACTTCATACAACGATACACAAATTTGCGCACCTTTAAGGAAATAAAAATTAATCTTTTATTGTTATGGCTAATATTGTATCTAAAATAGTCGTTAAAATTAATCCTTAACTGGGGAGGCGAAAATTCTGGACATTCTGGACGATATTTTTAACCCTCGAATCAAGTTTTCTAATGAAAGTATTAGATTGGAAATCAGCCAATATATCCTTAAGACATTTTTTTTTACTATTAAATATGCTTTAGATTTTTTGTTCAAAATATTTTATCACTGAAAAAAGTAAATGTGTTGGAGCATACACTTTCTTCTCAAATTATATGAGGCAATAAATAATATTCTTAGAAAAACATATTCCTTCACGCTTTTTAAATCATGTTTATTTTTCAGTTTATAAAGATATATAGAAAACAATATAACATTAAAATTCAACAATTATAGGAAAATTAAAAAAACAAAAACAAAAACAATGGGCAAAATTGGCCCTTTTTTATCGGCTTGTATGATTTTCATAGCTTGGTGTTCTAGGACGTTTTACACTATTATAAACTATTATAGCTATTATTATGAACTATTATAAAAATCAACCTATAAATTCTGCATATATTTCTCTGGGTATATTAGTATATATTATGAATTTTTCAAATAAAACATTACCACTAAAAAATTAACTTAAATATCAGAATCAGTTGAACTTTCATCGAAAAACTCTTCTGTACAATTATCTTTATCATTAAAATTCCTTTCTTCGTCATTTAAAAGTATCTGAAGCGTTGCGTCATAATAGAGTCAACAAATTGAATGATATTTTGGGGTCCAGGTTTTCACGCTATCTCCTAAGCATTGTTTATCAATTTGACACTAACAATGAGGAGTGTGACAATGAGTAACACTAACAATGAGGTCTCAGTGACCGCGTTAAAAAAATAACTGAATTAATTATAAAAAATCATCCTCTGAAATCGGTTGAAAAAGTGCAGGTGTATTGAAGGTCACCAAACAGGAAGCTTCAGGGCCAATCCATTCAATTGTACTAAAAATAAAATAGGGGTGAGCGAAAGTCCATCGCCAGCGATCTCACAGACCACACGTCCCTAATTAAGGGTTAATTGCATATATTCAAGAATTTTGAGAGATAACTGATTTTTTACGAGAATTTTTGCTATATTCAGTAAAAATCATACATCCTCTTGCGAGTTTCACTGACCTTTTTGTATTTATTATGAAGTTCTAAGTCCCCCAATGTTAATAAACGAGCATTTCTGACGATAATGGATTAGAAGACAGTTATAGGTTCTATTATCTTGCTATGCTCTTAGCCATCATCATTCAAAAACTATTAGACTCGACCAACGAAAGTTTTCCATTGCTCATTGAAATCAGATTAACTATAGAAGGATTCTGATTACATTTCACAAGGAATCGATTTGCGGGTGAATTTCCTCAGGGATTCTCCATGGAAGACAAGTTAGTCCTGAATATCCGTACTAATTTCCACTTGTGGTGACTTAGGTATTCCGATGTTCTTTGGACAATAGGAAAAATCATATTACACTTCATTATGACATTTTAAACTAGATTAAGGGTAACTAGAATGATCCCCATGTATTATTACTTCACTAAATTTTTAATTTAGTTTGTTCTGAGTTTTGTATTTAATTGTAATAGTTTTGTATTTAATAATTGAAAAAGAAAATGTGCAGCTAACATTAATGTCCAACATGAGAACTATTCTAGAATAGATAGAATAATTTTGAGCCATGTCCAAAAACAAAATTATCAAATCTCTTTGCAAACTTCCATGCTTATGGACAAGAATTTAATTCATAAATAAATTAGCTAACTTCAATTATGGGTTTATATATTATTTTCAATTATGGGTTATCACAACATATTTTTATCATTATAGGCAAATTTCCTTATTTTTAGCGTACTTAGCTTTGATAGTTATACTGGAATATATTAAAACTAGAATCTATATTATTAGACGATAACTGTTAACAAAGAGAAAATATTGCAGAAAAAAATTCTAGATGTCTTTGATTCTGAGGAACCATATTTAATCTCTACTTAAATCCAAAGATTAAAAACACTATCAGTTAAATTGATATATTTTTTATACCATCTTAAATCAAGACTGAATATTTTTATTGAAATTTATATGAAACCCATCCAGGGTTGATAATATAGATTTGTAAATTCACACAAGCTATAACGAAATAGGAAAGTGAGTTTTTGACTATAATCTGTACACAATGTTATAGATCTGCATCTCGGTTTAAAAAAAATCCGTAATGGAGTAGATTTGTTCATGTGAATAAGAAATTGAAAATCTTTTCACTAATATAAGACAATATGATAGAAACTTATCATACCTTTTGCCAACTTTTTAAAGTTGTTGAAGAGGCTGATAGTTATGATTGTACAGAATGTAAACTGTCAGGATATTAAAATTTATATTTCAACCCTTATTTTATATGAAGTAGTTTTTTTAGACATTTCAGCGCTTGAAAATATAACGAGTGAGAGAGCCTCCTGAAATAATTTCCTTAATAAGAAACTCTTAAAATAATTTTTTAGAAGGATATGTTATGAAGGATTTGTATCCATTTATTAAAAACATTCTTTAAACAAGTACAATTCTTTGATGATATTAATTCTTCATAATTTAATGAAATATTCCAATTTTTACTTGCTATCAAGATATATTTGTTAGAAGCGCATGGCAGCACTTTCAACAAAGAGAACATCACAGAATTCCAAAACGGAAGGCAGGAAACTGAAATGGCAGAGCATGCGAATTTATTCTGAGCTTATATAATTTCAGAAAAGACAATTTGCCGATATGATAACTTTTGATTCTGTGGTGAAAAATAATAGATATAAAATGTACAATCCTGCGTCGTGTTTGCAATTTAAATCATGAATATGAAGATGGAGCTCGAGTGATTATAAAATTGAAGAAAATATTTTTAAAACATAGAACAATCAGAACTCTTGCACTGGCGGCCACACACTCACACCTTCAAGCAATATTTTGAACTTTAAATTCAAATATTAAACCAAATACGTTTGCTTTTGCACATATAAAAATTCAAAATTAAAGTAATTCATTTAAAATATTTAAATAATCTTTTAAAATTTATATTATTTCTTATTCGATAATTATTTTGGTGATTTACATATTGAAAAATGATTACATACAAAGAAAAATATGTTCGAATCGAAATATTTAAGTCTATCCTTTCACGTGAGGATCATTGATTTTCCAAACAATTTCCTCCAAAAATTAAACCACACAGACTAAGCTATTTTTAAAAATTCCCTTAGGTTTAATAAAAATTTCCAAGTTTTTTTCTTGTAGTCATTAGGGATGATTGTATAATAGCTGTTGATATTATGCTAGAAGTTAACATTTGTTACTTTAAATTCAAAGGAAGTGCAATTTTAAATTCATGCAATTGCTAAGTTGAAAATTTTCATGAACGTGATCCAGTACATTATACGATAAAATACATCAATTTATAAAGAACATGATTTTAACTGTTTATGTATAATAAGAATACGCTTTGGCAAGAATGCAATTGATTAGATAAACGCAAATGCTTAACAGTTCAATAGTCAACAATGTTCAAATTTTCCCAGAATTTTAGTGGATTTATCGGTGGATGGAGAGAAAAAAAAGTAATATTTAGGTTTAAAACATTACTTAGTAACTGTTGCAATGTGAAATTAACTATCTCAAATTTAGAGTAAATAGGATTCTAAACTTTCAGGATAGTTAAAACTATTTGAAACATTGTTCATTCAGTGCAATTTATTATTCATGAACTAGATTTCATGGTATTTCAAAATGCAAATGAAATTTTCAATAAACATAAATTATAGAGCAAGGACTTTTCAAATACAATTTTTAAAGTTTTCATTCGTTTTATTTATGAGGAAAATAATTCCCTCTCACAAAAATGAAATTGAAAATTTAAACCAAAACCGAGAAACTTAAATTAAAAAAATCTTTTGGTACTATAGGACGGACGCTAAGTCGTATTATTTATAATAGAGACAAGAACATCGGATTAGTATTTATCATTTACCTCACAATCCTGGACTACTTATTAAGACAAAAACCTATCAATGATCCATGGAATACATTTGTGGACCTTACCTTTCAGAGCAAAAGATAACATGTTATACGGTTCTATGCAACATTTCAAGAACCATTCCTGGTGTAACCTAAATAAATATATGTCTCACGTCTTCTTTTTGTTTATGAGGATTCAAAAAGGATATTTTAGAAGAGGAATACTATCGCACAACTGATGAACAGGAAGATACCGAAATTTTTTAAAGAAAATTTACCAAATTTTAAATATTTCTCAAAATAAGTTAAAATGAGATATTTTATTTGCAAAACATTATCTATGTAGTAAATTACTATACATTTAGGAAAGTAAGAAACTAAGTAATTCGTTTTTAAAACAATATAATATTAATACTTTATTTCAAATTAATAAATGTCCTGGTTAAAGAAAAAAAAGATGCTAATATGATACAAGAAAAAAAAAACGATACTAAAATTTCCTTTTTTCAAGTTTTTAAGATATTTAATAAAGTTATATATCCATTAAAAGATAGTATATTCATATCGCATTAAAAGTCAGTATTCAATTTTATACCAAATCAAAGTCTTACAGGAAAACTACCATGAAATTCTGAAAGTAAATGAAGAACAAAACTTTCTATTATGTCCCAAAGATCTTTATTTACAGCCGGCAAATACATCTAAGCGTAAATGATAAATTAGATGGCTAACTTGGTCACAGGTACTGCTGCTCGGAGTCCTTGGGCCACAACAGCTGGTGGTGGTAATTCCACGATGTAGACAGCATCAGCAACAGCTTGATTCGAGGTTCCAGGTTCGTTGCTGCGAATCACGGCCTTGTATCCGTCCTTGTCGGCTGTGTACTCGACATTCCTGTAGACTCCGAGAGGATCCTGATATCCGTAGGCACCCTTCACAGCTCCTGTACCATCAGAAACTTCATTTCGGTGTTGGCTCATACCGAGTCCGTCAGCAAAGGCATATCCATACTGATACGGTTTCGGCTGGAGATCTTGGATGGGCAAGACTGGAACCACTGGCACTGCTGGTCCTGCGAGAGTCGTAGCATAGAAGGAAAGCACGAGGAGGGCTACTGAGATGGAAGACATCATTGGTGGAGGATACCTGGAGCAGGCTGCAGCTGGGACGTTTGTTTGAGTGTGCTTTGTGAGCATAGTTCATGTGCTTATATACTTACGGGAGAAGCTCGTTTACTATTTTTGGTATGTGGGAGAGTCTGTTTATGAACAAGTTTTAGTAAGAAAGAAAAGACAACCAATAAAAAGTTAAAATAGGTCTGAAGTTTTGGGTGTGGTCCGAGCTATACCATGCAGAAAATGTATGTGTCATTCCGAATATCAATTGAATACAAAAAGTGGCATGGAAAAATTAATTTATGACTCGATCTGTTTTGGTGTTGTATAAATTTCAAAGAAATTTGGAAATCTTGGGAGGGTACCGTGAATAAATGTAGAAATGTATCGAAAAAAAGAACATAGTTCCTTGTGGTGTTTGAAATTTTTTCGAAAGCAGATGCTTTCTTATTGATAATCGTTTTATGTATCTGCAATAAAAAAATGAAATCTGTTGCACAAAATGAATGAATAATTTGAAGAAAGAAGTAATTAAAAGCAAATCTTGATATCAAGGGCATAAAAAGGAATATTAATTATTTTTTTAACTAAATTTTTATATCATGTACTTTCTATCAGGGGTTCTGAAGTGATTATTGTTTCTATTTTACAGCATATAATGAGTGTTCATATGAAAAACCACGTTTTGTGCACTGAAGTATCACAGGTGATTCAAACGATCACGTTTATATTTCATTGAAATTATTTGCTTGATTGATCAATAGAACATAATTATATTTAACTGCGAAACAATAAGGAATTTCGGAGATTTTAACTAACAAGATTTTAAGTAGAATTTTTGGAATACTTAATGTAAAATGTTAATAAAGTTTTATAACAGATTCTAAAGCCCTCCATGCTTTTGCGCATGCTGTAGGATGGATTTAATTGTACAAAATAGGGTGGGATTGAAAATGAAAGGTAGGAATGATTACATTTAACAATAAAATTAACTCGGATTACTTGCAGGTTGAATTTAAATAATATGGTGAGGAATAAAACAATATTCATGTATAAATGAACAAAATTGAGCAAAAAAGCATTTAATAGGAATGGAAATCAAGGTTAAAGAATGACGAAGAATTCCGGAAAGGCCTTCATTCTTCAGCGTCTTTCCCCTTGTAAGATAGAATCGTCGAAAAGTCGTTTCATTTATAATTTCACCAAATGTAAATTGGTTTATATCAAAATTAGTATAAGTTTGCTCTTAATAGTTACAATTCTTAAGAAAATTGTCTAATATGAATACTTACATTCGATATAGAATATTTTTCATTTTAGAAATTGGACATTGTTATTTAGAGGTCAAAACAGTAAAAGTTAAAGTGGTTTTAGAAAGTTATTAGACATGATTTCCATTTTGATTTCTGAGAATTCGATACATTTTAAATTTTAGATAGCTATTTCGATCATACATATTATATTTTATTTATAAAAAAGATAGTTTGCATGCAATCTCTTTCATATAAATCTAAATTTTAATTTTTAAGTGTCTTGGAAGTATTTATTATCTATTTTTAAAGAAGAACCAATAAAAAAATATTTTTGTTACTTATAAACTATAATTATCAATTAAAAACATCATTCATACAGAATGAAATAAATTGTTAGCTTAGCATCTAAAAATAAGCCTATTTTGAAAAGATCATAATAAAAGTATCATTCAATTTTATATTGATTTGAAAAGCTCATAATATATCCAAATTAATTACCAAATCAGAATAAGAAATTAATGAATCAATTAATACTGCAAATTAAAAGAAATTAATGAATGTCATTACTTCTTTTTCAGTTCCGAAGTTTTAGATTCTGATTAAAACTTTTACACAATAATAGTTCTCATATTTAAAGTTGAAATTTAAAAAGAATGCGCCCTTAGGCATCTTCGAATTTTCCGTCTGCGATAAGATTCTGCATTTATATTTATTAACTTAAGCTACAAAATTTCTATGCACAAGAAAAGTTTTATGCACTTTCTACACAAAATTTCTATGCACACTATAATAAAACTTCCCCTATAAACTGTATCATAGAACACAAACGGGTGAAAGGATTGCAACAAATTTTGATATATAGATAGCATAGTCTATATATTTGATATATAGACAATGTACGAGAATATTCGATACATGCACTCACTGAATTTCGAAACAAATATTGGATGTACAGACTATGCACGAAAATATTCGATGTATGCACTCACTGAATTTCGAAACAAATATTTGATATATAGACTATGCACGAGAATATTCGATGTATGCACTCACTGAATTTCGAAACAAATGTTTGATATATAGACTATGCACGAGAATATTCGATGTATGCACTCACTGAATTTCGAAACAAAAATCCTGCATATTAAAAAACAAGAAATAATAGAAATGCTAATTAAATGTCGAAAAACACCTACAGAAAATGAAAAAAAAAAACACATCTATAAATGATCTTCTGAGCCTAATGTGTTTTATTATATTGTTTCAGAAATTCAGGCATTCATATGTTTTGAACTTCTTCATTATTCTAAAGTGTGGAAAAAAATTTTTTCTGGAATTACTCATTAGATGATTTTTCTCTTTAGGTATTCTTTTGAAATATCGACTTTCATACATCTTTTATTCATGCTGATATGCTTCAGTACGAAACTTGTAAAATGTTTCTAATTCGTTAAAAATAGATTCTCCGTAAAAAATCAGATTTTTCTTCTTTAATAATAAAATTTTCGGCGTTATATTACTTCTTTATTTCAGCTAAATAAAAGTTGTAAATGCTCAAGAAAATTTTATATTACAAAGAAGACAGAATTCAGATTTGTATAAAAAAGATGAGGATCATTTATCTATTCAATTAAAATTCGATTTATTCGATGACGATTATTGAGTCATGAATTACTGTTTATAATAAAATAATGAATAAAGCGCAATTTTGAACTATTCAACGGTCATACATAATACGTTAGTCAGTTTTTCCTTTCAATTAAACTATAACTGAAATTCAGGATTCCTAATGATAATCTGGAATTAGCGTTTGTCAATTTCAGTTTTATTATCATGTGAGAACATGATGTTGCTTTTGGCTTGAGATTTTCGAAATCTCAATATGCGTAGGCCACAAATTGGCGATTTATTGCTTTTGTGGCATGCTTTTTCACTTTTAGGGTTATTAGAAAAAAATGCGGAATGTTGTCACATTTGGCAATTTTTTGCCAACTAAAGCTACAATTTGATTTCCAAATTATTCATTCTCGGAGTTCTTACTAATTGTTTTACTTAATTTAAGTCATTAATCAGTTTGAAAGTTTAAAAAAATTGTCGCTATAGAGACCTATATAGAAATCTCGGATTGTTTCAAACCGGTTGTTTAAACTGGTGAATGATTTTAGACATATTAATTAAGACAAATAATGATTTAAAAAATAATAACGTTCTTACATGATAAATAAGTAGACATTTGCAATAGTAGATTTCGATTATTATTATTATTTTCTCATTTTGCTCTTTTTAATGAAATACATTCTTTTTTTTTGTGTTGTTTTTATATGAGTGTAATAAATAGAGTGAAAACTGAAATTTCTAAATTTTACAAAATTAATATTTGAACAATTTTAATAATTTTTTTCTATTTAGGTAAGTTTACAGGTTACAACTTGCAATAATGCGTTAAAATAAATTTTAATTGAAATATTGAGATAAATTAAATGACCTGTCATTTAGGTAAGAATGTGGTTGTAAAAGATCCTTATTTATAAAGCAAAGAGAAATGTACAAGAATCTTTTATGCATTATGTTTTTCTGTTGAATTAAAAGAAAAAAATTCCCTAATGTTTATAACTTCTTTGATCATCAATTCATTATTAACTGTGTAAACCATACTTTAGACATCATTTATTTATAATATTTATTATTCTTGACAGCTCAATTTAAAGTTGCTTAGCCCATCAAAAAAAAAAAGGGGGGGTGGGTGGGACTGAAAATGTATCAATAAACAGTGTTATTTGGCATATAAAGCATTTAGTAATGGGTAAGAGCCGAAATTTAAAAATAAATAAATAATGCCTTCGAAAGAAAAAATTGAACTATTCAGTGTTTAATTAAAATTAGATTTTGCTTTTTTAATCACCATCATCGGCACAATAATTTCTCAGATGGCTTGGGATTATACTCTAGCATCTGAAATCATAATTAAATATGGAATAAAAATTTACAGTTACATAATTATAATCGTTCAGATAAACTGCTTACTGCTCAAGATTTCAACCTTTTTTTTTCTTCTTACTAAGCGAAAATAGAATGTCGAAAATGATTTAAGATTTCGAGAATTTGCTTATCGTTATGCGATCTCATTTTATAAAGCCATATGCTTATGATATTTTGGGTAGCTATGCAATGCTCAAACTAACAATGTTTCAACTATTGAAATTCACTTTTTCGTCAAACGATGATTAATTTTTTTTTCAGTTAAAGATTTGTTCAGTTCATTTTCAAAATTGTATCTACAGATAGCATGATATTTAAACTGTCCAAGATTTTCTAAAACAGGTTTAAATCATTAAAAATTCCCTAGATATTTGAAACAAACATTCTAAACAAAGAAGCAATTAAGTCCTAAGAAATTTATTTACAGCCGATTGGTGTTACAGTATCTTAGGGTATTAGAATGCCAGTTTTGGAACAGATACTGCTGTTCTAAGACCTTGGGCAACAGCAGCTGGTGGTGGGAGTTCAACGATGTAGACAGCATCCCCAACAGCGTGGTTCGAGGTTCCAGGTTCGTTGCTGCGAATCACGGCCTTGTATCCGTCCTTGTCGGCTGTGTACTCGACATTCCTGTAGACTCCAAGAGGATCCTGATATCCGTAGGCACCCTTCACAGCTCCTGTACCATCAGCAACTTCATTTCGGTGTTGGCTCATACCGAGTCCGTCAGCAAAGGCATATCCATATTGATACGGTTTTGGCTGGAGATCTTGGATGGGAAAGACTGGAACCACTGGCACTGCTGGTCCTGCAAAGGCCACAGCGCAGATGTTAATTACAAGGAGAGCTACTGAGATGGAAGACATCGTCGGTTGAGGATACCTGGAACGGTCTACGAATGGGTTATTTGTGTGAATCACCTGAGCTGCGATGTAGCTTTTATACTGCAGGATTGCATAAAATTTTATGCATGGATATCATTCTTCTATTCCGTGCCATTTCTTTTTATGTAAAGTAACTTATAGTTGAGTGATTTTTGAATGCGTAATTTTGCATCAGGTGTCTCGCTTTTATCCTCGGATGAAAGATTGGTGGCAGAATTTATTCTGAAATTCACATTTACAAATTTTATTTTCTTTATACTTTTTTTTGTCATGCTAAAAGTTAGATTGAAATATACTAAATATAATGAAAATGATCAAATATATATTTATTACATATTAATGTATTGTTACATTTCAATATTGAAAATAATGTTGCTTTATTTTGGTATTTAATATAAATATAAAGACATCAAAGATAAAAAAATTATTATAATGACTACACTTAAGAAAGTGATAGTTGAAAAATTTAAATTTTATATAATCTTTGTCTTTATGCCTTAACTTCTTTTTGACTTGTTTGTTGAAAAATTAGACAAAATAATTTGCATCTAGATTAAAAATTTCAGAATTATTAAAGGCTTTTTACTTATTATTTAGAAATATAAAATGAATTTTTGTATCGAATTTATTTATTTGGCTTAAAAGATTTTGTGAAAGAAAAAAAATCTTTCTTTATAATTCTGAAATCTTTTGCTTTTGAAAAAATATTTTTGCTTTTTACAAGGCATATTATTTTAAATAAAAATCAATCAGGATTTGCTTAATATTATAATCCATTGAATTTCTGTATAATCATGGAATTTGTATTTTATTATTTAATGACAAAAGTTTGAATAACTTTCAAACGATTTCTTTACTGTCGACATGTTTTTACTCATTGCAACGTATTAGAAATATCAGAAGATAATTGATAGTTGGTAAGGTTAAGAAAATGGATTCAGCCTTAAGTTATATATATATATATATATAATGGTTTTACAAGAACTTTTATATGCCTGTGATCATAATTACTAAAATAACTCCGAAAATAAGACAAAAAATATGTACGGTGTTTGCCAAAATCTTGAACTTTCACTAAATGATGCATTAAAATAACTCCACAGACATATTTTATGCTATTAGTTTGGGTGACTAGGAATGTATTTCTAAATTAAATGAATGGAATTTGATGTTTGAATTTATTACATGAATATTAAATCGATATGAAAGTTCGCATCAAATCCTTCAACGAGGTGACCTCTTGTCTACCTGTCTGTTCGTACGTATTTCAATGCTGTAACTTAACAAGTGGCAGGGGTCTTCCTAAAACTTTCTAGCCTTCTTTCTTACTAAAATACCAAATGTGCGCTTTGTACTGCAATTCTACAATTATAATTCTATATCATTTTTAGTTCCAACTGGTCAAAAAAGGTATGCAAAATGATCTTGTGAATGCAATTGCAGTCATAAAATGTTTTGTGATATCGTGTCTGAATAGAAATCATTGTGTTGAGGGCCATTGTTCCAGACACAAGTTATCGAGTTGAGTTACCAAGTTACAGACACAAAATACAATAATTTAAATCTTTGTGTTTTTAAATTATTAAATTTACATTTATGTAAAAGCACAGGTCAAAAGATAGTAAGCCCTTTGACGGAGTTATCTCCAAGTTAAACACAAGTCGACTTTTGGATGATAAATCTGTATACCAAATTTTATTTATGAGCGTTATTGATTCAGGGAGATGTGAAATCTGGAGATTCATAAAAATTTCTGATTTGAATTTTTTGATGATTGCACTATTTTTTTCTCCTATTCGAAAAGTGACAAGTGTTAGTGTCTCTTGAAACTTTCCAGTATTATCTCTAATAAACTAATAGTATATTTTTGTGGGATAATTGAGAAGGAAAAAAACTATTAGAGTGGTGTCTTTGGTGATGAATAACTTGAATACAATTAAGATACAAGTAACCACAATCACTACGATATAGCTAATACACAATATACAATTAATACCAAAAGTTGCATGTATTTTCATATATCAGATTTCACTCGAAACTGTTGAAAGAAAGTTGGTGATTTTGGTTCCAAAATTAATGCTTGTATACATGCGCACACACAATTACAATTTAACTATCCCAGCCATAGCTCAATAATTTCAATAGGTTGTACAGCAGTCGTCGGAGTGGAAGTATCACGACCTCTCAATATAACTATGTACACCAAAGAAACTAAAGCTTATTGGAGAATCCTTCTATGGACTTGTTGACTTTAAAATCAGTGGGTAAGTTTTAAGCGTATAATAGGAATAAAGAAATACGCTATTTGGCAAAAGAATATGGCGTCAGGGAATAAATAAAAATGACTATAGTAGATGAAATATGTAATACAGTTTTATTTTCAGCAACTTAGTTGCGTAAATAACATTATTACAAATTTGAAAAAAATATGACAAATATAGTAGACAGCACAAAAATTCACCTTAAGAATTTCAAAATACTTAAAGTAAATGCTCAAAGAATATGCCAGTCGAAATTATGCATGCTTTGCAAGCTTTTTTTCTGGCATCTGTATTTCTGTACAGTTGTAATTGTGTTTTGCATTCTCTCAGTGTCGTGCACTTTTTTTAGTAAATTCATTTCTTTAGAAAAATTCACTAGCAGACAATATACTATATTGGTCACCCTTATCTATATATTCTGTAGTAACTAATTTGTATTCTTATTCTTATCGTAAAGCTTGTCGGTAGCCTGACTTAGGGATAGCGTGTCTTCCCCATGATCTGGGCCTCCCGAGTTTGAATCCTGATTCGTACATAGTTGTTCTTCCCTTGTGTTTTATCTCTGAGATGTGTGAATGAGCTCCCTTGTAAAAGGGGGTTGTGCAAGCGAATGTTTGTGTGTCATCTTCATTTGAGTTGGAAGTCAGACTTCTGCCTTCGGGTGCTAAAGGATGTTTGCTCTCAGAAACCTCTGCATCCCTTTTCTGTGTTCAGACGGACACGACATCATCATCCTCTCGAAGTTTGGTCACATGATTTTATGTTCCTTCTGTACAAAGTTTGATTCTACCTTGCCGTTAGTACTTGTTGCGAGGTTACCCTTTTCATTCCTTGGTGAATAATATAATGCTGTGGGGGTCAAGCTACCTCTACTCTGTAATAGGACTTGCTTTGGAAGTTGCAATTATATCAATAATAGCCCTTCTGATATAAACTCACTTTTCTGCAACTGTGCTGTTGCGGTGATAGCCTTCGGATTGCCCGGAGTGTTTCGACAAAATCGAGTTAATTCTTTTGTAAGATAAAACAGATCTCGTTTCTGGTTAATTGATTGCTTGCTCTTGGAATTCTCATTTTAATTCTCAAAGTAGCTCCCAAACAATAATGTTTGTTAAGTATTAATGTTGTTATATCTTTGAATAAAAACCCAACATTATAATTTAAATGCAACAATAACGATTTTTCTGTATCTTTTTCTAAGTCTCTACTAATAATAAAGATGAATGAGCAGATGTGTATGATGGGAAAATACAAGCCAGATCATTATAGCCACTAAATTTGATATGATTATGTAATAAGTTTTCGAAAATATTAGAACACAAAATAGATTTAAAAATCCTTTAAATCCTTTTGAAATGTTAAAAAAATTCTTTTCAATGACAGAAATTTAATTATTCAGAAAAATATATCTGAATTTTGACAATAAAAAAAACACCTTTTACTTAATATCCAAACACAGATTACATTACTACCATGAACCTCAAATTATTTCCATTGTTTATGAAATATTTAATAGCGATACATTCTTTCCATTACTGAAAACCAAAGATAAAGATTTTTGTTTAAAATCTGTGTAATATAAAAAATGAAGTCCCAGTATCGTGAAATTTAGAAAAAGGATGAATTACGCAGTTGCTTTTTTTCCGGAGATGTGATCTCATGGGAATGGTTTCTATTAGGTAGGTTCATGTACCAAATTAAAAGAACATATGCAAGGAATTAAAATTATCTATGACAATTTAATACTTTATATGGAAATTTAATATTTTAAAGTCTTTTATATGTAAATTAAATTTCTTCTAGATCCTTATTCAAAAACTATGATGAACTTCCAAAATTTTGTGAAAATCCACATCTTTAATATATCATGTTTGACCCATTTTTGTTTTTACGTTTCAGAGTTGAATACAAGTATTATACATATTTGGTATGTATCTCTGTGTATCCAAATATTGCACATATTTGTATAATCAGAGCCTGACTAAGGCAGGTGCATATGGGGCAGTTGTCCCGGCACCAACATAAGAGGGCCCCCAAATCTAATAGACTTATAGATATTTCATAAATTTTATAGCTATTTTAGGTTCTTGTCAATTTTCTTGGTATATATCTATAATGAGGTTAAAAATTTAAATACCTTCATAATGTTTGGTTCTTCATTACTAAAGTAGTGAAGCAGAAGGGGGCCCCAAAGAAGTTTTCGCCCCGTGCCCTAATTAGGCTAAGTCTGCCCCTGTGGGTACATACAATAAATGGTCATATATTAATTTCAAGATTGGGATTAAATTAAAAAATGAATCAGAAATGGCAAGCTAGGACAGTTTATAATTCTGTATACGCCAAAATGGCGTTACAAAGGTGAAAAGCTTACAATTACAATAGAAAAAGAATTTAAATAGCTATCAAAACGCTAGTTATTCAAACACAGCTTTCCCATTCACATGTGCTAGATGCAAAAGAAGCTGAAGGCATTGAAAATAAAATAAAAATAAAAGCATTGAAATAAACAAAATAAAAGCATTGAAATAAAATAAAAGCAAAGAGAGAAGGACAGCTTATTATATAGAAATGCGTTAAAGTCTTGAAATAAAATTGTTATGACGATTTCTGTGTTTTCTTTATCAATATGCTATAAAAAAGTTAAGTCAATACTAAGTCAAAAAGAAAGAAATCTCGTAAACATACTAATATGGCATTATTGTGTATAATTTTTGTTGCGTTAAGAAAATATTTTTAAAAATCTCTTGCAATGTTGAGAATTTTTATTTACCACAGAACTTTGCCAAATATTTTATATTGTTATGAACAGGAACAATCTTAATTATAGGGTGGAAAAAGAAAAACATTGCCTTCTCTCTAGAATATAGAAAAATTACTCAAAACACATTTCAAATATATTATAGAAAATAAAATATGTGATTCTTTTTTGCAACTCTAAAAAATCTAAAATTAAAAATTTAAAGTCTAAAAGTAAATAAAATTAAAATTCATCTCAATCTATATTTTATAGTTAATAAAACCATACATTAAAACTGAAAGCCGTTTTTTATATTGCATTTAAGGCGTTCTTCAATAATATTTAAAACAATCTTAAATTTCTGTAAACATTGCTTAAAAAACTGACTCTATAAATACGAAGATGTTTTAGATAATGAAATAAATAAAATTACCATTAAAACAATTTTTTTAGTAAGAACTAATCTTAAAATGACATCTATATTATACACAGAGCGAATAGAGACTTATTATTTAAAATTTTTCTTTTTTAAACAAGGCTTTTTTTAAGTCTTCAAGCGAGGCGAGTTGTAACGGCATTTCTGTGGCCTGCATGAACTTTCTGAAAACCACACCCAAGAATTCAAAAACATCTTATGCTATTTCTGATTTTTACTTTCTCCAGAAAAGTGAAATATATTTTTCATTCAATTCATCACACATTCCAAAAATAACAAAAGTACTGACTACCAGTATATAAGCTTTCGTTGTTTCTCAGTTACAACAGTCAGTTGCACACAAGCGTCCCACTCGTAGACTTCCAAGTATTCTCATCCAACAATGTCTTCCATCTTAGTAGCCCTCCTCGTCCTTACCATCTGTGCTGTGGCCCTTTCAGGACCAGCAGTGCCAGTGGTTCCAGTCTTGCCCATCCGAGATCTCCAGCCAAAACCGTATCAGTATGGATATGCCTTTGCTGACGGACTCGGTATGAGCCAACACCGAAATGAAGTTGCTGATGGTACAGGAGCTGTGAAGGGTGCCTATGGATACCAGGATCCTCTCGGAGTCTACAGGAATGTCGAGTATACAGCCGACAAGGACGGGTACAAGGCCGTGATCCGCAGCAACGAACCTGGAACCTCGAATCAAGCTGTTGCAGATGCCGTTTACATCGTTGAACTGCCACCACCTGCTGCTGTTGTCCAAGGGTTGAGAACAGGATCACCCTTGCCCACCTTTAGAGTTTGATAACATTACAGACATCTGTTGTAAATAAATATTATTGGGACTGAAATTGTCTGTTTAATTATTTTTATGACTTTGGATCCCATTTCAGAAGCTAAAATTTTAACGAAATTCAACTAAAAATGATTTGTTGTAAGTTTTCTACGATGAAATTCTTAAAACAGGATTTGGCAGAAATAACATTTAATCCTATAATTTCGATTTTTAGTTGTTCTCACACTTTAAAAACGCAAAGCGTTTTTTGTTTTGTTTTAAGATTAACTTCCAAATTATAAATTTTTGAATGAATGTGCTTAAAATTTTAGATTATTTTATTAGATAAAAAGCAATTATTTTCGTTCATTATTTGAGTCTTGAAATGATCCATCCTGTCAGAAGCATTGCTTTTATTTCTTTAAGAATCTTCTGGAATGTATGCAGATCTTTTTAATATATCCGAAATAAGATCTTCTATTTGAATTTTCTTCCTTAAAAAATGATGAGTTAATGACAAATGTGCTGTTACATGCATATTATGAATCATTTATACTTCAAAGAAATTCCTTTTGGATAATTACAGATATCTGTGTTTAAATTTACTAATATAATAATAAGAAATTTCTTTTTGGCAATTAGAGATATCAGTATTTTAAGTTACTAATGTAATAATACGAATCCATTCAACATAGAATTAAAACTAACTAATATTTTATTCGATTATCCAGATTGATAATTTTGACTCATGATAGTGAAAATTCATAAAAGATAAACTGAATTTTTCAAAATTTTTACCTTTCTTTTGTGAACTTTATATATATATTTCTTAATTTTTCTTATATAGCATTACATGTAATTTTAATTAATGGTTAATAAAATTGATATTAAACAGTTATAAAATTACAAGGGATTGCTCAGAAATTAAAAAAAATATCCTAATGATTAAAATGAAAATTACAGCAAGGTCGTCATTATAGTCTTTATTTTAATATCTTATAAAAAAGCTTATAAAAAGGGAATTAAAAATTGTAAAAAAAAGATATCCCAGTGTGATTGATTAATTAGATATAATTAAAAAAATATTTATTCCGTTCAGAAAAAAATCATAAAAATTTAAATCATTTAAATTTATATTTTCTATTTTGAAACACTTAAAAGCAATCCTCTATTCCGCTAATTCCCAAAAATGAAGAAATTATAAAAAATGTTAACATGAAACTCGAATACTATTATAAAAATCTACTTATACTTATTTAATTTCAATTTTTTTCTTTTTATTAAAACTTCAATTACTTACTTACTTACCCTTATCCATTGATTGGAATTATTTATTTAATTATAGTTACCTACTCACCAGTAATTTCTCATTGCGGAGGTGGGGATATCTCAGATACGGGATTGAGAAATTTCTGATTTGGTAGTGGATTCCCGCTGCCAATAAGGGCTTGTTGTTACATACCTTACACTGACGGTTGGAAGAGCTGTACCATGGGTGGTAATGGTCCATAGTTTGAATACCTGTTGTTGCAATCACCCGATAATTCAGTTTTTTTCTACGTTTTTAGGTGGGATGAAGCATTTACTTTTGGTTACCAATGCATTTTGACGATTGGCGTATTTTATTAAATCAGGGGCCGGTTTCTTGGATTAGAGGTAGTTCGTCTTGCCCGTGATCTGGGCTTCCCGATTTCGAGTCCTGGTTTGGGCGTGGTAGTTCTCCACCCTGTGTTCTATCTGTGAGATGTGTGAATGCTACCTCCTGTGAAAAGGGATTGTGCAAGCGATTTTGTGTGTGTGTATCATCTTCCTCATTTGAGCTAGAAGTCAGACTTCTGCTTTCGGGGGTTTCTACCCTCAGGAGTCACTGCAATCCAGTTCCGTTTTAACATTGATACGACATCATCATCATTAAATAAGTAAATTTATTTGAAAATATTTTTTGTTGATTAATTTTGTAAAACTTTTCTGGAAATAATTTTTAATGAAAATCAGCTGATGTTAAACTACATACAACTTTACAAGAAATTTGATGAATAGATTCGTGTTGTTGAGATAAAAATGAATTCTGTGATAATCTATACAAATAAAAATGAATATTTGTCTTATGTCTCTTATGTCTTCCTAAACGGTTCATCCGATTCTGATGAAACTTGATCAGCTTAATATTTACATCTACGGGATGATTATAGAAATAGTACAATAATCTAAAATTAAAAAAAATGAATCTCAAACGTATCTATTTACCAAGAATTAACCTCCAAATAACTCCGAGGTGACAATAGATTCTGTAGAAATACCAAATCCAAGTTAAAGCATAATATTTCGTTGCTATAGCACGCAAATATAATGCAAGTCATTCTCAGAGGTAACAATTTTATTACAGATTATGCGAGAATGTTTGGGGAGAACAACCCTGAAGGTTTTATATTTTAATTAAACTTCAGCATTTTTCGCAGTAACTATCATTAAGATGGTGCAGCTAATTTTGCACCATCTTCATTTTTAAAAATTATCGTTTCAACTATATTAACGATTTTATGGTATAAATATGTTTTCTATGTTTAATCAGTTTTAAAAGAAAATATCGCATTTTCTAAAATTAAATTTGAGAATTCGGTCCCATTATTAAACGAATCAAGAGATACAATAAATAGTTTTTTCATTACCATTCTGAAAGAATACCAAGTTTTATAATTCTAAAAGAATACAGAAATCTAATATATAAAAATAAATATTTGTTTGTTCGTATTTTACATGCTGTCGTACCGTTTTCCCTATTTCGATAGAAAATGGCAAAATTTTTGATTGATTTTATTTAATATTATTTTTTTTGGTTGTACCAACGAATCTGGCACCAACTAATTTACTGTAAAAACATGTTTGATGGTATTTTATAATTAGATCTAGTTTTGCATATTGATTTTCAATTAAAAAGATTAATTCAATAAAATTTTTAATTGATACTTGACAATAAAGAAACTATAAGTTTTAATATTCTTTGGATATATTCAGATAGGTTTTGATACATAATTACTGAATAAAGATTATTTATTTTTGTGAAATTGCTTTCAAAATCGATAGAAGTCTAGAATTTTGTTGCAAAGACCATACACTAAAATTCATTTGTGTTGATGATTGTTTTGATATTTCCTCACAGATAGAGATAAATGATAAAAAAAAACAGTTTTTAAAACATAGGAGAATTTCATTTTTGGAATTTTTTTTGAATGTATTGGATTCTTTAATGATTGTAAATTTTTTTTCTTGTATAATTCGTATACTAGTGGTAAGAAATGGTTATTGATTTGAATAATCTAATATAAAAATGATCAAATAAGAGTTTGATTTATTTTAATAGTTTTAATAGTTTTTTTTAAGTTGTTATCTCAGGATACTTCTGTATAGGTATTTATTCGACACTATAATTTTACATCGCTCCAATTTACATCTTATACTTTTGATATAAATACATTAAACCGAAATTCAGCTGGTAGTATTATTATTAAATCATAAATAAGTCCTTTAGAAGCAAATGTATTGCTTAAATTACTATTACAAATCTTAAATGTACTGGTTTTTAAAATAATAGGGATTTAAAAATTTGATACAAGTGATTATCGAAAATTTTCAGATTCAAGCAGGTTGAAAAAAAATAACTCATACAAATTTAGCTGTACAGTTCTTTTAAAAAAGAATCATACTGCTAAATGTCTGTTAGTTATTTAAATTTAGTTATAAAATCTAATCAAGAATAAACTGCTTCAAAAATTTATTTTTAATACTAATTTTGGTATTATACTATCTGGCCAAAAGTATCCGAACACCCCTTAAAAAATGGTTTTATAAAGTGACGCAATTTGATGCGTAATCAAAAACTATAAAAGAGTTAGTAAGGTTTGCAAGGTTGTATTTATGCGTTTCTGAGGCAATGAGTCAAAGGAGCTTAGTGAGTTTGATTGTGGCAGTATAGTGGGAAATAAGTTCGTGAGATTGTGGATATATTCTACAGAAGCCTAAATCCTCTGTGAATGATGTAATTGTGAAGTGGAAACTATAGAAAAATGAACTGGTAAGTCGAAAAAACTTGCTGAACGCAGCCTCAGAACTCTGAAAGGGGTAGTGAAACAAAATCTGAAGTCCTCTTAGGTTGAAATTTCTGAGGAGTTCCAAGGCTCATCTGGCGTTAGTGTTCGTCGGAGTTAAAGGTCGCGCAGCCACACACAAACCGAACATCACCTCCACATAATGCGGAGCACCGATTTCAATGGTGCATAGCTCACCGTCGTTGGACTGTGAACATGTGGAAAACTGTTCTTTGGAGTGAGAAAACTCTCTTTACAGTCTGACAGTCGGATAGAAGCTTCTGAATCTGGCGGATGCCAGGCGAACATTTCTTTAGTGACTGTTTTGTGCCAATTGTTATGTTTGGTGGTTGAAGCATAATGAGTGAAACATAATGGTGTTTGGACAGAGTCTATAAATCCTTAATTTGGCTAAGTCCGCTACAACGAACAATCAAATAAATAAAATCTGGCGGGTTTATAAAAATTTCTATACGGCTTAAATATCAAACAAAAAAATGGAAAAGGATATATATTTTTTTGTTTATTTTACAGAGATCCTAATGTCTATACATGGGAAAATAACAGAAATTAAAAAATATTCGAAAAAAAACCCATCTTGTCAAATTAAGGGTTAACTACTGTGGTTTGAAACATGAACTCTGAGATGTATGTGGACACTCTGAACAAAGCTGCACTCCCGACTCTATGGCAGTATTTTAGGGAAGGTCCATTTCTCTTCCTGCAGGATAATTGGTCCATTCCCACATCGAGGCTTGCCCAAACAGGGTTTGATGAAATGGCTATTCAAAAATTGGACTGACCTTCTCAGAATCCCGATCTACATCCCATAGAGCACCTTTGGGATGAATTAGAGTTCCGATTACTTAGCCAGTCGACCTAATCGACCATCCTCACTGCAATCGCTCTCTTCAGCTCTGAGGACGCCTGGAAGTCAGTTCCTATATTCCACCAGCAAAAACTGGTGAAAAGTCTTCCCAGATGTGTGCAGGCAATTAACGAAGCAAAAGGAGGACTAACATCATATTAATAAATGCCTCAATACTCTCTAAGTTCATACCACTAGGTGTTCGGATAATTTTGGCCAGATAGAGTATATTTCAGAAAAATTTAACAATATAAATTTTTGAAGATTATAATTTAAGTTATCCGACTACGTTAAAATGTTATAGACTTCATTGGCGAATTTATTATTATTATTATTATTTCTTGTAGTTAAGATTTTCCTCTTTCCCAAACAATTTATTTCTTCTAGGAAAAGGAAGGCCTGACCAGGAGAATTTTAAACAAATTATATTTTTCAGCTAAAATTTGTCTTTAATTTCAATTTTTTCAAAACTTTAATTTTCATAAAAATTCTCAACCATTATTTCAAAAACCAATAGATGTATTCACATAAAAATTTCAGCTTGCGTTTTAAATAATATGGACAATGAAACGGACCAAAAGTTTTATTGTTGGTGAAATATTTTTTCATTTATAGGCGTTTGTAGAAAAATTAAGCTGTGAATTTATGGAAAAAAACGCATATATGTGCATATTTTTACCCATAACTTTTTTGCATCTCCAGTTTTTTCTTAGATTTTGGTTCATTTCATTCATCATTATATTCTAGAACTTGTGTACAAAAAAAAAAAAAAAAAAAAAAATTGGATTGTTCCATTATAATTTTGTGTAGAGTGTTAACCATTTTGGTTAAATTTCATTAAAATATACTGCAAGTTTTGCTATTTCTCAAAATATATTATATTTTTGTTATATAAATAATTTATACATATAAATTATTTATATAAATAATTTTTGTTGTATTTAAAGATATAATTCATATTATATCTCAAAACCATGCATGGTTTTTAAAAGATCCAATTTTTCAAAATTTTTCCTTCGAACGTAGTCGGATACCTTAATCAGTTTTGAGTGTGAAACCGATATTTTAAAATTGCATTATAGTATTTTTTCGTTTTCAAAAGGGCATTAGTAATTTTAATTTGATCAAATTTTTATGTTTCTATTGACTCTCCTCATATAATGAACAATGCTGTAAAAACTTAAGACTCATCCGGACTTAATTTTATATTTTAGTTGTTTTCATTTCATGTCTAAGAATTTTAATTAATTTTATTTTCATCGGAATCATTTCATTTACAAATTGTAAACCATTATTTTGTTATGCTCAGGAATTTCTGAAGAGCTGAATCTTATCGGACTAATCTGATCTTCAACTCACTTTTATAGTAATACTCCAAATATATTTAGGTTTTATACTTAATTATAATATAATAAAAAAACATTAGACGGCCTTTGATATTTTTAGTAATTTATTTGATATGATCGATTCATCTCTTATTTTAAATAATTTTCATGACATGGCTTAGAATTTTTAATAATTTCAAACCAATGTTTTTTTTCTAAAAATTGTTATGGTTAAGAATTTCAGTATTTGCTTTCCAATGATTAATAATTATAATTTTCAGACCCGTTTACATAGAAATTATAAATAAGACTTCTCACTTGTGTATTATTATTTAAATTTCCATTTAAGTATTGATGTAACTTTTCCTTAATTATTCTGAGAGATATCTTATATTACATTTAAAATAAACATGAATAAACAATTAAAAAATCTTAGTCGTAAAAATTTTCCGTTACTTATAGAAAAAAAAAGATAAAACAATTTATGTCCCAAATATCTTTATTTGCTGTCAATAGATCTTACACTTGAATCAGATGGTCAGTTTGGAAGGCGGTCCGTTTGATAGACGGTTACAGGTCAGTTGGTCAGTTTGGCTACAGGAACTGCTGCTCTAAGCCCTTGAGCAATAGCAGCTGCTGGTGGGAGTTCAACAACATAGACGGCATCTGCGGCAGCGTGGTTCGAGGTTCCAGGTTCGTTGCTGCGGATCACGGCCTTGTACCCGTCCTTGTCGGCCGTGTACTCGACATTCCTGTAGACTCCGAGAGGATCCTGGTATCCATAGGCACCCTTCACAGCTCCTGTACCATCAGAAACTTCATTTCGGTGTTGGCTCATACCGAGTCCGTCAGCAAAGGCGTATCCATATTGGTAGGGTCTTGGTTGAAAATCTTGGATGGGCAAAATTGGAACCACTGGAACTGCTGGTCCTGAAAGGGCCACAGCACAGAGGGCAAGAACAAGGAGTGCTACTGAGATGGAAGACATTATTGGGTGAAGATACCTGGAGCAGGCTACAGATGGGACGTTTGTGTCTGTGTGTACTGAATCTTCTGAACTGAGCATTTTTATACCAAAGAAGGCGCATTGTAGACATTCTTAGAACAGGGCGTAGTTACAAAGATATTCCTTTTTGTTTAGATAAAATAAGAAAACATTTCACAGAAATTCGAAGAAATTGCCATGGGAAATTCACATGCCTGTCAAAAAAGGTGTGTCGCAATTTGTTTTGAAAGAGATATTTTGCATTCTTTTGTGTTTAAAAATTCGACGCCATTGACATTACCATTTTATTTGCTTGGCTGACGCTGAAGGAAGAAAACAAGGCCTGTGGGCATCCTTTGTTATAGGTTCTTCCATGAATCCATAAGAATACTTTGAGGCATAGTGTATTATATTTTGTAAATGTCTTTGCTATTATTCCTCCAGTATTTTTTCGCCTTTAGATGAAACAGATTTCATATCAACAATTTTTGCGTCGGGTAGAATAATTCATTTTCAATGTCTGAAAGGATTTTAATATTTTGAGAAGAGCCTGATTTCGCATTTTTTGTAATCCGATATTTTTTACTTATTTGGATAATTTTTCAATGAGTGATCATTTAAATTATTTCTAAAAATGATATTTTTGTGAAATTGCTTGGTCATAGTTTTATCGAAAAGAGAATGGTGGTAAGATCTTATATTGCATTCGAATAAACTTAAGAATTCAACGCTGAATTTTATATCCTGTAAAATTATTCAAATAGTTCTTGAATTCATATGAAATAAAATACCACTCATAAATTGGAAAAGTATTTCACATTTTAAAGTATTTTTTTAATTCTTTTTGATCTTCACCAATTCACTAATAATGTATAAAAGTCGAAGTATAAATGTCATGTAACGGATAAATGTCAAAAAATAATTTCTATACATCATTAGGGAATTTGTACTGGAAAAAGAATCATTAAATTTCAGTTTGTTTTATTTAGTATTCATTAATATTAATAAAAATATAATTATTTAAAAACAATAAACCGATTATCGCTTAATTCTAATAATTCTTCAATTTTGATATAAGAAAGAATATTTTTGAAATTTTGAGGCAAACAAACACACTCTATAGTAATAATAAAATCAAAGTGTGTTTGTGCGCATACATATGCTTTATCCCTGCTTGACTTTCAGTTACGAAACTTGATACATATGCGCTATAATGTGAATATGAGAGAGAAGATTTAAAAGATTTAATTTAGAAGATTTAAAAGATTTAATTTTTAAAGATTTTAATAAGAATTAGAAAAAATTTGGCCTTTTTTCGCGGTAACTTCCAAAAATATTTTTTAGCAAAAATAAATTTTATACCATTTTCAAAATTTTTAAAAAAAATCAGTATTCTTAATAATAAAAATTGAATAGTCCTGCAAATGCTTCCAATTTTTCAAAAAATATATACTTTTTGATTTTCAATGATATTTATAACATTTTTGTCTTGAACTTAAAAACCCTTTTCAATGTTTTATCAAATATTTTACAGCTTGATTTTCTTCCGTTGAAGAGAGCTGAAGTTGAAGGACACCATTTAATATTTGTTGTGATATATAGCCCTTTATAAGCTCGCCGACAGTTATCTGTTAGAGGTTTAAGCCGAGCGAAAGCCTCTTGTTTTTTCAGTAGCGGCATCAAGGGCCAAGACTTAGCTACTTCATACCTCATATTCGCTTGCACTGCACCTTTTTCCAGGGGACAGCATTCACATGCCTCACAGATAGAGCACGGAAAAGGTACAACCATGCATGAACCTGGTCTCGAACCACGGCGCTTAGATCACGAGGAAGACACTCTATCCTTGTGCCAGGATGACAGCTAACTAATGTCTATATAGTTTATATGCTAAATAAAATAAAGTTACTTTATCTCGAAATATAAAAAACAAATGAAGCCCTTATTTATAAAAGGGAAAAGCGCTATATTATGAACCTGTCTCCATTATTAAGGTTCTCTTACATAATAAGAAAACTTCACTTACGTAATAAATAATCTTAAATAAGACAAAAATAAAATGGTGTTAATGTCAGACAATTAGATGCAATCATGAAAAGGAAGATGTTTCTAAATGATTAATATGGTTTTGTCAGAAATGTAACCAATATTCTAGGCAAACCAGCTAGTCACACAAGAAAAATTTTAACTTAATACTATATTTACTAATTAGCAGAATGAATTATTCTGAGAATCAAGAATTTAGCGGGAACAACAAAAAATAAATAAGAGCTTCCGATTAATTACTAGTCATAAGCAAACGAATTATTGGTTATCAGCAAAAATTATTTTCAATCCTCAAGAAAAATAAAAAATGTCATAAACAAATGTAAAGAAGTAAAAAATTTTTTTTAACAAATTTGTATAAATGTAGAGTAATTCGAGATATACATGAAAACCGATTAATACATTCATGAAATAAAATAAATAGAAAAAATTAACTTTGTGTATTAATTTTTTTATTAAAAAAGAATTTACTTCATTTCAAAAGGACAGTTGTTTAATTTTTGAAATTCTGAGATATTCAATGAATATTGTTAACGACAAAAAATTTTGCACAGTTTTATAGAATTAAATAAGTGAGTTGGCGAATAGAATAACTTTTAATCAAATAAAAATTAATTGAATTAAAAACTGAATATAGCAAAAAAGTTGTTAATAATTTATGTGCGCTATTAAAATTGCAATCTAGAAAGAGCTTTATTAATTAATTATAAACTGATTCTAAGTTAGTCAGAAATGAAATGTTATCCAAAAAATTCCAATTTGTAATAAGTATCTTACCTGTTGAAATTGTAATAAATACCTTATTTGAAGAATAAAGGAAAAGATCTAAAGTTAATTCAATAAATAAATTTGTATTATTGATAAAAATATGCAGCATTATGAATATAAGAACTAAAAAAAGTGAAAATGAAATTTTTACTATTACATTATTTTTTGTCAGTATTTGTCTTAATATTAATTTAAGTCCTTAATCAGTTTAAATTGGTTTGAAACCATCATCAGGCTCTTCTAATGCTCTCTCCCTCCTCTCTTAATATAATGCAGTTTCCAAAGGATAAACTATTTACCAAAACATTCTTAAGTATATGGATTTATAAAGAATTTTCATGAAAGCAATATTTTTGTTAATGCAAAATGCTATTTTCTAATTTCTGATATCATAAAACAGTTTCATAATGGATGAATCTTAGAACCTGAGTCCAAACCTTTAATATTTCCAACTTAAGAATCAATGAAATGACATTTTCCCACTAGGGAAAGATAAAATACTTTCATTAAAACCATTATAAAGTGCAAGTGAAGCTTTTTCATATATGTTAAGAAAATTAAATTATTTAATTTACGCCGAAAAATTCCATGAAAATAACAGCTATGTTGTCAAAGTTCTACGTCAACATTTTGAAACGCATTTGTTGTTAAAGAAGCATACGTAATGAAGCAATACTGGTAAAAGCAGGTCAACCATTTAAAAACCCACCTGCTTTCAAATAAGCATACATAATAATAAGGAAATATTGGTAAAAGCAGGCAAAAAAATATATGCGATGAAAAGATGTTGATAAATATCGCCATTTATGCTTCATTCATTGCCTACTCAACTTTGAGCTTCAGTTATTCATTGAGAATGAAAGTTTCGAAATTCCCTAACCAAAAACAATATCATGCTCTCATATCATGACAAAGGCACATGAAATTGGTGCCATTAATAATTTTATTATGACGAAATGCGGAGAAATTTAACAACAACTGATTAGAGCAACTCAAAATAGCAACAATAAACAATTAATTATTCTAACTGCATCTAATAATTCTATCGGCGTCCCTCCTAAATCTTCTAAGTTCATACTTCCGTTTATTATTTTCCAAATAAATTAAATAGGCTTCCCAGTCAATATTTGGAAGTAGCAGTAACAGAAGTGTATTAATTTCATTTTCAGTCAGATATTTGAGGAAATCTCACGTTCTATTTCTGATCCACCCCTCCGGAAATCCAGAGCGAATTCCGTTTCCTGCGCGGCCCCTGCGCAAGAAACCCACTTTTAAGGAATATGCCCTCTGCTTTCTTTTTTACGAAGGACGAGGAACAAAGTTCATTGTTGTACTTGCACTTGACAGTGCCGGAAGTTCGACGACCCCAATAAGGAGCGCACCGACCCCTCAATCTCCCAATATGTTACTTTTTTTCGCAATAAGCATCACTTTTTTGCATAAAAGGATGTGTTTTATGTTCTCGAGAGAAAGATTCGAAGTGCGTTTTATGTATGTCATGGTGCCGATTGGACAATACTTTAAAAACGGTTGAAGCAAAATAATAATAAATAAATAAATAATAAAAAAAAGTTAAAATACAATTTAAGATCGCAGATTTCATCATAAGAGAATATTATTTTTTAAGAAATTATTTGTCTTAATTTATCAACTAGTTTATTGTCAAATCTTTCAATGATTCCCATTTAAGGAAGAATGAATTGATATTTTCCCATTGGGAAAAAAAATTCTTTTATCAAAGCTGTTATTGAAAGAGAGTGAAGTTGTTTGAACATATAATAAAAACTAAATTATTTAATTTCCTCCGAAAAAAACAACAACTACTATTACATTCCATTATAATAACGGCTATGATGCCATAGTTCTGCGTCAATCTTTTAAAAACTCATCTGCTTTCAAAGAAGTATACATAATAATAATGCAATGCAGGTAAAAGCAAGTAAAAAATATTTGCTATTAAAAGATGTTGATGCATATTGCTATTTATGCTTTATTCATTGCCTACGCTATCTCGAGGTTCAATTATTTGTTGCCTTATATTGTTATACGAAAAGAAGAGTCATGTTTTCGCATGATAAGATATATTAGAATGAGAAATTAGAGTAATTCGACTTTAAATAAATAAATAAAAACTCATTTTACATTCCTGAAATCAGTTTTATAGAAAGAAACTTATGATTATTTGGAAGGATTTTATTGTTTTCAAAAACAAATTATTAAAATTATTCGAAATCGGAATTGAAATATGGCTCAGTGATTTGAATATTTTATGGAAAAAAAAAAGAAATTTGAGAAACTGATGCAATTTGATTACTTATTGGAAATATATATGTGTGCATATGAATATCGATGGTAGATAGATTAGAAAACATTGGTGTGATACAAAAAATGTTTGAATGTAAGATATTAGAATAACTCTACAATTTAAATAAAAAGTAAATAATTTTTTTCACTTCTTCAAAACGCTTTTATACAAAATAGATGTTTACTTGTAATTGAAGGAATTTTATTCTTTAGTTAGATAAACCATTAAAAAACAATTTAAAAATGAAACTGAAATAATGTTTCGAATTTTGAAAATTAATTTTACTTGCGTCGCAAAGTTTCAATTTTAGATGCATCATATTTTTTATATTTAATTTTTCACAAAAAAAGAATGTTCATGAAAGTAAAAATTTAGAAGAAATTGACGTTATTTGACCACAGAGTCAGAAAAAAAATGCATGAATATTTTTGAGTAGATTGCCTATAGGCACTGGAATGATGCAAAAAATGCACTTCAATGTGAGACACTGGTTCATTTTGGCAATTTAATTTTTTTTAAATATCTCTTTAATGTTAAATAAATGGCAAAATTATGAGAAATCGAAGGATTTCATTGTCCCTAAAAGTTACTATAACATTAATTTCAATGTCAAAATGAAATAATAGTGTAATTTGTATGTTTAATGAATGTTAATCATAGGAAAACTTTGTGAGAAAATAATTAATTTGATCATTGAATTAAACATAAATGCATGGTACAATTTGCCTTGAAAATATTGGGAAGGTTTCAGAATTAATTAATGTGAGATATTCGGGTAATTTGTCAATTAAAATTTTTAAAAAAAATCAAACAACTCTTAGGTAAAACGTTTTGGATGTTAAGTTAAAAAAGAGATAATTAAGAAAAGTTTTAAAGGTGAAATTGGAAGGAAACAGATGTAATTTGAACGTTTTAAGGAAAAAAAAAAATCCTCAATTTGAATGGTAATTAAACTCAATAGATTTTAGAAACACCTGTATTGCTTTTGTTTCTAATAACACTTGTCAAAGTCATGGAAATTGACGAAGTCAGCGATTTTAAGCCGAGAGAGCGTCTCTTGTTTCCATAGCGCCATCTACGTCCACGAGTGCGTCTTAGATAATCACTCTTCACAATTCATTTTACAGGGCGGAGTGCATTCATATATTTTATTCACTCATCCATAGATAGAAACTTGAACCTAAATCAGAGAAAAATCCCCTTTGAACCAATATACAAAGTGGTACTTCTTGTAAATAAGCGACCACCTCGCCACTACTGAACCTAGCAGTATCAGCAGGATTTGTTGTGATCAACTACTGAATAAGTATTGTCTAACCCTCCATTGACCGATCAACCAAACTAACATTCCTTTCGAGGTAGTTAATAACTGTCTTTCTCCCCACCTGCACACTCTCAAACAGTTGGAATGAAACTGTCAATCTTTGACATCATGTCCTTCAGGGCTTTGAAATTACCTGATACCATAAGTATTGTACTTAAAACCCAGTGGCACTACCTCGACATGGATGACTTTTTGACCACGTCAGATTTTTGCATGCACCAGGCACCACATATATGGGAAGACTTCGATCAGCGGAGTGATTCGGACTTACACCCAAAGGATGTGAATCCAACGCCCAATCAATCAGATTATCTGTGCCTTCAGGAAGAAACTCTTGGGATTTTTGGTTAATTATATGAAAATTAAGTAAGTATTGTGGTATCAATGGAGACTGGTTTTAACGACATTTGAATTCAAAAATTAAGTGTTAAACTGTGAAATATTTGTAAAATTTGGCAATTTAAATTTTAAAAAATCATTGGAATTTTACATAAAAAATAAATTTATTAGAAAGTGTAAAAATCCGAACACTTAGTTAAAAGAGTTATTATAACCTTTTTTATGGTGAAATAGAAACTGCTGTATTTGAATGTTTCCTGGAAAAAAGTTACTCGAATGTTAGTTAAAGGGAAAAGTTAAGAGAAACTGATGTTATTCAATCGCTGAGTTGAAAAAAAAATACCGTATGAGCATTTAAAGTAGATATTAGTGGGGTTTGATGTTTATTAAAAAAATTTGAATTCCAATCAAATGAGTTAAATTGATGTTGTTTATTTGTTTATTTAAAATTAATTAGTTAGTTAGTTATAAATAAAATTTGGTAGAATTCGGTGTAATACCTGCATAACCGCTTCCTTAAAGATTATTCAAAATGTCATAAGAAGCTTTGGAAGAAATAGGGACAATGCAGCATTCACTCAAAAATAATTCAAAAGTTAATTAAAGAAGAATTCTGTGAGCAATATCTGTATTAGAACCATTTATTTAAAACTAATTCAAAATGTTATCAACAACAACAACAACAAAAAAGAATTTGTGCGAAACTGGTATAATCTAACTGTTCATTTAAAAATAATTCAAAAGTTTGAAAAAAAAAATTTGTGAGAAACTTTTGTATTTTAATCATTTACTTAAAAAATGTTAAGGGAGAATTTTCTGGGAAACTGTTAATATAAACGTCTGCTTACAAACTATTCAAGAATTAATTGATGGAGAGTTTTATGAGAAACAGTTTCGATTTATTGAGTTAAATTAAGCCCAAGTGTCAGTTAAAGGAGTTCTGTGAGATTTTATTGCAATATAAAAGTTGATTTAAGAAATCATGAATGTTAGTTTAAATAGTACTGGATGATTTTGTTACAACAAATTCGTTGATTTAAAAATAATTCTTTTACTTGTTAAAGAAGAGTTTTGTGATAAATTAGTGTCACATGACTACATAGCTAAAAATAATTCAAAAAATTAGAAAGAGGAGATTTGTAAGAAACAAGTACGTATAATGCAACGTTGTCTTAAAAATACTTCAAAAGTTAACAAAAGAGCAAATTTGTGAGAAATTGGCATAATATAACCGATTACATATAATAATAATAGGTTATTCCCATGAAGGATAATAATTGGATTTACTTCGTCTCGCTTGTCTTCATATCAATTGATTTCATCCGCTGTAATTTCCTAGCGTAATGACCATCTAGCTGTTTATCTATCGCTCCGTCTACCTGTATCTGCAAACCATAGGTCAGCCGATATTTATGACAAAGTAATAATTTAATTTTTTTTCATATAACCATTTTCTTCATTGTGCAGTTGATAGATAGTATATCAGTTTAAAAATTATGTCAAGCTAATTTTTTTCATATTGAAATGCTAGGACTGTAATCTAATATTTATATAGAATTCATTAAGGAAGCATTAAAAATAAGGTATTTGCACTTACGGGAATGTAATGTTGTTATTAATGCTCAGAGAATATATAACCATTAAAAATTCGGAAGTAATTTATTTGAACGTATCTAATCAAATTCTTAAAAAAATAAAGGAGTTTTAACTTATTATTTTCACAATTTCAAAAATATGTATGCTTTTTTTAGAAATCATTTGAGAATCGCTTCAGGACCGTAATTATTAATGAATTTTTTTTACAATACATAAGAATTATGTAAATGAAAGTCTGCGCATTTTTGAAACTATAATAAAAAGGTGTTTTTTAAACTTGTAGCATTAATTATTCCGTAATGCTTGCATATACTAAAATCATATAATTTGTTTAAGCAAAAAAATCTATTTATAATTTAAAATGAATAATTTTAAAAAATGCAGCTTTATTTGATAGAAGATTTTACTTCTTTTCTTTATCCGAAGCCGCTAATAATAATCATTGAAAAATAATCAAATTTATTTTTCCTCTAAAAATATTTAAATGGACGCGCGTAACTGAATCCATAAAAATCATATAAAGAAAGAATTGAGCAAAATTTTATTACTTCAATTTTGTTTTTCCGCTAACAGGCTCGGAAACTGATTTCTGAGGGGGAAAAACCTTATTTTAAACTTTATTAACTCACATAGCGTAATTGAAAAGTATCTTTACAATTTTATAAAATAATTTTTAGTAAAACTAGCAAAATTATGCATTCCTGCAATTTTTATTCTATGAATATAGTATCAAAATTCATTCTAAATAAGATAAATAATGAGCTACTGTAAATTATTGATGCCATTACTAACTTAATGCCATTAATAATCGTCATTAATTTAACATTTTTATTCAATATGCTTCATTGTAGAAATTGGCATGATTTAACGAATTTGAATGCTTAAAGTAGACGAAGAATTGAGTTTAGACTGAGTTTAATCGAAATCAAGATCAATACTTAATCAAATTTAATCGCTAAGGTAATCAGAGCTGTCGATTTTCCAATGCATTCATATTTTAATTGAAAATCTGTTAATGACATTATGCGTGTGACACACGAACATGACAATGTTCTGAATATTCGATAAATGTATTCTTATTTCATTTGCGAATGATAACAATTAAAATATATAAAAAGAAAATAGAATAAACACTAAAACAATTCTAAGAAAAATTTGGTTTATATATGTTTCAAGCCTTCCAAGCCCGAAAAACACATTTTTGGCACTTTTGTTTGTCCTAGAACAAAGCACACAACGTGTTAACACAAAAATGTAGATGGATAAAAAAAGATAGATGGATGATATTAGGTATAAGAATTTTATTCTGAAAAATATTGGAAATAAAGGACTTTTATATTTATTGCAGACTCTATAATGCGATTTATCTTAGTGGAATTTGCACTTAGTGGACATTAGTGGGATATTGTTTAATTTATAGTATAACCATTTGGCATCTTTCATTTTAAAAAAATTCACGAAAGAAAATAATTAAAAACTTTTAAGATAATTTTAATAATAATAGGTGATCAAAACATATATATTTTTATATAAAAACAAAAAGTTATACATTCTAGGGCAATCAGGTTAATTTATATTCGGAGAAGTGGACGGACAAGCTTCTAAATGGATTTCGTTCAGGATTTGATAAAGAAACTAAGAAATTCGGAGAAATTACAGACCAAATGTTTTAAGTTTTAAAAGAATTCTATTGATTTGAATCTAAAAAATAATTCTATAGATTTTGAAGTGTTGCATTTTTAAACAGTAAATCCTGAAATAAAAATAATTTTTTTTTAATTATATCGATAATCTGCCGTTTTTAGTGATTCTTTCGTAAATTTCCATACACATACTTTTTGAAATTTAAAAATTCAGTATATGAAGATATTCATCGTTAAGAATGATCTATTTTCTACAAAAAGATTTGAATCTAAATATTTATTTTTACAATCTCTAAGGTATAAATTCAGAAATAAAAAAAACATTTTGATTATTTCGCTAATTTTTTCAAATTTATCGTTTCTTACATAAATTTCCATACACATACTATACACTCAAATTCAGCATATGAAAATATTCTGAATAAGGAATTATCGATTTAAAATAGTTGAATATAATAGTCCTCACAGACCCGAAGGAGTAAATTTTAAAACAGTAAATTCTAAAATAAAAAATAACTTTTATAGTAATTAATTACCTAAATTTTAATGCATATATTTTACACTTCAACCTACGAAACTATTCAGTTTAAATAACTACCTATTTCAGAGAAAAATATTTGAATTTAAAAATTAGTTCCCACAATCTCAGAGAGGTAAACTGTAAAACATTACATATCATACATCTAATATAAGTTACAGTACAGTAACAGTACATCTAATATAAAAATAAAAATTATAAACTTTAATGAATTTGCTAACATATTGATTTTATCAGTTCTTATATGCCTTTCCACACACATGTTTTATATTCAAATTCAACACAAGGAATAAATAATAAAAATAATGAATTCGTAATAAAGAATTATCGATTTCCCAGAAAAATATTTGAATAAAACACTAGTCCTATGAATGTAGAAGTAGTAAATGTTAAAACATCAAATTCTGAAATAAAAAATGATTTTAATTATTTCACTAACCTTTCAATTTGATCGTAATAAATCATGTTAATTTACATATGCATAGTTTATTCTCAAATTAAGTGTATGAAAATATTCGTATGATGAATTATCGTAATAATTATACTAAGAATTATCGATTTATTACAAAAATATTTGAATCTAAAAATAAGTCCTCACAATTTCTCAAAGGTAAATTTTAAAATAGCAAATTCTGAAATAAGAAAAATGTCTTTAATTATTTCTCTAATCTTATTGTGATAAATTAGGTAAATTTATATACAAATATTTTGTATCCAAATTCATAATTGAAAATATTCGGCGTAAGGAATTATCTATTTTATACGGAAATATTTGAATCAAAAAATTAGTCCTCACAATGCTGAAGAGGAAAATTTTTAAATATTAAATTCTAAAATAATAAAAATTGACTAATTATTTTGCTAATCTGTCAATTTTATCGTTATAAATTAATTCTTACAAGCATTTTAAAATAGCAAATTCTGATCTTAAAATAAAGAAAATTGACTAATTAGTTCGCAATCCTGTTGATTTTATATTTCTCTATTTATAGTTTATATTCAAATTCAGCATATGAAAATATCTAGAGTAAAGAATTATTGATTTCCTACAAAAAATAGGCCCTATATTTCTACCGAGAGTTTTCAGATTAATGCCGGATTCTTCATAACATCCTCACCATTCAAAATTTCAATATACTAAAGGATTTTTTTCTTCTTTTCGACCTTTTGAAAATTCAAAAGCTCCTTCATAAAGAATATAACAAAAAATAATATAGTGAAAAAATAAATAAATAAAGGATGATGCGAATAGTAGCATCTAACTCATCAGAGATCGTATCGATGACTGTATACACCAATGCAAAAATTTTCATTTCAGAGCCGGTTCTTTGAAGGATATTCCGATGTCTCTTTTTGATCTATAATGTCTGAAAAACGGAGCCAGGGAAAACAGTAGCCTATAGAAAAAGGAGGGAGGGGTTATAAAAACTGTAGAAAAAGATGATGACAGGGGATGTAGGAAAAAAAAATGGGGATCCATTTTTCAATAACAAAGATATGAACTTGCTTTTATATAGTTCATTTTCAATCCATATACTCTGTATACGGTTATTCATTACTATATAGGAAAGAAGGAGGGAGAGGGATAGATATTTATAAAATTGCTTTGCTTTTTTTTAGTATTTTATACATTCAAACAGAAAATATTGTAATAATCGAAAATCCTGATTTCAAGATTGTCGAATTCCTACGTTTTCAGACTTTCTGAGTCAAAAAGCTGTTTTTAATTTATGTTTATCTGTCTATGAACCCAATAGCGCCAAATGTTTTTGAACCAAATGGATGAAATTGATATATGATATCTACAAATTTGTATATTTCTGTCAAATATTGAATAATATCCGTTTAGAATAAGTCTGCTTGTCCGTATATCCCAAAGAATGTTAACACGATAAGAACAAAATGAAAAGAACTAAATAGATAAATTTGGTACACAGATTTATTTCCTAGAGTTTATGCATAAAATATTTATGGAATTTAAAGTTAAACCCATCAAGGTGTTGATCATCTATTGATTGGTATTTTTAGAATCAAATAAACATAATAATTTAAAAATTTAATTTGTGGAATTTATGATAGCGATTCTCTGTCTGCAATTGTAACTTTATGTCAGATTTTGATTTTAATCTCTCTGAAAACATATACCAAAATATAAATTTGGGTTCTTAGTAGCTTTGTATTAACTGCAGTCCAGCAAATAATCGCAAATGCAGACGAGCTATTAAACTTTTTCTAATCTTTTTTCCTCATTGTTATGTGACTAATCATATACAAGTTCATTTAAGAGAGAACATGCATGGAATTTTTAGAAGATCATCCTCGTTTCTTTCTATATATAACTATGGTGAAATATTAATAAAAACGCAATTAATATTTCACCATATTTCTTCAAAACGCAAATTCAGTGCTTTCTCTAACATACGCATACACTTTTTTTTCTTAAATGAAGAAAACTTTAATAAGCAGTGAACTAAAAAAAATTTAGCCTAACTTAAATAATTTTAAAATGGAATTACAATTTTTAAATGTATGTTATAGCTTTAAATTAATGAATGATTACTCTCAACTTCAAAAATTTTAAGCCATTTAATTATATTTAAATATCCTAATGCTCATAAAAATCTGTGCTGCACGATTCTTTTTTCTGAGCTAGTATTTTAAAAAAGTTTTCTTTTTTAAATGAAGATTTAATTATTTCAGTTTTAATTTAAATGTCAAATTTTTGAGAGAGTCAGCGATATGTAGTACAATGTTAAAAGTACCCAGTTAAAACAGAAACGCAGTACAATGATCAAGAAGGAATAAAGCTTCTATAATAATCTGAATTACATGACTACCAAAATTTGAAGCTCAAATCTTTTGCTGAAGAAACTATGAAGAGTAAAAGTTACATAAAATACGTAAATGAATATTTTAGTGAGTATTAATTCAGGTGAACCAGCTGGTCTCCAAACACAGCAATTATAGCACGAAAAGAGAACTTGTGTGTTTGTGCGAGTGTGTAGGCAATTTGTAAAAAGGACTCTTGAAATTAGAATTTCCAAATTTCGCATAGAAACTGAATTAATTCAGAAGATAATACGAAATATGAAACATAATATCCAAACATAAAACATTTTATTGGCATAATAGTACCAACTGATTCGATGTTAATGAAAACAATAAACAGAATTGGTAAATGCCTATTTAATTTACAAAGCATTTATGTCTGTCACAGTTCGATATTTAAAGGGAGCCAAACGTAATTCTATATTCCCCAGATAAAGAGATGATTGCTAATGTTGTCTAATTAACAACAAGTCTATAGAAAATTAGTAAATTCTTCCTTAATTAGACAAAGACTCCGTTTTGTAACTAAATATATTGCTGACAACCACAAAAATTCAAATAAATATAAAATATTATTTATCAAAACCTAACATTGTTTGAAAACTTCAAATTTTTTAAAATCAGTTATTTGGAATTATTGATTGTTAAACGGATATTAATTAGATTACTCAAAATTAAAAGGTAGTTTAATAATAATTTCATTAATATATACAAAACTATTTTTAATGTGATGGAGCAAATCAAAGTTCTATAAATTTAACCATGTTTTATGCTTTTCCTCATAACTTCAACAACTAATGACTCCATTTAAAAAAAATTTTTTTGTTCATTTATTAAAATTACCCAGCATGAACAGACATCAATTTTTGTTAATAAGTATCAAATAAAAGATCTATTAATGGGAAAAAGCAGATGGCAGTTCACACAAAACGTAACAATATGTATGAAATTATCAAATAAAAGTTCCTTTAATGAGAAGAAGTAAATGGCAATTCACAACAAAGTAACAAAGATTTATATCTTTGCTTATGACTCCAACAATTTGTCGGATGCACTCATCTTTAACAGTACAGTGATTAGATTAACTCAGCAACAAAGGACTTCGATTAGTTTGATTAATATAGCCCAAATAGCAATCAAACAACTTCTAATGCGCCGAAACAAACACCCTTAAAAACCGAGCCACCATCAAGAACTCGGGCTCTCCTGTTGAGTAGCACTTCAGAGAAGGTGCCAACTAACTATCCCTTCTATCTTTCGCCAAGAGCAAAGACAAAAAATTAAGAGAAAGAACAAACAGTAGCAATTAAGGGCAGTGCGACAGGCCCATCAAATTCGAAGATCCATTCATCTACCTCACCGCCCCTCCAGTTAAAGTTACAGAGAGTGGAGGGAGGAAGCAGTGAAAAAAATCGCCAAAGAAATCGCCTCCTTTAAAAGAAAAGTCCTGGACAAAGAGAAGAAAAACGCAATAAGAACTAAATCTATTGTATTAGTTAATTGGCTCGTGAAGGCTCTGGACAAATGGCCATCCTCGATACTCGAAGACAGAGGCGTCTGTTTTAAGGACCCCTAAAGTGGACAAGGAGCCATCTACTGGGTAGATCTGGACCTTTTTGTCTTTCGTCTCGTGCCTGTTGTCCACCCTCCCTGCTTTGTCGATTGTCGCCTGCTATCAATGTCACTTTTCTAAGGGGATGTCGTCTGATGGCAACAGTTTTGTTGGAGATTGGAGATCAACAAGAAACTTCTGAGTTGGAAAGATTTCATGTATATCTTGTCACAAACGCGAGTTGTAGTGTATAAGTTTTGTTGATGAACCAACTAACTAGAGGTATTATGCTGAATGTAATATAATTGAAGTTGCCATAGCAATGCAGCTGAAAACATTTTTTAAAGAGAGGTATCAGAAAAAAAATTGGTAAAAATTAGAAATTTAGGAATCATTTATTTTAGATAAATGAAAATAATAGTTATGATAAATATTTCAATGTTAAATAATTCATCATTGTTTTTCAAAATTAACAGGCGACTTATAAAAGAATGTGAATGTTCTGCAGAATACATCATTTGACCTAGAGATCCCACATTTTATACAGATAATTAGAAGTGCATAGATATACTTCAGAAATTGCTTATTTTTAAAGAAACTTTTTGAAACTTTAATTAATCAGAAATTAACCACAATTTTGATGTTTTTCACCATAAGTTTATATTTTGAAAACATTAAAAATAAGTGTTGTATGCGTTTCCACATTCTACAGAATACATCTTTTGGCTTTGATATACCAAATTTTATACAAATACATATTAGGAATATAGTACATACTTTAGAAGTTTTTTTTTAATTTTCTAAGACATTTTTTAAAACTTTATTTGATCAGAAATTAACCACAATTTTTTATATTTTTCCACCATAAGTTTTGAAAACATTAAAAGGAAGTGCTTGTGTTTCCACCTTTCATGGAATACATCATTTGTCCTAGAGATAACATATTTTATGTAATCATACATTGGAAGTATTTTAAAACTTTAATAAATTAGAAATCGATTTTGATGTTTTCCGCCTTAATTAAACACCATGGCATAGATTTATTTTTTGTATTATACATTAATGGATGATGAAGATATACCTTAGAAATGTAAAATCACGCATTAAAATTTATGGATGTTCTAAGCAATTTTTTAAAACTTTAATCAATTAGAAAACATCATGACACAAATTTTATATTTACATTGTTTTTAAATTTAAATATCATTCTTAAGTGATGATAATTTGATTATAAAATTATTTTCTTCTAGACATCGACTATTCCATAAAAATATTTTTTGACATGATTTTTAACAACGCCTTTCATTGTCGTAGTGAAATTCTAACTGCTTTCCTTGTTTCATAAAATATTTGGTAGCTTGATTTTCTTTTATTGTCGATTGAACGAAGAAAGATTGTATTTTATATCAACTATTTAAACAAAAATGTATACAAAAATTAAGAAAGGTAAAATCCATCACTTTACCAATCACGTTAAAAAAACTATATAGACACTCAAGTTTTTAATGATCCTGTAATGTCATTGGACTTGACTTCATTCATTAAGCAATTCAATTTCAGACAGAATAGCGCCTAATATTAAAGATATGTGTATGTAAAGGTTTAATGTGAATCAAATCTCTTACTGATATTTTCGGCATATCAACTAGTCAGTGAAAGCTGCTAGATATTCAGTAAAATACTCTCATAAAATTAATTTTTTAAGCAATTTATTGTTTAAATTTTATATCAAGCATTCAGATTTCTTATATTATGAGATAAAGTATGGATAAGCCCAAAAATATTCTTAAAATTTTATTATAGTTTGAAATATATTTTATCCATAAATTTAAATGTGCTCACAATAAACAAAATGTGTTGATTTTTCATAATTTAGTCTAATTTGTCAACATGGTTTGGGATTATAAAAACTACTTTTTTGCAAATTTTTATTCTGGTAAAATGAAAACAGGTTATGACCTTGATTTCACATCAGCACCACATTATCTAATTTTAAAAATCATATGAATCACAAATGATAATCCAAATTGCAAAGGAAATCAATACTTATCTCGTTTTGTGGTTCCAACAAAACCTTTTAAAATTTCAAACTAACATCAGTTATTCCCACAGACTATTCTAATTTAGTTTTTGTATTCCTTATCAAAATCATTAGAGTGAACATGATATCTAAAGAAATGTCAAATATTTTTCCACAATTCTAAAATTATTATTTTCCATAACGGAAGCTATTTATCTATAATGAAGTAAAAAAAGAGTTTTAACTCATTATTGATATCAAACATTTATAAGCTAGAGAATTAATTATAAAAGTGCTTAGTTGCTTTATCCAAACAAACTTTTTCTCCGAAGGTTTAATAATGTTATTTTCCAAAATTTCCATGAGAAAAATTTTAAGAATTAATGAGAGAATCGATAAATAAATAATCTAAAATAATATTTCGTTATTTTAAACTCAAGGATGCTCCTTTTTTATTAGTCTTATTTCCTTAAAAAGACTAATGAGTGTAATTTATTTTTTGTCATTTCGAAATAGTTTTAAAATTGGAGTTTTACTTTTAAAAAAGAGCATGGCGACTTCCGGTAATTTTCGCAGAAGCTCAAAGTCCAGAACTCTTACAGATAGGTAATCAAGAATGAGAAAATAGCCATTTAATGATCTATTAAAATATTCAGTTTCTTTTTCTGATTTAAAACTTTATTTGCGAGGAATTTTTCAATGATGTTTCTCGTGATAATGATATATATTTTTCTAAAATTATTTTCTGATTCAGCGTAATTATTAGCTTTTTAATAAATATTTACATAACATCTTGAATTATGGTAATTGTATTATTGACAAAAGAAATTATATGACAGAAAAAGGTTTGTGAAATTTATTATTTTGTTTATGGCTGAGTGTTGTAGGGTTATTTAAATAATAGAATAAGTATTTAATATGATAAAAAATCTTAAATTTGTTGGAAATTAAATCTATTTCTCTTCCTGGAAAATGGAAGAGGACATCGGAATTTCATTCAACGAAATACAGATACCTTCAAATATGTGTTTATGGATTTTATTCAAGTCTGAATGCCATTTTAAAACTAATTTTGTTTTTATTTTTTCTCATAAGGGTATATAAAAGAAAAATACTGTAAAAAAGACTCAACTCGCTATTTTGATTAACTCCCATAATATAGACCAATTTAATTTTAATCCTAAAAAACCTTTGTCTTCTCATGTACGTTTTCTAGCTACGAACAAGGTAATTAACAATGAATTAAATCAAATACGAGCAAGCTAGATGAAGGAAATTTAGAATAAGTAGCTAATATGCAAAAACTGTTTACATTTGTGGGATATTATACCTTTTTTCCTTGAAAACTTAACAAGACACTGGAATTTCATTGAGTGAAATTCAGATCACCCCAGATATGTTTATGGATTTCATTCGAGTATGAATGCCATTCTTGAACTAATTTTTTTTCTATACTTTTCATAATATGAAGTATATAAAAAATGACAGTAATCTTTAAAAAACGGCTAGCGATTTCGATGAATCTCTATAATGCATATAAGTTAAATTTTAATCCTCAAAAACCGTTTTCTTCACATATATATATTTTTTGGTATAAACTAAATAATTTAAAACGGATTAATTCAAATAAGATAAAGCTAAAGGAATGAAATTTAATATGATATTTATACTAAACTGCATATTCTTCTATCAATTTTTAATGGATTCAGTCGAAAAGAGAATTTTTTGTCTGTTTCTTCTTGGAAGGAAAATAAATTTATATATAATAATAATGATAATAATCGCTAAATGAATGAAAAGTCAACTACTTTGGTTTCAATTTGGTGATGAATTTGGTCATTATGGCTATAAAACATATCTCAAGTATTCGAGAGCTATGGTGATAGCTTTAAGGCCCCTTTCAAACAACCCCTGAGTCTGCAGATAGGGCACACTTTCAGCTCTTTTGTGATTTTTGTGGTTCTTTGATATCTGTCCAGTTTACTAACGATATATCGGTGTCTGCAGAGTCGCGGGTCGTTGGAACATGGTTTAGAAGGAAACGACATTTCAGAATTTGTTCTAGAATATTAGATGCCCTAACATGGGAAAGCGAAGGTGCACATATCAGGTCAGTCTGTTCTCTCCCAGAGGTTTATGAGGTTGTTGTTGTATGTTACGTTTGCTGCTGGTGCACTTCTGTTTACTGTAAGAATTGTCTTGCGTGCACTCCGGTTTTATTTTGTTCCTTGTATTCATGTAGAATAAAGACTTTATCTACTACTTAGATTATTGTAGTCTTACACCTTTCACCCTCTGAATAATCTTTGGACTTTCTTTGAAGTACATAACTTTAAAATGTTGCATAGACCTACTTTCGTTTTAAAATGTGGCATAGTCATGCTTTTTATACCCAAACCGTACGTAAAACTATAACCAGGAATACCTAGACTTCAATGTCTCTCCTCATATCTCAACGTTACCTCATGGATAGACCAGTATGTATATGTAAATGCATTAATTTAAAAAAAGCAGCTCAACCATGTTAATAAAATTTGTCTTCTGGTTTTATAAATAGATTTATTGATGTATGCAGTGGATTTTCTCTCTTTAAATATTTTGTTATACTTGTACGTTTAGTTTTATGAAATGTTCAGAAAAATTAATAAAATGCTTTAAATAATAATAAAAGCCGGGATAGCTTGGTTGGTAGAGCGTAGGACTTGCATCCATCTGGTTATGAGTTCGAATACAGCAGGCCGAAGACTCAGAGTTAATGGTGGCTGATGCATGAATAAACCTACCATATCTACAAAGTCCTCCAAGATGGGACAGTGTACTGGATCAAGGATGATTGTTCTCTGATTCAGGTCAAAATTACGATTCGTGAATGAAAAGCATGAAAGAAGTTCGTCTTGAGGAAAGGGCTGTGGCATATGAGTAGGTAAGACATACAATTGGCCCTCAAATGGCGCTGTTGAAATACGAAAGTCTGAAGCTAGACTTAATGTAGAAGATTTCGTCAATGTCTATGACAGATGCCATAAGCGGTAGCAGCAACAAAAAAGGATATAAAAGACATTTCTTGCAAAAATCAATGATCACGCTTCTTTCAAACAGTAAACCTCCGATTTTGAAATATTTAATATATACAGCACCGTTTACCGCTCAATTTCATATCTACTCAATAAAAAAAATCCAGTTTATTTAAAGTCCAATTCCTTTTTAAATATGACTTTTATAATCCTTAGGTCGGAATATCTTGTGAATTACTGAAAAGCATATGTACCAAATTTTACCCAAATCTTTCAAAGGACTAAGTATCAGTTAATACATTTTGCTGTTCAAAACGATAACAAACTTTATGAAGGAATTTTAGTGTATGCTTCTCAGACCATAGCCATAAATCTTTGCCAAATTTTAAATCAAATTTATTCCAAGTGTTAGGCTATTTGTTTTTCCCCATGTTTTTAAACGAGATATCTCAAAAACATGAAAGACCAGCCGAATGAAATAAAGCAAATGATGTTGACATAAAAAATATGTATTTCTACTCTTGACCAATTCAGTGAAATGAATGGTAATGTAAAATACAAAAATACGTATTTGATTCTTTTTATAGATTGATAAAACTAAAAATAAAACTCAAACAACACGAATAAGTGCAGATATATTAAAATTGCTTAGCATAAAATACAGTAAACTAATCTAAATGTTTTATGAAAATAATTCCCTAAACTAACATTGAACAGTTAAAAAATGTTTGCATTTATGCAAGATTGATAATATTGTTAAAGAAGGAAAGTGCTGTTTGAAGTTTCTAGTTTAGTTTTTTAAAATTCATATTCAGCTTTGAATATGCAGAAGAGCAAGTTGAAAATGAACCTCGATGTTTTGAATTGTATTCAGATAACAACTGATCTCATACTCATTTCTCAGAAACCTCACGCTGGAACAATGAGATGGCTTTTAATATTAAAAATTTTGTACGCAGTAGGACCGGGCACATGGAGTTTGGTTTCGGATAATCACCAATGAAAGTAATTTTGACACAAAAAGATTTGACGTGGATCAAGAGCATTTATGCGCAGGGCAAGCATATGCAAGGTTTCTGATTAGAAGCTATGCGGAGACTTTTGATTCCGAAATATTTCACGTACACCAGGAGCAGATTAAAGGAATCGGATCATTAGCAGAGAGAGGAATTTTGAAGCTAAAAGATTAGACGGGCATCAAGACCAAGTATGCGCATAGCAAGCATTTGGAATCAAGTCTCGGGTCGTCAGTTATGAGAAAACTTTTAAAACCGAAATATTTGACGTGCACCAGGGAACAAGTATATATTTTGAATCTTTGAAACTTCGATCATAACATAACCTTCCGTAACACCAAGCCGAATTTATCAAATTGGCCACCTCTTCGAGGCGGTCGGTCCCAGTAACAAAGAGATCAAATCTTCTCTTATATCTGTTGGCAAGTGATGCTATTAAAGCCTCCATAATGTGTGGCTAACCTTAGGTCATATTAAGTCCACCATAATAAAGGCTATTTAAGCCTTTAGTAACATATTATATTAAACTCAAAAGATTATAGATTTGTTTACCCTCACTTAATATAATAAGTGCTTGAAGAAAAAAGAAAGAATCATTAAAGCATGAAGAACTAATCAGTCTCATTTGGACGAGTAATAGTGTAGAAAATTGTAGTGTTTAGATTGCTGAATGAATATCAGTTTTCTTTCCCATAGTTCTTCATTAAAATTTTAACTTGCAACTGCTATATCATATCACTTAAATAACTGCCCTTAGGTTTTGATCAGTCCAGTTAGTACATTTGAAGAAAAACATCGTTTAGTTACAATTTTAAAGTTTAAATCCTTAAAAAAATTCTTAAAGATTTAAAACAGAAAGCTTGAAAAATAGAGTAGAATTAGAATCTTACTGTTACGTATTTCAAAACATAAAAATTAAAAAAAAAAAAAATGGCTGTAAAACAATATGGAATTTGACATCATTAAAAAAGTAAAATTTGGAATTTTAAGATAATTTAACTAATGTTACAACAAAAATAGGTAGGAACTAGAATTATTAATTGAATTCAAATATTTAATTGAGATTTGTACTTTCTAAAGCTGGGAATATTTTTTCCTTTAGGACAAAAGAGCGAGCGTCAGAAGTTTAATTGAATTCGGCTTAATAGTTTAGGTGGAGGAATGAAGCAATGCCACATTGACTTTCATTTATATTAAGATTGGACCAATTTTAATGCATAATATTTTAACAATGAGTGAAATATTATTTTCATACAGATTCCTTTATAGAAAAATATGTGAAAACGATTTGAAATAAATTGGATTTCTAATTTTTAGTGAATCATTATTTTTATATTTACTTCATTGTATCATTTCCAATTCAAATTATTCCTATTTCAATGCATTCTAAAGATCAAACCAAAATAAAGATTTCGACTCTAAAATAAAAGTCATTATTATAAAGGTTTCCAGATGTAGAAAAGCTAGAACCAATCAACATTCAATAGTGTGAATCCCATAAACAATTTTTGTATTGTAGTTCTAGGCAAAGAAGACAAATCTAGAAGCAGTAACTAGTCCCTCGCAATGAGTGCTGTGTACGCGTCTTTTCGACATTTTTTTATTTCTTCACCCCCCCCCCCCCCTTTCACTGCTTCTCTCCCCTCACGTAATTTTTTACTCCCTATCTCAATCCATGGAACCTTTTCGTCGCTAAGAATTAACCGAATTAGAAGAAGTTTGTTAGCGCCAGGATTCTTTACAAAGGACTCGATAGCAGAAATGCTTCGCCATAAAAACTCTATACGGAGGGGTGAGACAGAGCGGGAGAGGTGGGAGGTCTTAGGATATTTGACACTGTCCGAGACCTTTTGTCTATCTTTTTTATTTTTATCGCTTTTATTCTTTTAGATCTCCACCACCCTCCACCCCCTCCAACTGATAAAGCGATGTCTCCGCTAATAGTCTTCGTGATTTGGTTTTTCTCTACAATTCCTGCTAGCCAGTTTATAGAAAAAAAGCCCCCCCCCCCCTTGGATTTTCATTTATTTTATTGTTTGTTTTCTCTGCACTCGGACCCTGAGTATAGATTCTAGAATGGAAAAAGAAGGGCAACGGTGGTTGTGGGGGGTCGGTGCGATCGGAAGAGAATTGACCGTATTCTTTTATTCTCTTCGACAGTGCAAATGGAATTCGCCTTAGTTTTAACGTTTTGATACTTTTTCCCTTTTTTCTTTTATTTTTTTTAGTTTTCCCTTTCCCTATGAGGCGATTCTGATTGAGAAAGCATTGAAAGAAAATGTTTTTTAGGGAGAATAGCCTAAAGTGTAACTCTTAAGAGTGAGGTTGATTTGGACGGCCTTTTATTTATCTTTATTTTATTTATTTATTTTTTTCATTTGGTCTTATCCCACCTTTGTGTGGACATCAGAGAGCTGCAGAAACAAAGCGTCAAAGCATTTCCAGTAGTCGTTTGATGTATCCGGTTCAGAATTGGACGTCATGAGGAATGTGAGTTCTTTTAAGTGGTCACAGAAAATCTGTTTTTCAAAATATTCCAAGCATCAATTTATATCAACGCATGCCTTGTATTGTTTGTTAAGAGAGTTAGATAATGACTTTGGACAGTCATTATTTTGACCGGTTTATTGGTATTTATCATCCACCTGAAATTTAAAAAGAGAATAAAGAAGATATATATTTTTCAGTTTACGTCGATTTTCTATCTTCCTTTCATATAAAAGATACGTCTATTTTATTTCTTTTTATTTTTAAAGATATGAATAATAACGTAAAGTGAAGAGCAGGGAAATCAAAACAATTTCAGTTTATGACACCAGATCCAAGCAATTTTAGTACTGAGGTACTCTGGTAGAACAAAATATGGCGCGATATTTGCGCTATGTTATTCGACAGTCAGAATATTCATATTCTGTCCAACAATATTGATGAAATATAGTATTAGTTTTGTTGCGTATTTTGTTCTTTTAAGGTCAGTATGGAATTTTATAAATATTGAAAATGAACCATTTGACAAGATATTTGTCTTATATAGGATACTCAATTTTTAAGAAAATCTTCCTGATTAAAAAAAAAAATGAATTTTTCATATGTTGAGGGAGTGGTTTTCTTGAATACGTTTCACGATCCATGTATTTTCCTAATTATAATAATTTTATTCTGTTTTTAATACATAATTTTTATACACGACTATGAAAATTATAATTTATATATATATATATATTTATACATATTTTTCCATATTTTTAATTATAATTTTTATACATTGTTTAGTTTTTCATTCCATTAACCCTAACGACATATAATGATTAAATTAACCTGAGATTCTATTTTGCAGTTAGTCTGAAATTAATTGAATTTCCTTTGCATCATAACATCCAGAAATTACGCATTTTTCATTCGGATGGGCAAGACAATTTGTAACAACACAATCACCAACACTAGTTAACTACCAGCGGTGTTGGAAAATATACTACTGACACTGAATATTGAACTAAAACTGAAAATAAATTACTGTGTTGGAATGATGATCATTATCACCCATGCAAGCAAGAAGACGTAAATTTTCGGGAACATTTCTTTAATGAGCACATTTCACACAAAACAAACATAAAAACGAAAGACAAGACATTAACGCGCGCACTTTAACAAAACATCACATCGCATTTTTTATGACAATCGGAGCGCACGACGGGATTCATACCTATTCAGGCATCGCCATTTACATTCAAAAGGGAAGATGGAATAATTTAACTGCTGCATCATTCTTTTCATTATAACAAATTCCTTTTCATCAAAAAATCTATTTAATCATTATTTTATCCCAATTTTAAAATATTATTTTTTAATATATCACCAATATTATTTTCTTCATACCATTACCACCAATGATATGCGATAATTTAACGTTATCAAATATACAAAAAATGATATTTCGTAGTTAGTCTGGACAAAACTGAATTCGTAGAACATTATCAAGAAGAGTTCGCACATTGATCATCCAGATGAGTAAAACGATTTGTAACAACTAAGCCAGCGACAAATGTGAATACCATCGGCGTCGTGATATTTGAAATAAAACTGAAAAAGAATTATTCTTTTTCATCGTAATTTTATTCTTATTTCAAAACATTACTTTTTTATATGTGACGAGAATGGTTTTTTTTTATCCCATCAGCATTAATTATATATGATTGTTTAATATTTTAAAATACCCTTTAGATTCCATTTCACATCTACTTTGGACAAAATTTAATTCGAATATCTTTAACATAGCTACATTGCACATCATCCAGATGAATAGACTATTGATAACAACAGAGCCACTTTAAAGTTTTAAAAAGTTCCAGTTGAATTCTTTTTATGAAGTAAAAAATAAATCTGATAAAAAAAAATACGCATGCACATCCTACGTTTTCTTCCATCTCTAAAAATTTAGGTTAAAGTTGCAAACACGAAAGATTGTACAGGGTTGAAATATGGAATTTCCATCTCCAAAATTGAGACCTTTTAGTTCAAGTATGCAGTAGAACCCAGAAATTATGCATCAAAAGCATACTTCCATTGTTAGATTATCGATATCCTATTTTACTTATAAGTATCCAGGCGATATATCGAGTTTTGATGACATAAAGGGCTTCTAATCAATTAATTCGGTCCCAAATGATCAAATTGAAAACATAAACACACGCACAAGTTTCAAACTATGAAATTAAATAGAAAGTCGTCAGAGAAATACTATCACATTTTAAATTTCTCATTTATTTACTTATTTTTATTTCTTTAAAAATTTAATTTCAATTTCAATTTTCGAATGATTATATAGAACTGTAAAGTGATATAGACACCCTTTAATTCAAGCATTTAGAAAAAACAAAAACAATGTGTTTAAAGCCTATTTCTATTGGTAGATTACCGAGGAATTCCATTTTACTCAAAAGCATCCGGAGAATTGAGTAATAGTAAATGATATATATATTTCGATGACATTAAGTGCTTCCAATCAATCAATCTGATCAAAAACGATCAATAAGAAAATATTATCGAAACACTCAAATTCTCTTTCTTTTACTACTAAGTTAAATGTAAAGTAAATAGAGAAACACTACCACATCTTAAATTTTTTTTACAACTCTAAAAATTTAGGGTTATAATATGGAATTGTAATCATCAAAATTATCGCTTTTAATCTGAAGTGCATAAAAGAAACCGGAAAGTAAGAGTTAAAAGCATACTTGCATTGCTAGATTGCTGAAGAATCCCATTTTGCTTTAAGGCCGCGGTGGCCTGGTGATAAGGTCTCGGCTTCGGGTTTCAAGTTCGAGACTTAATTCCACCGAAGAACCGTACGTTAAATCTGTCAGGTCAAACGTCCTCACGTTGGTGTGGTGTGGTGTAGAGAGGGGCTGCCACTTCAGGTGTCGTCCTCGTCATCTGATCGTGGTTCAAAATTACGAGGACCGTCCCAAAATAGCCCTCGCGGTGCTTTAAAAGGGGACGTTAATAGAACTAAACTAAACCCATTTTGCTTTAAAGTATCTATAAAGTATGTAATAGCAGATGAGTTTCTATGACATAAAGGATTTCCAATCAATCAATTTGGTTCCAAATACTCTATGAAAAAAAGATTTAAAAACACCAATAGCACGAATTTTCTTTATTTCACTACGAGGTTAAACATAAAGTTGAAAAAATTCCCTCCTACATTTCAGTTAAAGTCGTATTCGTAATGTGGAATTGCCATCTTTTATGTCAAGATGAAAGAAGAAACCAAATATTATGTGTCAAATGCATATTTCCATTGCTAAATTACCTATCAATACCATTTTACTTTTAAGAATGCGAAACATTCTTAAAAGTAAACGATGTATCGAGTTTCGGTGATATAAAGTGCTCGCAATAAATGAATTCGACCACAAAAGATCTAAGGAAAAAAAAATTCACACACACACACACACACACACACACACACACACACACACACACACGAATTCTCTTTATTTTGCAATGAAGTTAAACATAAAGTCGCTAGAAAAACACTGTTACATCAGAAATTACTTAATTATTTTTTTTACTTCTTTAAAATTTTGTATTTAATTTACAAATTCGAATAATTATATAGGACTGTAATATGAAATTGTCGCCTCTTAGTTCAATTATGTAGATGAAATCAGAAATTATGTGTTAGAAACATATTTCTATTGCTAGATTACCGAGGAATGTAATTTTAAGGTATCGAAAGAGTAAGTAATAGTAGACGATACATCGGGTTTCTATGACATAAAGTTCTTCCCATCAATCAATTGGAAACGATTGATCGTCCGAACGATCAATGAGCAAACATAAAAAAATATCGAACTCACTCTATTTTACTAGAAAGTCGATAGAAAAAACACTCCCACATCTTAAATTTCTTATTTATTTATTTATTTTTACTTAAAAAAATAAGTTAAAGTTGCAAACTCTTAAAATTATATAGAGCTATAGTATGGAATTATCACAGTCGAAATTATCACCTTTAAATTCAAAGAAGTAGAAGAAACCAGATACTGTGTGCCAAATGCGCTATTTCAATACCAGATTGTCGGGGCAATGCATTTTACTTTAAAACATGCTCATTTGCCCAGCAGTAAATGATAGTGGTCGAAGGGTCCAGTTTTTGCGACAGAAAATGCTTCCAATCAATGAAACTCTCCTTTTTACAATTTCACAGGATGGGGGAGGGAAAAGAGAAAAAAATCTTTCAGAAAATTTTAAGGAATAAACGAAAAGAAAAAGAAATACGTTCAATAATCGAAGAAGAGCAACTTCTACACCAACACGCGGACAAAAAAAAAAGACAAACAAAAATATAAAAAAGCAGCATGGTAAAGTAAAATTCCAGGATTGGACTTCGACGAGAACGCATATTTTGTTCTTCTTCTTATAATGCTAGAATTTAAAGAATAAATAATATATATAATAAAAAAGAACAGAAAAGGGGGGGGGGAGTGAATCCACACACACAGCATTGGATTTAAGGAAAACTAAATAAACAAAAGGAAACTTTTTCGAATTGGAAATGGCAGCGAGCCTTTAGGAGGAGGAAATAGGGGGTCTTCTAACCGGTGGAGGGGGGCTAGTGAAAGAGAATTTTACTTCACGTGGTGGTGAACACGTGAGCGATCGTTTGGTGGAGAAGCTGACCAGAGGAACAGACGATGTGGAAGGGAATGCCCGTAGAACTAAAATGGCCTGCGCCAAACCGTTACGGATAATGGTTTCTTGCAGCTTCCCCCCTTTTTTCCCCTCGCATCTTCGAATTCTTTTTTTTATTTATTTTCCCACCTCCTCTCACCCAGGTCACGTGCTCTTTTGACCATAAAAGAGAGAAGGAGTAAAGGAAAAAAAAGTCCAGCGGAGGAATTTGAAGAATGAGGCCATCGCGCATGAATACACGGCAATCTGAATGTGCCCAGGAAAGGTGGAGGGGAGTAGATGGGGAGGGATGCTGATCTTGAGCTTCCAAGGGATCTTCGGAGGCAGGGGTGGGAGAAATAGCACCCGAAACCGGTCATTCGAGCACAGTATATACATACGTAAAAAAAACGCCTTGAAATATAACCTCACGGTCTTGTTAGATTATGGATATGTAGAAAAATGTGGAGAAAGGTATTGATTTTAAGAAAGAGAAATCAAATGATACCGGATTTGTAACTTTTTGTTAAAAATGTTTTAAAAGTAAATATTAGAATTGAATTGTTAGAGATTTAACATATTATATTATTTTTTTAAAAAAAGAGGAGCATAAACTAATAGCTATAACTTTTTCCCAATGTTTTATTAATTCTTTCTATGAATGCATAAAGCAAGATATTGATATTCATGGATTCTAAACTGAACCCGAATCAATCTTTTACACTGACAGTAAATGCATTTCACAAATACAGCAGATTTTCTTTTTTCTTTTGTTATTCTTTAAAACAAAAGTGAACTTTTTATTCAAACATGGTTTGCTAAAACCTTGTATAAAAAACACTTAATCACTGAAGCTGGATCCTTTGTAAAACTATAATTGTAATAAGAGTTTACTTCACAATTGTCAATATTGACCTTACAAATCAAATTTAGTGTTGTTCATTATATAAAGATAAATATATGAGGAGTCAAAAATAATTGTGCTACATTCGTTACTCTCTATAGTAATTGCATATGCCGGCATCCTTTTCAACTTACCTTTAACTTACCATCATCGTCCATTATCTTCCATACTGACGTCGTGTTGATGCATCATAGTAAAATTTATTGATGAAGTAATTTAATTCTATTCTGGAAGATTTATCACTATCCGTTACTAAGAATTAAATCATAAATCAATTAAGATTTTTTTAAATGGCTTAACCAATGTCCTGGAATAGTGGTGGCACGTCTTTCCCATGATCTAAGAGTCTCGTTTCGGGCATGGTTGTTTTTCTGAGTTCTGTCTGTGGTGTATGAATGTGACTCATGAAGAAGATAAATCGTACTTTTGGAGCTAGTTGTCGCTATAGTAAAAACAAGAGACGCCCTTTCGGCTTAAATTGACAACAAATAACTGTCAGCTTGAATGTAAAGTGTCATAACAGTAATTATATTTTTATTAAAAGTTTAGAATTATTTATATTTGTCAAGAATACTTATAACAATAGTAGGAATTAAAAGTCCATTTTTGAACTAACATTCAGGCTATTTTTCGTAAGATCTCACGATTTTAAATTTGAGCATGGGACAATTACGACATCTGACCAACCAGGCTGCAATATTATGATTCCAAACAGAATTGTAAATATGAATATTTAGAAATTGACTGAACAGCATTTGACTACGTCAATTTGCCTACACCAGTAATTCTCTTGTTCTACCAAAAAAAAATTTCTTTTTGACTCGCATACTATGAAACAAGCAACCGTAGCTACAACTTTTCTTTGCAGAAATCTAAAGAGGGTGCCTATCATAATTAACCCTATCCATGCCTATCATATTAACCCTATCCATGCCTATCATATTAACCCTATCCATGCCTATCATATTAACCCTATCCATGCCTATCATATTAACCCTATCCATGGTTCTGAATAACATTAACGAGAATAATTTTGTGATGTCAGATTTAATGTATTTCAACCTTACACACTTTAAGAGATTTTCTGGTGGATTCGGAAGACGAACCTGGATCACTCGTGCGACAAAAAATGTGTTTACCACAAAGTTATCTCGACTTCCACCAGAAGAGTGAAAAAGATGTACTAAATAAATGGAAATTAAAATATCATTTTGATTTTTAAAAACAAAAATAATATCTTCTTCGCATAAGCAAAGCAATGAGGTTTTTGGAAAAATCTGACAATGTGCTCCGAATTTTAAAAAGTCATATTAGTTTTTGAAAATTTGAGATGTGCATCAAATAAATAAATAAATAAAAGAAAGTTTGCAAAATGAACTCAGTTTTTCATAAGCTGCATTCTTTATAATGGTATAATATTTTAAAAAAGGCATTAAATTTACAAAAATTATTTTAATGTACTTGTCTATGAAGAAATAAGTGAGAAGTGAAATAATGGGCAGCTCCCTATTTTACAATTGCGTACTATAAAGAAAATATTGCAAATGTCAAAAAAATTAAATCTGAGATTTAGACGTATTTCCGCATTTTAGGCCAACATCAATTTGAAAACACTTTTTTTTATCTTTATGCTTGGGAACACTATAACTCAAATCATTTTGAGATCAATGAGTGAAATTTAGTATAAGGAATTACGACCAAATTTGCTCATTTTTATCAAGTTTAAAACGAAATTCATTCGCGGGAAGTCTGAGTATTCGATAACAAGTAAACTGGATAGCTCCAAAATGCTGAAAACCAGAGAGATAAAATTTCTTGCACAGGTTTAGCATGTAAAATATGGATTCTTGAACTAAAATCGTCAAATGGTTTACCATCTGTTGATAAGCATTTTTGAAGCTAAAAAAAACTACTTTCTCTATAATGGAGTAATAAAAAAGACAATAATTCATACAAATGATTTTTCAACGTATTTTGGTAAATTAATTGCAATTATAGCTGAATTCCGCACCAATAAGTTGGCAAAAATGCCCCCAAAATGCATATTCGTGTTATATATTCAGTAAAATATTTGATCCATGCCAAAAATCGATCGCTAACTTTTTCACACCTCACAATTTTAAGCTGGAGGAGGTGGGTGGTGACCATTTCTGGAGAGTATACGAGTCAGTTTTGAGAGGACTCCTCTACCTGATTTTAAATAAATGTCTACATTGAAAAAAATAGGACTAAGGTTAGTTCCATATTCGAATTACAAAATGTTCGTAAAAAATACTGTGTTATAAAGCTGCAGTATTATTATTCCAAACAGAATTGTAAATATGAATATTTAGATATTGACTGAACAGCATTTGACTACGTCAATTCGCCTACCCTATTGATTCTCTTGTTCTACTAAACAAAAATTTCTTTTTGACTCGCATACTATGAAACAAGCAACCGTAGCAACAACCTTTCTTTGCAGAAAGCTAAAGAGGGTGCCTATCATAATTTCCCTTTGACTGGAACGAGAAGAATATGTTTATACGCGAGTTACTTCTCCCTACTGTAGATGCAGCCAGATTGCATGCCTTTCTTGCTGCATATTCCCAGCTGAATTCGTAGCTATTCAAATAAGAAAATACAGGATGGATACCAAAGAATGGAAAAGCATGCAAAAATAGATTAATAAAAGATTTTATCTGGATCTGGTACACTGCATGGTAGAATATTGCGTAGTGAAATTTTGAGATTTTTTTCATTTCAAAGAATGTTTTCCTGATTACATGTTTCTATACGATAAATCCTATCTCAGATTTTCTTGTTCATTACAATACTGGTTTTCTGTTTGTTAAACCATCATAAGAGGATACATTTGTTTAAAAATTCACTTTGATTATTGATAAGAATTAAAATATCAATTGAATGTATGCAGTGTACTATATATTACTGCTCTTACGAACTAGCAGGCATGGCCTTCCAAAAATTTTATCGCTTATTCTGTAATAAATTATCCTGGTCTTAGAGTGAAATTTTGGATTTTGTATAAGGTTTGAAAAGCTTTGCATAACAATGCCAATCAACGGTTACGAAATATAGATCATTTACGAGAATTAAGCATTTTTACAGAGTCTATCATAAAATATTTGAAGATTTCTTTTGGATTATAAATCACTAATATGCGGTTAAAACACGAATATAAGAAAATCGAATACATATTTTTCCGGCTCCTTTTTTTCCATATCTGTTGACGTCAAATTCTATATGTAATTATAATAATTCCAAGATTCCATACAAAATTATATTTCCTTGAATCATTGTATTTTTAAGCGATCGCATTTCTATGTAAGGCAAAGTACAGATCGATTGAGGGTTTTATTCGTTACAACTGGCTTAGTTATTAATTTGGAATATATTTGTCTAAACACAGAAAACTTCTATTAATAAGAATGAAAACAACAATTGAATGAAAAAAACTATATATTACTGCTTCAAACTAGCTGGAGAGTTTCCAAAAAATATGCTCACCCACTTTGTAATGAAGGTATAATTTGCTTTGTCTTGCTGTAGCGAACATTAGTTATGAAATTTAGTTTAATTTATTTATACTAAAGTTCCAGATTGAAGTAACTTGATTGCTACTTTGTAACGGATCTAGTGATTTTGAGCCTCAGTCAGATGACGAGGACGGCACCTAAACCAGCAGTCCCCTCTTCACACCACACCACACTCTCGGAAGGATGTAATGTGCACCGTGCCCGCTTACACAACAGTTCTTCGGGGGAATCGAGTCCCAAAACTAGAACTCTCCGAAACCGAGTCCTTACCATTGTGAAATATAGATCATTGGCGCGAATTTAATGTTTTTGTAGATTGTCATATAATATTTGAAGATTTCTTTTGGGTTATAAATCCCTGATATGCGATTAATGAAGAATACCAGACAATTTAACATGTAATTTTGAATGCTTTTTTTTACCTATCTGTTGAAGTCAAATTTTGAAAATGGTTGGTTGGTTGGTTAGTTGGGTTTTTTTGGCACAAGGGCCATATTTGGCCAAGCTGCGCCATCCATATGGTTAAAAAGTGGTTAAATGGTCATTAAAATTGAAATAAACGAATAGTTGCATAAAAGCAAAATATAATAGCTAAAAAATACTGGAAACAGTAGCACAGGATTATGTATTTACAATGAAAAGTTTAAGAAGTCAAAGCGCTTGAAGAATTTAAATGCAAGATAAAAATTTAATAGCGAATAAAAATTTAAAAATGTTTGGATGGTGCTTCTCTCCCAATAAATCAGCGAGAGTTAAGGATGATGAGTGAAAGAACGGGTCACGATGAATATTAAAAGCTGAGCACTCGATCAAAATGTGATGAACTGTAAAATCTGTTTGAGTGGGACATATAGGCGCTCTGTCACCAAATAGTAGATGTTTGTGAGTAAGGCGAGTGTGCCCTATACGAAGGCGTGTTAATATAACATCATCCCTACGTACAGATAAGACTGGCCATAAGCTCTTAAAAGGCTTAATTGAATGCATTTTTTTCAATGAATGCAATCAAATTTTGAAAAGGAACTATAATTGTAATTGAAGGATCATATGCAAAATTTCATTTAAGCCCTTTCCGCTTTTACGTTATTGTTTTTGCACGCAAGACAAAGTACAGATCAATAGATGTTTGCATCTTCAATAAATTTGATTCAAAATTGGACAAAACTCCACATTTTAGATACTAAAACTATGAACCAAATTTCATTTATATATCTCTATATGTTTCGTAGTTATCATGTTCATTTGCATTCGGACAGTCTGACAGAAATACTTCCTTTCAATGGATTATGTTGTCATGTGGATTATGTTTCTATCAAAATTTGATAGAAATTTACAAATTTTTTGCATCTGCCTCAAAGAAATTTCGTATTAACAGAATGATAGAAATAATTTAAAGAATAATGTTTGGAATGCAGCGAGACTTGAAAAATGGAAATTCTTCAAAATCTTGAGTTCAGCATTTTTGATAGTTGCTCTATTTTTTTATTAGAAATTTTGAGCATGAGAAAGCTTTTAAAAGGGTATACATTATGAAATAAAAATGCATGAATCTCCTCCAGAAAATTATGCTTTTTAGTTAACGCCCAGAAAAGGAATTTTATAATTTTAATATTAATACTGGAAGAAACTCTCAATTGAATTGTTTTCGGACAAAATAACTTAGTTGAATTTCATAACAACCATAAAAACAATATAGCATATATATGTATGTATTTATTGAAGTATATATATGTATGTATTTATTGAAGTATATATATGTATGTATTTATTGAAGTATATATATGTATGTATTTATTGAAGTATTTATAAAATCCCCGTGCACCACAAAGTGGCTTACAATACGGGGCCTACAAAAATAAGTATTCAACACATAACAAAAGAAAATAAGAAAATATAACTATTATTAAGGATTAAGATAAGAATAAAATAAAATAAGAAAATATAAGTTATGTATAAGAAAATTTAACAGGTCTCAATAATAAATTTACAAAAATTTTCAAGAGCACTTTTGGTGGAAAAAAGTTGATGAAAATCTGGAGGCGACTTTATATTATTGGCTTGGAGAGCTTTATAGTATTGGCTGTCTAGATCTGGCAAACTTGGAGCACATGTTCAACATTTTCCTACCCACCAATGCTACAATCGCAGGTAGATGATAGAGACAAGTTAAATTCATATAGATAGCTTTTAAATTTGTTATGAAAAGTGAGAAACTGGGTTATTCTCTAATTTGTATAAAAATGATATCATGACAATCTCTAAATGGAAAATTATTAATGAATGGGAAAAATTTCTTTGTTAGCCTCCCTTTATAAAGTAGATATTGAACCAAATTAAATTCAAGAGATTTGCAAAAATTATATAAAAAAAATGTATGAAAATTAAATGGCTATCATTGAAACAAGTAGTTTTTCTTTCTTTCTTTCTTCTTCTCTTTTTTCGAGTTTTAAGGTAAGAAAGAACGAATTTTTTCAGATAATATTATAGATAATTACAGTATAACAAGTTTGTTATACTGTAATTATCAATAACACAAACAAGTTTGTTTAATTTTTAATTAAGTTATATTTTGATTAAATTCTGACCTTCTCTCTCTCTCTCTCTATATATATATATATATATATATATATATATATATATAATGAAAGTTCCACTTTAAAATAATCATAAAATAAAACTAATAGACAAAATGCTATCAAACTTGACAGTAATTTAAAGAAGATTATGAGAAATTTTTCTTTCCTCTCCTCCCAAAAAGTTCAGAAACTCACCACCAGGGAAGAAATGGGACTGTATGCAATAATGTCAAACAAATTAAGACATTAAGATATCGGTTTAAAATATGTTTAATCGCTTCTGAAACATTATACAAGCATGTTCAATGTAGCTTCCACCATTTTTTGAAAGCAATTTACATGGCATTCAAAAGTAGCTTTTGGCTTATCAAAGAGGGATGTTATGCAGAAGTCGGTATATCAAGTCTTATTTAGTTTAACAATTGTGGATACAGTGGCATTCCCTTCCTGATAATGAGTTTTTGATTTTTTCTCCTTGTCAAAAAGAAATTTCCATTACATCCTTTAAACAGTTACCAGGTTTGATAACATCTGGTTCAGTAAGAAACCAAGAAACTGTTATCTGGCAAAAACAATTTATATTATCTTAGATTTCAAAAAAATGTTCTTTTAAAAGGGAGTTCAACTAGCATGTTGCATGTTCCTAATTTAATTATCGTTTTTAAAAATGCCTTCAGAATACCACGTAATAATTAAAATATATTTGAAAATTTTCTTGGTCGTAAATTTTGCAGAATAAATAGATATATCGATTAAAGTTACTATGGCCACCTTTAGAGACTATCTTGCATAGATATTCGTGTTAACAGACTTTCTTGACTTAGGCAGTTAAAAATTAATATAAAATGCATTTTTTTAAATGAAAATCTTGTTTAGTCTTATTTTAACACTGTAATACTTTGAAAATAATTCTTAAGCATTTTTTTAGATAATTGTTTTTGAAAATATTAAGATCAGTCCATGGGCAAAAATCAGCGATTATCCTTTTGGCTATGAAAAAGAATTTATTTTCAGTTTCACACTTGGCATTCGGATTGTCTTACTAATAAATGACATTATTATTTATTTATTTTCTTTTCTCCTGCTACTTTTTTCTAGGTAAGTTCTTTGATAATCAGTATATTAAGTTTGCTTCTGCGTTTCCCTTAAATCCTCTGTTACACTCTTCTCATACTTTTATAGTTAGCATCTTCTTTCTTTTGACTTGATGAAGGTTTCGGTATGCTTTCTACCGAGCATTTCTGATAATATTTTTCAGCTTCATTAATTGATTTACGAAGCATTTTATTAAAGCAACTGTAAAAACGTTTCATGAAATGATAGTTGCCGTTTGTTTACGTTTGACTGTTAGTAATATGTATTAAGATAATTTCACCATTCGACGGTATGTAATAAGAGTGTGAGCAATATGTAATGATAACGTGGGAATATTTTATAGTACAAATTACAGTTTTGCAACAGCTGTAAATACAATTTGTACAATACAATGCAGGAGTAATATGTAATGAAACATGGGAACATTGTATTGTGCAAATCAAAATTTTACAACAGCTGTAATATCTTAAGTCAGCTGAATGTTTTATGAAATATTAGTTTACATTTGACTGGTGGTAATATGCAATAACATAATTTCATCAATTGATAATATGTAATTTTAGCTTTAATAATTGCAGTGGTAACTTGGGAACATTGTATAATACAAATCCCAATTTTACATTCCTTTGCTTTCAAAAAATTAGTTTTTTAGTGATATTTATTGTTCTTTTTATAAATCTAATTTTGACGAAATTTATAGAAATTTGCTATAGAAAGGCTCATGTAATACATTTTTTACCATCTATTTATTAATGAAATTCTGAATCCTCTGTTAAATTAAGTATCTAAATACAGTTAGTTTTACAATATAGTACTTAATTCAAAGATTAATTCACAAATTCTTATTTGAGAGTTATTCAATTTTCACAATTCTCTTACACACTTTTGTTTCAAATTTATCGAACATATTCCCATTTCATATTATTGGAAATAATTTCTTAAATTTGAAAATGTGATTTTGATGAGTAATATTAAAAATCTGATAGTTAAATAAATGATATTTTTTATTTCTATAATATTAGTAGAATCACTTTCTTTGATTCGGCCGTTCGAGTTAAACAAAAATTGTTTGCATCGAATTCAACGGCTGATGAAACCGAAAACCTTATGATGCTGTAATATTTCGGCCAAGAAGTTTCTATCTTTTTCTTCAAGTAGGGGAAGTATGAAACGCCTTTATTCGTTAAAATTTCCGAACCAAATTTTGTTGCTGATTATATTTTCACTATAGCTTTATATACGAGGCGAGTAATAAAAAATAAACTTTGATTAAACTCTCTTATTCGGAATGAAACTCAAATTTTTTAGCTTAATAGAAACACGTATAAGAAGCTGTAAGAATATCGGATATCTTTTTTGAAGATTTTTTTCTTCTTCAAAAAATGCCAATAGATCAAGCGAAGGCAACTTCAAGTCTGCGTAAGGGGTGATATGAAGTCTTCAAGGCAACGCCTTTCTATTTAATATTTCATCACAAGCGAAATATTTTCACTTTCAAACCAATAAAGATATTTTCCTTCCTTTGTTATAGAAAAGAATATTTCTATTGGATGTAGGTTCTAGAAGGAAAATTATGTAAAGTTGAGTAGAAAGCCTTTTTGATATAAAGTGCATGAATTATGACTTTGTTGTTTTTTATATGTTTGATATTGAATCAAATGTCACAGAAAGGAAAATTAAAATATTAAGTAAATAAATTATTTAAAACTAATAATAAGGAATATTAAAATAATTATAATTTAATAATGACATGAATAATCCTTAATAATTTTTATAATAAAATAAGGCAAGTATAATTAAAATAAATAAAGATAGTTATAATAAAATGAAAATCCTTTTAATTTTTCAGTTTAAAAAATTTTCTTATATTCGATTAATTTTAATGTTAGACTAAAATTTCTTAAAATATTCGATTAATTTTTTTATATTTGAATAAAAAAATTTAAATATTCGATTAATTTTTTACATTTGTTTACATTTTTTTCATATGTGATTAATTTTTTTAATATTAGATTTAATTTTTTAAAAATATTAAATAAAATTTTTTTAAAAAGCTTGTATTTATCTTGTTAAAGATGTTATTTGGCAATTTCCCTTTTTAATCAATTTCTTAAAAAAATATATACAATGCCATTCAGCACAAAACGTTTCTAAAACTTCAGAATTTCAGAAAGGAAAAGTTGTGAAAAAATTTATTCTATTTCATTTTTTATTCTTTTTTGTCCTGTATTTAGTAAATATTAGATATTTAGGCTTAATAATGAAAGTTTAGGTTATTATCGTAATTGATATTCGTAATGTTTATATGGATATATATATATATAAACATTATATATATATAGAAAAAGAATCCGGCTTGAAAACTTCGTCAAGGGCCACTTTCAAGCAAGGATTCCAAATAAGGAATTTTTTTTTCTGTGAGGCATCGGTGGACAATGGTAAAAAATATTGGCACCTTGTGACCCGAAAATCCCCCGAAAATTACGGCAAAAGAGACATACCAATTTAAACTGCAATTTAATTGCTGTTTAAATTGGTATGTCCGGATTCTTTTTCTATTGGTTATTGTTTTGATTCGGTTGTCTTATTTTGTTAATTAATTTAGATTCATTTGTATTTTAGTTGTAGCTGCCTTTGCGCTCTCTAAATACAATGTTTGATTTAAAAACTTTTTTAATTCTTAAACTTGTTTGAATCAGTAATGATTTTTAGTTTCGATTCCGGTTTTGGTTTCGTTTCCGTGGTTAGTTCTGTTTCTGTTTCGTTTAAATAATTCTTTGATTATAGTATTTTGGATTTGTTTAATTAATTGGTTCTTATTCATTTACCTTTCATTTTGTAAACTTTTAGCGTGTAATTCTGAATTGAGTTTTAATTTCGATTTCAACCTTGTTGGTTTCGTTTTAATTTTTGTTGACCAGAAAACGGGTTGTGGTTGTTTTAGTAATTAATGATCTAATAATCTCTAAAATTTACAAGGCATGAATAAACCAGAATTAATAATTAGTTTAAAAATCTGTTTGTAATGTGATATTTAAAGAAGAAAGATTTTAATTGTTTCTTTTCATATCAGTCAGTTGATGTCAAATGATGCCTATATATATATTCATTACTCTTATCTTTTGCCTATAGTGCAAGTGTACACTTTGTACTATTTTATCTCATTTTTTATCCAAAATACATCATTCATATAAAATGGAGAAAGTGAATCCCTTATAGAGTTAATTTATAAATTACATTTGAAAATCATTTGCGTGACATTCATATCAACCAGTAAATATTAAATTACACTTATATTTATTTCAAAATCTTTTATAGGCCTATTTTTCAATAATTTTTCTCCTTGTAATGAATGCAAATACTTTCCACTCATTATTTTTTTTGCTTATTGAAAACTATCATTCAAAAATAGGAGAAAATAAGTGCTTCGTTTAGAGAATGAAATAATATATTTTATTTAAAAAAGAAGTATATTTTTTAACTTTATGAAATAATTACTTTCAAACAGCACTTAAATTAATTTTTCTTATTCATTTATTATATTTTATATGCTCACCTTTTCATTTTATTCTCTTTTGATTATCATACAGGTGATTATTTTGCACTTCTGAACAAATTTGCGGTCTGAATGTACCCAATTTGTTTTATGATTTGGAAAAAGTAAATTGACAGAAGAAAAAATTTACATACTATTTTTTGCAAATAGATGTATTTTATTTCATCTAACTGCCCGACAATATTTCCTTTCAGTGAATAAAACTTTTTTATTTTCTTTAATAAAATGCTTGAAAATTTACAGTTCTAACAACACTTTTAACCAACATTATTAACCTTAATCTATTCTACTAATTATGATTAAATACAAGTCTAAATATAAGTTCCAAATAAGGAAAATCAGTGAATATTATTTTTTTTTTGCAGAAATAGAAAATTGAGAGCTATGCCTTGATAGTGAATGTGAATTTTTCATTGAATAAGGTAGATGTAATTGATATATTTCCTCTGTTGATGGAATTCAAATATGGCTTCTCAAAATCCTTCAATAAAATATGCTTATTTGGAATTTTTAAAAAATTGTTATTCATAAAAACAACATTCTTTATATTTTATGTGATATATATAAGATTTAAAAATTGTTAGCAGCAGTATTTAAATTAATACATTTTAAGGAAATGATTGGGGAAGCTGTTGTTTAAATTTTATATCTAGTACACTGTATAAGCTGAAAAGGGCAGATTATTTTTTCATTTTATAAGAAAGAATAAAAAACTTTCAGGTGGAATAATTTTTTAAACTAAAGAAAAAATCCCAAATTGATGCCATAAAAATGATAAATTCTGAGGTTTAATATTTGTTTTTATTGAATTGCAGCATAAGCTATTGAAATACTTGCATTGGTTGTTTAAAATATTATTATATTTTTTGAATGTAATTGTGCTTTTTATATGTGCCGTAGATACTGCTCACATAAAAAAACTAGCTCTACAGGGAATAAACTAGCTCTACTCTAAAAAATAAACTAGCTCTACTCTAAAAAAATAAACTAGCTCTACTCTAATGAGATTAAATTATCTTTTACCAGTAGAGCTCATTTAAATGTTTTCTTCCTTTCTATACTATCTTTTAAGAAAAATGTAAGTGCAAAAAAAGAGAGAGAGAGAGAGAGAAGAAACTTAATTGTTGAAATAAATTATAATTATTTTTATTAAGCTGAACAATAATTGTTAAAGTATTCACATTAATTATTGAAGTTCTTGTAATTTTATTTAATAACGTATTGCTTGCTTGCACAGTAATGTGGAATACTAAAATAAGTTCCTAATGTTAATATTCAGAATCCAGTTCCTACTTCTTTTCTTCTTTAAGTCCCATTATTATTTACTCGTGAAAATTTATCTAGGTAAAAAAAATGAAGCTTACTTGTATTTATAAAAAAATGATCACTGATTATTTTTATTTTTAAGTTGTTAGAGTGTTTAAATTCTTAATGTTTTATTTCCTGATAACACCATTTACACGAGCATAAGAGAGTAATTTAGAAATAATTTCTTTATATTCATATTCTGAATTAAATTCAATGTTTCCATTCTTTATAGTGTTTCAATATTATTACGTTTTTGCTTTTGAAAAAGGATTTAAGTAAAAAAGATTAATTATGTTCATATATAATTGGACCCTGATTGCTTTTATTGAAGTAAACGATAATTGTTAAAAATAATCAAACTCCTTCTGTTTCATTTCCTGACAATACCATTTATATGAACATAACAGTGGAACTAAGAAGTGATTTCGAATTATTTATATTCAGAATGAAGTTCAATGTTTCCATTCTTTATAGAATCCCCTTATTTTTTTCTCTTAAAAATCTATCGAAGTGAAAAAATATATTTATTCATAAATTAAATGTTTATATTCTTGAATTAAATGATATTTGTTAAAATATTCCCAATGATTATTCAATGCTGTTTAATTTCTTATAACAATATCTTTTGTAGAAACATAAGAGTGACATATTTTTTAGTTTTTGTATTCTAAATTCAAATTAATGTTTCCTCTATTCATCGAATTCCTTTGTTATGTTTTCTTACTAAAAGTATCAAACTAAATAAGAAATCTGAATTGTATTCATAATTAGATGGTCAATGTTTGTTTTATTGAGTCAATAGTTAATTATTGAAATATCTAAGTGATTGCTTAAATTCTTGTTATTTAAATTTCTCGGGATAATACTTTTTGAAAGAACTTAACAACGGTATTAAAGTGACATCTTAGAACAGAATTCTTCTTAGCGATTCCCTTTTTTTGCGTAAAATTCCTTTATTATTTGCAATTGTTAATAAAAAAAGAGGAAGTTTAACTGCAGTATGGAATTCATTTCTTCTAACAAGCTCAACCGTATCACATGCCTCACTTCGTTTTGCTGAACTCAAGCATGTAAATAGAAAATTATAACCCCTAACTCCTTTGCGAAGACCGCTCGTTTAAAAACGTGACAAACGCTCCAACACACGCCTACGAATACATTTCCTCCAAAATTTCTCCGACGCAAATGTCTCTTCCTAAGAGTTTTCCAACAAAAAGAGAAGAACCAGAAAAAAGGCTCTTTTGTCTATATTGATATGTAAAACAACAGAGAAAGTCTTAAAGTTCCCTCAGGGTCTTCTAGCTATTCCAGCTTAGGGGTCTAAAGAGGTGAAGTCTCGAAAGGGGCGGGGTTTAGAATTAATGGATAGAGAAGACATACAAATGGATACATTTTCTACAGAGAGTTCTGCATTTTTCTTCCTTCTTAACACTTTTTTTTTATCTTTTTCTACCATCCACCAAAGAACTTTTTTCATCTTACCCCTGGAGGAATTGACGATTCTTTGTGTCCATTTGCCTCTTAGTCCTTCTTAAGCTTTGCCCCCCCCTTTCCTCTTTTTTTTTCTAAATTTTTTCTCTAAATTCTACTTTTAGTATGTATGTATTGATTGAGAGTTAGGGTTGTGGGGGGGATGGGCCTATAGGAACATGCATCGTTGCACGAAGGTGAAGAAAAAACGTTTATGCTCTAGATTTTTTTTTTTCTTTCTGAAGAAGATGAACAAACTGCGTTTTTTTTTCTGCCAGTCCCCACACCCCTGCGTCCTTTTTTCCTTTTAGCCTGTTTCCGGGGGGTATTGTCGCTTTGGGGGTATGTTCGAAAGATTTTTAGGCCTCATTCCGAGTTCGAATGCAGAAGGCAAAGACCCCTTGAGCTTATAATGATAACACGGCTGAGAGCAAAGGCCAAAAAGTACAGAGTGGGAAGAACTTTTTAAAAATTCAAATCGCGCGGTAATTCCTGTACAGTGGAATCGAAATGTTTTAGGGCTACTACGACAGATCCATCCTCAAAGAAGACCGACTTCATGATATTCCAGCTGATTCTTGAATGAAGTTGGGTGTGAAATTGTAAGTTGGCTGAGTACTGTAGTATACTTCCATGAAGCATTATTTAGGGCACTCAAATCAAATCAATACATCAAGATATCTAAACAAAGAAAAATTATTCTAGTTTTGATGCAGACAATTATTTTTTTCTGTTGACAATATAATTCATTTTGTTGGCCGAGAGGAATAGACAATACAGATACTTTGATATTCAAGCAGATTTCTGTATGAAGATGGTTAGGAAATCGAAAGTACTCTGAATATACCAAATCCATGAAAAATTACTTAGTGTAAATTATGATATCTAAGAGAAGAAAAAATTATATTATGATGTTGACTATTATTTTTATTATTGACGATACTTTGGAAATAGTTGATGATATTCAAGCTGATTTTTAAATGAAGTTGGATGTGAAGTTCCTAGTATGATTACAACAGTAGTACTTCCATGAAGCATTACTTATGGCACAAATTATAATATCTGAACAAAAAAAGGTATATTAGTTATGATGTTAACAATCATTTTTCTTTTGATAACATAATTCATTATGTATGCCGAGAGGAACTGACGACAGTTAATGATATAATTTTTGAATTAAAATGGTGGTAAAATTCTAACCATGCTGAGAATAGGAGCATAGTTTCATGAAGCATTTAAAGCATAAATCATGATATCTAAACAAAGAAAAATTATATGTTGACAACATAAATCATTATATATGCCTGGATTAAATGATATGACTTTCTTCTCATTGTATTCACAATTCATTTAGAAGCATCTAAGACCAAAAACAAATGTGGTACCTTAAAAGTCAAAATTGATGTTATTTATTTTGTTCTCAGTCTTGAGGTTGACAATTATTTATAATTTCCTAAATAGCCTTACATTATTTCCTGACTTTTTATGTCCACTGAGAAAGTTTTAAAGCTTAAAAGCATTAAAGTAAGCATTGCATCTAAACAATAAAAATCAACATTATTCATCATATTGATAGTTAATTTATTTTTTTGATTATCACGTTGACATAACGAAAATCAACATTATTCATCATATTGATAATTAATATACATTTTTTTATCAGTTGAAACAATGAAAATCCACATTTTCAATCATATTGATAGTTAATATATTTTTTTGACTATCATGTTGAAACATTATTTATAATAAATAAACAATTCTTCACATCTCTTATTCGTATATGAATTTTTTTAATACTTTAGAACGCAGAAAAGCAATAGCGAGTCAATTTACAAAATATTCTGGATATTCACTCACATAATGGAATTATTATGATAAATATCTTTTCAAAGCGTTTTATAGTGTTTGAATATCTTATGGAAGAATATTTTCAAAATATGGGTTACATTCTTATTTAACTCAGTTTGTAATATTTTTGAAATCAAATTTTCTCTGTATAATTGATTGTGAACATTTCAGGATTGTAGGATAGTCGTTCTGATCCTTTGTTTATCATATCTTGTTAAATTCATGCTCCAAGGACTTATTGTCAAGAGTATGTGTGGTATGTTTTTTTCGTCAAAGTAATCCTAAATGCCCTTCCACCACCTGAAATATCTATACTTACTCCTATGTAAGGTGATAAGTGGCTTTGCGGAATAATTTTCAGGAGAATTCTATGTGGAGAATGACTTCACTCTGAGTAAAACAAGAAAGCAATTAGCACTGATTGTTAGGGAATACAATGAGGTAAAAGGGCACCGGTAGTTTAATACAGTTTACAGTTTACAGTTTATTCCATCAATATCTGTTACTCAGATGTATCATGGCATAATACACCAAGTCACTAAACGGCATATTTTTGTTATATTCGTCTAAATAACTCTGGATTCTGATTACGGCGATCAAAACGTAAAATAGCCATGAATCCATCTTATCCATGTAGATCTTTTTTTTCTTTTTTAATATTTAGAGTAAGAAATTTGATTCATCAATAACTAATGGAATAGAAATAAACGGCTTTTATTACTTTTCTATAATTGAATAGAAAAAGCTTTTTCAATCGGCTTTAGAATGTAATTATTAAGGAGACTATTTCGTATAATTTATTTCTAATTCCTTCATGATTGTTCAAAGAGAAAATATCCAATAAACTTCAAGTTAATAGGATTTATAATGATATTATTTATTCGACAATGCTCTCTAATTTTTAATATCGCGTCATTATTTTTATTTGTTTCAATAGTTAGTTTAACTAGCTATTTTATTATTGTAGTTTTTTACAGAAAAATTGGAGACACTTTTGAGTAGTCTAAAATCTGTTGAACAGGCTTTCTTCTTTCTTTCTTTCATTGTTTTGAGCAGTCTAGACTTCTGCTTGTTTTATTACAAAACATGGATAAAGGATTATTTTGAGAAATCTAGAATTACGTGTGCTTTTCTACAAAACATTGATTATGGATTCTTTTTAACAATTTAGAATTATGCATGCCTTATTACAAAACACGGATTATACATTCTTTTGAATGGTCTAGAGTTCTTTATGCTTTACTACAAGACATGGATTATGGATTCTTTTGATCAATCTCAAATTCTGCATGCGTGACTACAAAATATATATCATGGATTCTTTTCAATAAACATAATTCGTAACTTCAAAAATGGATTATGGATGGAATCTTTTCAATAATTAAAAATTTGTAATCTTAACTTCAAAAATGGATTACGGACTATTTTGAATAGTCTAAAATGCAGTATGTTTTATTTAAAAACATGGATTATGGATTCTTTTGAAAGATCTTTAATTATTTATGCTTTACTAGAAAACATGGATTATGATTTTTTTTAGTAATTTGGAACTCTTTATACTTTATCACAAAACATGGATTATAGATTCTTTTGAGTAGAGTCTAAAATTCTTTATGCTTTATTACAAAACATAGATTTTGGATGATTTTGAGCAACCTAGTGTTCTGAATGTTTCTTTAGAGAAAATAAACTGTGAAGCCGTTTGAAAAACCAGGTTTAATCAGACTTGCTACAAAAATTAGCCATTTAAATTTTGATCTTTATCACTGTATCGAGTTTTGCAATCTAAACAAGTTTAATTGTTCCCCGATGTATTACAGATTAACTACAAAACGTATTTGAAAAAAATCTGCTGAAGTTTTCGAAGAGGTTTTACTTACATTTTAAAATTACTGATGCTCATATTTTTGTAATTTTCTCTTAATTTTTGTCTTACGGAAGTTACTCTCTATTCATAAAAATTCTTGATTGATTTTCTTTGATATTCTGCAGATTTTGCTCAAGAGCTTTAATCTTTTTAAATTAGTTTTTCTACAATTTGTGAAAGACCTCAAAAGTTCTCAAAATGAATACCATACCATACAAAAAAATCAACGTACACTTGGCCCATAACTGGATGCCTTACCAAAACTCACGCCATTAAACCAAATATCCATTGAAACCATTTCGATGCAATCTCTAAAAGGTTTTTAATCCTTTGTGCTTGCATAAAAACACCCGAAGCATATTTTAAATTCATGCAAAAAGGATTTGATAGGGAAAAAAATTCCTCTGCTTTCTTTCCCTTGAAGCAGATCATGTCAAACTCTCCTCTAGAAAACGAACGGATTGAATCCTTTATGCCTACAAGTTATTATTTATAAAAGAAGAAATCCCTTTAAACTTGGGTTACATCACTATATCCCAATCCCAACCACAAAAAGCTGAAAATATTTGATTTTCTGTTCTTTTTTTCCTTCATCCCGTGTCTCGCTTTCATCACAACCTTCTCCTAGAAATCAACCCCCCATTCGGCATAGAAAAGGATCTTCGCCATTATTCTTTATCGTACAAAGTACCAGTCGAATCGTTTGTTATGTTCCTGTATTTAAAGCAAGGAATGACTCCACCGTTTGGACGAGAGTGGGGGATTGGGAAAAAGCATATTTTTCCCTCCTCTCTCTCCCGCTCTATACCCATGTCCCGTTCTCTAATGATATAAAGCGAATGGGAGGGGTTACTGATTATTAATTTTATCTCGCATCTCTCTCTGCATCCCAGGCAAGATAAGAAGACGAGAGAAGATAACAAAGAGATGCGCTAATGATTCTTGGAGGTAGAAAGGGGCGGGGTTTGCATCCCATCTGTGAGCATGCGCAGCAACCAAAGACCGTCCTTCCAGAAAGCTGGATTGATGATCATTGCAGACAGAGTAGCGAATGTTTCAATAACAAATTGTGCGACCCCCGCTGCCGATATTTCTTACCCTACGCCCCCCTTCTTCAACATTCTCTTTCTAGAACGCTGCCTGCTGTACATTATTCTGCCTTTTCTTTTCTGTTTTTTTATTAGCATTATTACTTAAAATGTAAGTAGTGCGTAGAGGTGTTTCAGATTCCCTGTTTTCTAAAATGCTGACGCGGTGATAAATAGCGAAACGGTGCAGCAAGATCAGAAGTTGAAGTACTTTTTTCTTCCTTATTTCGGGAGGAAAAAGAGGTTTAGTGCAAGGGGTATGGGCGAAAGGAAAGTAAAAAAAAAGAAAGGAAATAGAGTTATTGATTCTGGACATGTAGTGATTGAAGCAGTATTTTTCCAAAAGCAATCTCTTAAAGATTGTCTCCGAATGTCTCTGTGCAAAAAATTTCAATTTTGTGAGATATCTTTTTATTTTTTTTTTATTTCTTTCCGTTTGAAAAATTTATGGAAAGCATTTAAAGATTTTTCATCACAGAGTTGACCGTCTGTCTACATGTATGTGAAAGCGATAATCATAGAATGCAAGGAATTAAATGAATGAAACTTGATACATTTGTTGTTACTAAGATTGTAGATCTGCATTTAATTTCATTGAAAATGTAGGAAAGTAACTGCCCCCAATCTGTACTGTGTTATCTTTATTGTATTATGAAACATAAAGTCCATCATAACATCTTTATTTTATATGAAGCATAAAGTGAAACAATAATATCTTTATTGTATTGTAAAATGCTCCATAATATGTGATTATACAAGAAAGTCAGGAATATATCGTTTCCGCTGTACCGAATAAAGTATATATACTATTTAAAAAGTAATAAGTAAAATGATTGCATTTAAGTCATCGAAAAACGTTCAACAATTCTTGAAAAAAAGCACTTTAAAAAAGTCCAAATCTGCTTTATGAGAAAGTTATAAGAAAGCATTTTTTATTTTATGTAAAAGTCAAAAAAAGTATGATTGTTTAACAGCAACACTCAAAATAATTAGATTCTCATACATTTGTAAATTCTTAATAACATCCTTATCTTTTCTCCTCCAAACTCGAACTTTTCTTCTTTTAACCAATTTCAGATCCTTTTTGAATGCTTGAAACATGAGAACCTAAAAAAAAAAGAAACATGGCACATTAAAATGCATCTATATTTATGAAAATTTGAAATGGATAAGATAATATTTCTACATATAATGAAATATTATCTGGTTTTATTGTTATATATAACTTGATGCCCAACAATATAAAAAAAATATTGTTTAAATAGCCTCACACCTATTTTGTTTATTGTATTCATGAACTTTCAAATATAGTGATAGCATCATAGTCCTATTAAAAAGTAGTTATTTGATTAATCTATTTATAAGTGCTGTTCATGGTATTGAAATTTTACTTACCTATTTATCAAGTAAATTACGGAAAAAATTAATATAATCCTCCATCTTTGGAATTATAATGGGAATATATTTTGTGATGAAACATTTGTTGAAATAATGAGACCGGTTAGAATCCATTAGAAAAAGTGGGGGAGGGGGAATGTGTAAATATTTTATAGAAATATGTTTTTTTTTCGATATTTAGAAAAAAATATAACATGCGATGTAATTTAGCATAATTCCGAATTTCACTTTTTGAAATTTAAAATATCAGTATTATTTTTTGAATAATTATATTTTCTGAAATTACAGCAAAAACGCTTAATTTTTGAAAATTTAACTAGACAAGTTAAACAAATCTTTTTTAAACAATTAAAAATTAATTGAATTTAAAAATTTTAAATAAATAAAAAGATTTATTTGAGACTTATATTTCCAGCTTTCAGTGTAACTCAGTATGGCCAAGAAAAGCTCTGATGCCCAAAAAACTAAACCAGAACCTAAACCATATTTCTAAAAATTAAATAGCTTTAGATCAAGCGATCTTGCCTGTACAGCGCCAACAGAGATTTACGTAAACTATCTTCCATTATGAATAGAATAGAACAAATATTAAGTACTAGTTAATATTGACTATAAACTAGTTATTAATAATATCGGTTGATATTGATTTAAAATAAATCGTTTTGATATGAAGCCATTTTGTTTTAACTCTCTTTCACATGTTCTTCCCATTGTCTACACGAACCGTTTCAATAGAAATATTCCACCAAAAAGAAGCATAAATGTGTTAAAAACATAATGTTAATAACATTATGTTAAAAACATAAATGTGTGACTCAGCACGTACGTTTTTGATGAATTATTTGGGAAATGTATTAAAGTTAAAAAGAAATTTTAATTGAAACAGAATGTAATATACCAAAATAAAACTTTATAAAACATTTTAAACAGTTTTGAGAAATTCAATAATGGTAAGTTTGCTTTACATTATAAAATAGGAAGATTGTAAAAATGTAGATCGTATTATATAGAAAAAAATTTAAAAGCCGTTGCCGTGGTAGAGAGTCTTCCCCATGATCTGGGAATTCCGGGTTCGAGTCCAAGTTCAGGCACGGTTGTTGCTCTATCTGTGAGGTGTGTGAATGTGCTCCCTTTAAAAAGGCACTGTGCAAAGGAATGTGGCTCATCAAGTAGCTAAGACATACTCTTAACCTTAATTGGCGCTACTGAAAAAATAGGAGAAGCTCACTCGGCTTAAATCTCTGACAGATCACTGTCAGCGGGCTTATAAAATGCCATAAATCAGAGCACAGAGGTTATAAATTCAAGAAAAAATGTTTTTTAAGAATAAATACAAAGCAAACCCTTTTTTAATTATTATTACAAAATATTAGGCATTCTAACCATTTTTTTCTTTAACAAAAACTGAAAATATTTAAGTATATTCTGGCAGAGAGTAGATTTTATGAGAGATTATTTAGGTATTCTTCAGCTTAAGTAAATTGTGAAACGTAATTAGCTCAAATGCAAATAAATATAACAACGTCATGCAAATAAATACAACAACGGCATCAGCAACAACAACAACAAAAATCACATAGGAAAGGGATGAAAAAAATTCAAGTTGGTTCACTATGCCCAAAAAATTATAAATTTTTTGAAATAAAAAGGATTTTTTTAAACAATCCTTTGAAATATTATTCAAATTAAATATTCAGAATTGTACTTTAGAGCTTAATTATTCTATTTTCTTGTTATTATAATTTTTATGAACACGCTTCGATTCATCAAACATGAACTACTGAAATTTAATTATTTCCCTTCCAAAATTAAAAATAAGATTATTTAAATTAGAAAAGCGTTTATGATAATGAATATAATTATGTAAGGTTTCAAATTGGCAAGAATTTCATGTCTATTAAAATTCATTTAAACCGAAATGTTTAAAGGCTTTTCTGGACAAAGTCTTTAAAACTAATTTATCATAAAATATTTAATTAAAATTTCACATAAGGAATAATCGGGGAGAGCCAGTTGGTTGCCAAAGATGGCTTGTAAATCAAAATGAAAAAAGTATTTAAAAACATTTACAAACTGCGAAATAATGCATCGTTCTATTTAATTCAAGTAATTATAACCTTCGAAATACACACATATTTATGAGTATGTACACCTGTTATTTCAAGTTTCTTCATTTACATTTGGATGCATAAAGATACATTTTATGGATGTTCCTAGACAGGAATCTGTTTAATGATAAGTATTGATAATGATTAGAAAGTTTCTAGATAAAAAAAAGAGATCATTTTAAGGATATTCCAAGATAGAAATCTGTTTAGTCATAAAGTCTCTCTTCTTCAATTACGTTTTAAATTGTTGCCCTATACTTTCTTCAATATCAAAAGCAATTTTGTTAAAACAATGAAAGTAACTATTAAAGAGATGTAATAACACCATATTTATTAATAAATATACATTAATAATAACATAGAAAAAGTTTTAAGTAATTTTTCTAAGTCCAAAAATGGTAAATTCAATCTTAAATTCTTGAGCGAAATAAAAAATAAATTATATTAAAAAATCGAATAAAATATTTGGTATATTGAGCAAAAAAGACTGTATTATTCTATTTTAATTTAATATTTTTTTAACAACAGTGGTAAACATGCCTCAAATACAAAAAGATAATATTAGAAAAATTTCATTTTGAAAAGATGAATAAAACAGATAGACAGCAGTTGATGAAAACACTGCATTGTTATAATATAATGTTGTTATGTTCGAAAATGATAAACCTACTCAGAATTCAAATATATCTTACAAGAGGAATTATAAGCCATACAAAACAGGCAGATGATAGATGTAGAATGAAATCATATTTTATTGTTATAAGATAATGGTGTTATATTTGAAAATTATAAACAAATCTAGGCCCATAGGAAAAAGACTAAATTTCGTTTCATGAATTTGGATGAAACAAACAGTCAATAGAAGATAAGAAGTTTATATTCTGATGTTTTAATATAATATTCCTATTCTCACTATACATGATCATACTAAAATTGTTCAAGTGGCATTTGGAATATTCTGTCAAAAGAAACCGCATCAATAATATAATAACCGTTGGTAATTCAAAATATTTAATCAATTGCCTTATTTTGAAAAATGTTCATATATTTAAGGTACATAGTATATTAAGTGAATTAAAGTTAAGTGAATTAAAATGTTTCATTATTATTGGCATAATTTTTCATAAAATAATGATATTGTATCAGAAAATGATAAATCAAAACTGGAACCTAGAAAAAAGCAAATTCTGTTTCGAAAAAGCAAATTTGGATAAAACTGGCAATCAGCAGTTATATTGTGAAAGTTCAAATATAATATTCTTATTCTCACTGTACTTGATCTTACTAAAGGGCTTCAAGTCCTATTTGAAATATTCTGTCAACAGAAGCAGCATCAGTTATCTAATAATTAGCAGGAGCAGCATCCTATTTGAAAAATTTTCACATATTTAAAGCAAGGAGTGTATTATTAGGCGAATTAAAATGCTTCATTGCGTATGCCATTTGAAAAATTTCGCCAATTCGATTATTGGCTTCCAAACGACTTCAGGAAAATCTTGGTAATACGATAAAGTGAAAGAACTATATCTGGGAGAAAAAAAAATATCGTCTTCAATTGCGAAACTACTGCTTGTTAGCGCATTTGGAGGAACTACAGAGCCAAAGCAAGGCTAGGAAGAAAAATTACAGAATTGGAAGAAGTGAGACTAATAAAAATCCAATATCGCCACTCTTTAGAAAAGTAAGTTTGACACCGAAAAATATGATATGGAATGTTATCCGACGACAAATCTGACAAATAAATCGAATTATCGGAAACAATGTTGACGGAGGAACAAAAAATATAAGAAGGGGGTGGAGGGTGGAAAAAATTCCTACGGCGCATGACTCGTTTTGCCCCAGGGGCGACTAAAGCAATCCAGCAAGAGTTGTTGGCAATCCTGCATAAATATCATCGAATCAAAGTTCGAAACCGTGTACCGTCATAAATAATAACAATAAAAAGTGAGAAAAAGATGCTGTTAAAGGGTATTGGGAGGGCAAAGGAGAAAAAAGCGTCAAGTCACAGCAGATTTCTTGCACAAACAGAGGGAATTTTTTAGGTAGGAAGAGATTTTTTTATCCCCCCCCCCTCTTTTAAAGTCTCAGTTGGATAGAGGAAAGATTTAGGGATTTTTGTCATTTCTTATTCTAAGTTTTGCATCCATTTTTTTGGTGCTGTTGTTGTTTTTTGAGAAGTTTGCGTTTGAAGTTGGGGAAAATGTAGGGCAAAGACATAAAACTTCTGTGGAGGAGCGAACCTTTATGAGCGGGTTATTTCTCATCTTAGAAGTATCCTTAAAATATATCTTTTTGTATCTAGATATGAAGGAAGCATCTTGAAGGATGTCACTTGAAAGAACAGAGTGACATACTCAGAAAAGCTTGTTTGTAAAGGCTATCATTGCTTGAATTAAGTAGAAAGAGGGTCGGTAATCAATTAGAAAGTATTCAAAAAATATATTTATTTATATAGATCAGCTAATCAGCTTTGATGCCCATCAAGCTTTCCATGATTATATAAGGCTAAAGTTTCCAATTAAATCTTTTATTCGCTAATTACTCTTAAAAGTTTTCTAAAATATAAACAAATATGCATTTTAAATTTCAATTTTTGACAGACATGAATTCATACCATTTGAAAATTCTTTCATAGCCGTGATATTATGTTTAATTCTATATTTAAATGTAAGAGCATCTTTGAAAGTGGATGGAAAATCCTAAGAAAGTTTTTCAGATTAGACAAACAAAAAAATCTTAAATAACTCTAAGGAGATTTGTACTTAAAGATTGGTTGAAACTTCTAGCAATTCCTAGTAGGATTTATTTCATTACTTTTATTTGAAAAAATATTCTTGAGAACAATCGAAATAATTTCTTAAAAAAGAAAATTTCTGAAATATATTTCTGAAATATTTTACATTTCTTTTAAAAGAATCATATTTAAAACAAATAAAAGAAAATCGCACTACTTATTGCACAACCAGGCAAATCTGTAACTGAGTTCTATGATTTCTTTAATGAAAACAAAAGCTGCATTTATAAAAAAATCAAGATAAAAAGTCGGAAACAAATAGATAAAAAGAAATTTTATTCTTAACATTATTTTGAAGAAACGATATTTTATGAAGAAATAATATCAGATATATTTGAAATAAATAATTCTTAGCATCCCCAGAAAATTTCAAGACTAATATTTCTTTCTATCAAGGATAAATAAATTTCATGAAAGAACATATATATATGTCTATCCAAATATGAAAGAATACTTTCCTACTTATACTAAAACATCCAGCTTATAAGAAGTAATAATCTCAGACGAATTTTTGGAAACTGCTACTTTTCAGTACTTATTATGATAAAGCAAAACATTGAGAACTGGAATTCTCGCTGTCCCAGAGGACGAGCAGACATTATAAATATATCTTTTGCATTTAAAATTATTCGTTTAGTCTTGCATTTATATGGATCAAATAATGCTCTGATTTAAATATTTATGATTTAAGAATGTTTCTAGCTTCACTGTACTTTTATCATAACTGAGATCATAAAAACAATGAATGCATAGTAATAAAAATTGTTCAAAAATTAAATTAAGCTTTGAAATCCAATTTTTAGAACTGTTTGCAGCATTTTTGAATTTAAAGCACTGTGATCTTAGTATTTCTGACAAAAAGTTGGATATTTTCAGATCAAATATTTTTTAAAAATTTTGTGTTATCAAATAAAATAATATTTCGTAATATTTTATGCAAACACTGTATTATATATCACATTAGCTTTGCTTAATAAGCTGCTAGGAATTTTTATATTATATCTTCTTAAAATTAAACATGATAAAATAGCCAGTTTGAAAATTTATTAAATAATTATTATTAATTACATTTTTTTTGACATTTCAACTAAAAGAAACTTACGTTCAGTTCACATTTTTGACTAGAATTTAGTTAGAAATTAACAATGCAGCTAAAATTCATGTCATTTTACCATATATCAAAGTGATCATTTACATTTTTAGATATTTTAAAACAACTGTATCAATATGATCATCAACGATGATGTTTAAAAAAATTATAACTTTCAGGTTATTATTCTGTTACTCAATGTAATGTATTTTGGATAGAATATGTCTAGCGCCCTAATATTTTTTTCTTTATTAATATTCTTTGCATAACTCAATCAAAACTCATAACTTGTCATGTCTTATAAATACTAGAAAATATTTTTATTAATATTAGACCATTAATATTTATATAAGATGATTTATTATCAATTAGAGAACTTATTGTGAAGTGACTACCTCGGCAATTTTAAAATGATTCAATCATCATTTATAAGGATTTTAATTAAAGTAATATTTCTAAATGGAATAATTTTGAAGCAAAACTTTCTTCAACAAGTATTATTTAATCATTGTTAGGCATATGCTATATATTCTTTGAAATATATCGGAAACAGAGTTAACAAATGTACCTTTTCATAAAGTAGAGTAAATTTTATAAACACCAATTTAGTTTTTAATATTTCTAAATGGAATAATTTTGAAGCAAAACTTTCTTCAACAAGTGTTATTTAATCATTGTTAGGCATATGATATATATTTTTTGAAATATATCGGAGACAGAGTTAAAAAATGTACCTTTTCATAAATAAAAGTTTAAAGTTGGCTTTCCTGTTCTATTGAAGCGAAATCTTGATACACACTTGATACTTGACTATGCAAAGATACCAGGTTTCTTATCACTGATCTTGGCAGTAATATTATAAAAGCTACCATTATTAAAGGAGCTGCTAATGGAGACAGTGTTTTAATTCTCCACGTACCTATTATTTTAAACTTCTCATTTTGCTTCAAGAGGTTGCAATTTCCCTTAAAATTGGCTTTTACTATGACGATCAGCAAATCCCAAGGTCAAACCTTAAGAAAGCAAACATTAATTTTGGCTCACACGGTCATGTTACCATGTTTCTCACACTGTCAACTAAATGTTGGTTGTTCATGTGTTTTAAGTATCAAACACTTGCATGTACTGACGGAAAATAATATCATTTAATGTTGTTTACATTATGGTATTATAATAAAAATAAATTTTTAAATTTTCAAGTGGATCTTTCAATGAGTTTCAGACTGTTTTCAACAGCACCATAATGATATGGTTTGATAACATTTTACGTTTTGATCAAACCGTCAGTTCTCATACATACACATCAAAATTCCCTCGGGAACGAAAGCTAATATGCTATATATGCTTTGAAATGTATCTGCAATTTTCTTAAAAAATATCTCTAAAGAATTAATTAATTCATTGTTTTTTTTAAGACTTTCCTTACTGCTCAAATATTGCGTCCCAAATTACAATAATCTTATATAATGAATACTTGAATGCACATTTTTCATTTAAGCTTAAATTTTGGATCAATAGGACCGAATCTGATTGTAGTGCATTAAGTCAAATTTCACTTTGAAAAATGATGAAATAACTGTTAATAAAGTAAAGAAAAACAAATTAAACTTGAAAACATTCGGCAAAAAAGCAGGAAAAGAAAAAAAAATTCTTTTCTTTCAACACATCTTATTTTTTTCTTACTTTTCTTTTTCTAAAAATGAACTGAGACTTTAACTACGGCGCCGGCATGGACAGTAAATTTTCGTACCTCTGCAATTAGGACTACTTGGTAATGACCGCAATAGTGTATGCGCCAGGCATCTTCTTCTTTTTTCTTTTTTTTAAAAACTTTTCTCCACAATGACCCCCTCTCTTTCTTGATGACCGGTTGTGAATTCAAGCTAGTCCGCTTGACCCCCACTGATCTTGAAATTACAGGTTGGTGGGTATATGGGCTCCAAAAGCCAGTGGCCAAATGTCACCTTTTTCCCGTTTTTCTGTTCTTTGCCTTTTACTTATCTTTTTTCTTAAAGACGTCCGTAATGGTACATCTGGGGGTTGAAATGTTTGTGAACAAGAAGAGGAAAAAAAAAAAAAAGAAATCCACTTTTTTGTTGTGCTTTTTTATTTTACATTATATGATCCCGAGTCCGTTCCGAATACCATCACGTTCATTTTGCCATAGGTTACCAGTCGTTATCTCTAATTTTTGTAAAGGTCATTGGGATCATCTACGATTAAATCATTAGAGGCAATCTGTGAGGATAGGACACTCTAATTTGAGCTTTTTTCGCCTTATCGAAGTAGGGAATTTTTTTAATAATCGTGCTTCATTAAGAAGGATTTTATGCGTTTTTTGGTGGTTGTTCGTGGACTTTGAGGACAAAGTTTAATTTTCTTGTAGAAAAAAGAAAAAACATGCGATCATGAGGAGTTAATGGAATAATCACGTTGTTTTTCAGTTGGCTAATTTTCAGAGTAATCACGCTTTTAGTGAGCTAATTTGGGTTCCAGAAGTGCCATTCTTGTTGGTTCTCATAGAGTCAAAGACTTCAAATTGCGTAGGTAGAGCTTAATGATAAAACGTCTCAAGGGCATTCATAAATAATTTATTAAGACTGTTATAATTTATTTTATTTTTTAAATTCATTTTCCTTTTAACGTGGACTCCTTGTTAATAAAGATATATGAGAAAGTTTTATGTTTGAATTGCTTTTTCTTTTGAGAATGTAAAGGTTAGCATTTGCACTATAAAAAATAATCTTATTTATTAGAATTTTTATATCCAATTATTTTTTGCATAATTGAGTGCATAAAGAAACATTTGCTTTGGCAGTAAAAATCATTCAATAAAACGCTAATAAAAATCATTAAAAGCAACTTCGGATGAAAGCATTCGTAGAAGAAGCATACTCTTTTTTTTCTAAATATGAGCTAGACTTGTTTTCTCAAATCTCTAAGAGCCATATTATTGTTTTATGCAAGAATTAAAACTAGTGGAATTAATCTTCCCAAATACTTTCACACATATACTTTAATGTTATCACAGGGAACGCCTTGCATGTTATTAGCATAAAGTAGTTAAGAAATATCTTTTGTCTTGAATTTAGCAATGTCACTGAATTTATCGTATGGTATTTAGCGAGATGGTATTTAGAATTAATGCTTTAGATACACTTTTCCCAACGACTGAAACAACAGTTTGATGCAAAACTACACTTCGCAAAATCCCATGCAGAATTTGACAAATTTAAGTCACCGCTCTTTTGAATTATCGCGTTGACATGATCCTGAAATAGACCGACGAATGGTCAATCCCTTTTTGGATTTTGTTCAAAATTTGATTGGTGTATACTATAGATGTTAATTCAGCATACTGAATTTTATATATATCTCTCACTTCGTTTCGTAATTATCGTGTTAACTTATATTCGAACAGCTGGGCAGACAGACTTTCTCTTAAAGGATTTTGCTCAAAATTTTATAGAAATCTACAAATTTGTTATAAGAAAGTATATTAAATTTCATCAAGAAGCTTTTGAGTATCTTTGTCACAGACACATGGGCATTTTTTTCTTCTAAAAATGTGTTTTTCAAACTAATGGAGATCTAATATACAGAAATGGTCAAAATACCGAGTTCGAATATTGAGCGACTCAATACTACGTTTATGACTAATGAATTATTCATATCATGATGATAGCCAAAAGCTTCAGAAACGCTCATACTATAGGATTTAATGCAAAATTTTTGTTACTGACGAGTTGAAAATTTCTATAATGCAAACAAAATTACCATCAATTCACAATATTCTGAGAACGGTTTACAAATTTTCATTTGCCAGACTTCTTAAGACATAAGGTTAAAATATAGAAATCATAGAAATTGAAAATAAATTTTATTAAATAAATAGGATAAAATTCTTAAAGGGACATCTTAAGTCAACATGATCTTATGAGACAAAAAAGGGGGGGGGGGCTTTCTTCTGTTGAGAAATTATTGAATAGCTGAAAGGAAACGCTGGTTATGAAAATTTTCGTACATTCTTAATCTATGTGACCGAATTCTACTGGATAACTGGAACCTTTTAAAGATACTGAGGACATTTCCTTTACTCAATTTATATTAATAATAACCGAACTTCTTTGAAATCATAATTTGATCAAGTCATCATAGGACCTGAGTTCATTACGACCTATATCCAAAGATTCAGCTTATGTTTCCATGATCATTGCTTCTCTAAAGGAGTAAATACAGGGTTTAATAAATTACTGAAGGCCAAATTAAACATGAAAACAAACATAATATACAAAATCTTCATTTTAACATGCCCAATACACGGATATGGTGCTGAAATATTGCTCAAAATAAAAGGCCAAGAATAATAAAGATTAAGAAATGTGTACAAGAATTAAAGGATATCACCTTTGCCGAAAATGTCTTTAAATGTTTTCATTAGTTATTCAGACATTTACGGTAGATTTTATCAGATCATATTGTATGTTAGCTTAGCATTTTTATTATTCCCTCCATTTTTATCTGAGACCCTTTCTTATACATACCATAAGACATATCTGATTGGCTTATATTCGATAGTTTCATAATAATAATGTTGCTCGATTGAATATGTGATCAATGGCTTGAAATCTTCATTTCAGGGTTAAATAGAATATGCAAGGAGAAAGACATTTTAAAAATTAGGGATTTTTTAATCTTTGCTTTCTAAATCTATCTGATATTGCTTTAAAGGACATTAGGGCTAGTAAACTAGTACAGATTTATCTTCTTTCAGATTTTTTTTAAACGATCAGCAACAAGTCCTTACATTTCGTCCTTTACGAAACATTGCAGCATTACAATGTTAATTGAATAGTTCAAATGTAACCGCCTTATCTAGCTTGATTACATCAGCCGTTACATTATGAAGTTACGAATAAAGATTTTTACATCATTAAATTTACACGTTACGTATGAAGATTTTTACATCATTAAATTTACACGTTACGTATGAAGATTTTTACATCATTAAATTTACTAAAAGATTAAAAACACCTACATATAGCTAAAAACAAAAGCTGATACAGATTTCTCCTCTTTCAGATATTTTAACATAGTAAATAAAAAGAATTTCTTACATTTCGTTCATTTTGTACGAAACATTGTAACATGATAGTGTATATTTCATGATTCAGTAGTCTCCACCCTGTCTATCTTGATTAAATCAGCCTTGCATTATGCATATGAGGATTTTTACATCATGTAATTTACTAAAATATTAAAAAGAATATAATATAGCTAAAAATGAAAGCAAATACTCCGTTTCGGAAAAATTTAGTTTGAATTTATTATTAGAATAAAAAGAACCAATACATTTAATTAAGTTTAAATCGATTTTTTATTAATAACAAAATTATCGAATAGTTGTACAAAAATAAAAATAGTATCACAGAAGAGACATGTTATATGCATATTATTCAAAAGGAAATAAAAATATATTATCATAAATTATTCTAAACAAAAAACATATTTTTCGAAGCTGTTGAAGGAAATGTTAAAATTTTGAACAGTTCTTCAAATTAATTAAAAAAAACTTATTAAAATTTAAAAACCCTTTCTTAATGAGCGAGTTATTACTAAGAGATACACTATTCAAGAAGTAACTAAGGACGAAATTAATTGGCTGCTATAAGTCGAATAATCTGTTCAATATTCTGTGCTTGGCAAATCACGCAACAGTTTATATGTTTTCTGCATTCCACAATTTTATAGAAATTATATTTTTAAAAACATTATCATATAAAAGTTTTTTACAAATAATTTTTTTGACTTTCTTTTACATTTTCCTTAATTTGTGTTTAATTTCTAGAATGTGAGATTGCTTTACAGGATGGATATGATTTTAAAAATATTTCCTTCCCCCAAAAAATGTTTGTGAAAAATTTAAGCAGTCCACTTATAAGTGAGAAATATAATTGATGATTAAAAAGTATTTTAGATCCACATGTAATTATTTATCTTAGTCATATTTTACCTTTTAAGGTAAGCCACACTCAAGCAGCTAATTTGAGCATTTAACTTCAGAATTCTACACGATTTTGTCCCAAGAGGTCAATACCCAATGCCAACTTCGTGACTCAAACTTTACAAAAACAAGGAATTTAACACTTCAACCATGTAAGTGAAGTAATTCTTTTAGTGAGGCTTTTATGTTTCCGCTTTTATAAAGGGAAAGAAAAAGGGATGATAATGAAAACGATGGTCAGAGCCGAAAGGGGGGGAGGTCATTTTATGGCTAAGGGGTGAGTCAGTGTGACATACAGCCCCTGGATCATTACCGACTGCTGGTAACGAGTCTGTTTTTTTTACTTGCTAAATAATATGTTTCGGAGCTTAATCACTTGCTTAGTGACAAATGGTCGCAGTTAATTTCGTAATTTTCTATTTCCCGCAAACGAAAATTAGGCTCGTTACCGGACCTAATTCAAAAGGAACCTATTTTCACTTAATTGCTGGGTCTTTACTTTATAATTTTTCTTTTTCACTTGAATGTTTTACACGAACAATAATGCGATTATGCTTCTTGTTACTTTTGCTTCGTCTATTTTCCACTGTAATGGAACATGGTTCGTCGGAAATTGTATAATAATTCTTTAGTTAACGCAAACCAGTTTCAGAACGATTAGATTGAAGGCATTACTTTATTCTCAGCTCTTTCTGTGAATGGACTGTTGTTTGTTTCAAAAGTCCCATTCAGCAAAAGGGAAAACAGCACGTTAAATTCTAAGTTTTCGTGTTTCGGAATCGAATTTTCTGTTACAAATTTAATTGCAGCTGCTATCTGATCGCACGTTAAAAAAATAAACATCAAAGGAATAAAAATAAAACTTTACGAGCAGCTGCATGCTATGTTTTAGATAATAACAGCATAGATAAACGAATTTTTGTGGGCAAAATCTAATTCAGTTCAGGATCAACCAACCAATCAAGAATTAAGCGGGCTCTAGAGGGAAAGATTACTCAATTTTAATAATTCATTTTAAACTTGCAAAGTTATCAAAGTGGTATTTGGAGTTCTAACTATTAAGGCACATAACAGTGGACTTAGAAATAAGCAATTTTATTTTTAACATTTCATCACCAAAATATGCAACTAAAATAGTGTCATAAAATATATGGTTCTGTAAAATATTTATTTCAAGGATTAAGAGGGACAAAAAAGCATATTTTAATGACTTCTCTCAAAATGATTCTGTAATTAGATTTGCACCAGCCTTAACTTTTGAATATGTATTTTGGTCAAACATTAAAAGACAATAGGTATGCATTTTATTTTCCGAATTTCTTTTTAGTTAGTTCAAAATTAGGTGCGCATAAAAATGTTTCTATAGAATTAGCATTGAATTGTAATTACAAAATCTTAAGTAATTCTGTTGCAAATAAAACTACATTGTATATTAAGAAAAAAATGATAGAAAAAAATTAAAAGGAAATCGTCTGAAATATTTTGAAATTTTTAAAAATTATGTATTTTTAATATTTTTTAAAAATTACGTATTTAGTTTAAAATGTTTTCTTAAGAAATTTGACGTATTTATATTTTTATACATATACATAAAAAATTTCATAACCTTAACTGATTAATTCCCAAAAGTGTTTAATAGGGTCCACTGATCCCATAATGTAGATTCATTTTCATCCCGTTTATAAAAATCAATTTAAGAAAAACATTTTATTATTATGTGAATAGAAGAAACAAATTTTTAAAAATAATTTTTATTAAAATAATTATATATTTCAAACTTTTGCTCAAATTCGTTATTCCTTGTTAAATTTTAAATTAATTAATTATTATATCATCAGATACATTGATATAATTTTTGTAATTATAAAATTTGGATTGGACCATGTAATGACCTACAAAAAATATTCCATAAAAATAAACACAAACGAATTCTATGCATTAGATTCTTAGTCTGAATCTGTTTTTCATTCTTGTTAGCGAACTTATGAAATTAAAATTAAAATAAAAGTTATAAAATGTTTTTAAGTGAACATGATAATTACAAGTTCAAGTTTCAGGAATTTGAGGATCTCTTCCGATTTTCATGAAAACAAATTTCCTCAAAACCCAGAAAAAAATACATATATAATATTTATATATAGGTTATAAAATGAGTTTTAATTACAAAGAGCATAAAATAAATCAAGTTAGGATTAATTCTTTTAAGTTTATATAAATTATAACAAAATTAGTATTTTTTTATTATTATGCTTACTTATCAATAATTTCTGAATGCTGACAGAAATACGAGGCAGAATGATAATTTGTAATCAGAACTATCAGAAGAAACTGAACAATAATACTTTATCGACTATTAAAACCTTTGTAAATCGAGATTTTAGTCAGCCGAACAGATACTAGTAAATCAAACAATGTTTTTTTTTGTTGTTGTTTCTTGACAGGCTTAAAGTTTTTTTTTAAGAAAAGGGCTTGAAAATTGGCATAAAAACCAATTTTTACAATGCTGCAGCCTCTAAAATCTTGTTATCGAGATATTTCCAAAAACTAATTAAAAGAGAAAAATGCAGAATAAAAAGGCTGTTCCCTTCTTATATCCTTAATAATGAATGTAGTAGTGTAGTAGAGAAAAATAAATTAAATTGTAGAGAAAAAGAAAAGCTCTGTAAACATTTCAGAAATAATTCGTGTTGTTGAGCAGAAAAAGCTATTCTCTTGAGAACACGTTAAAAACTTTTTTGGGAAAATGCATGGGAAATATTAAAGGTCAGTAATACTTAAACCTTCTAATGAGCTACTAATATTAATACCTTTCTTATCAGAGATGAATATTTTTAAGGAATTTTTAATATGCCAAGTGTATATTCATGACATGAAAAAATTGCTCGGCAAATGAGCGAATCCCCTGACCCCTTCGCCTAGTAATATACCTTCCAATATATTATTTTTATTATAATATACAATATATATACTCTTAATATACAATATATGTTATGGGTGAAATTATACAATTTCACCCATAAATTTTTGAAAACTAATACATGTTTTAAAAAGTTGAATGTTAGTCATTTAATAATTATTAATGAAAGACTTTACTAAAATGTTAATACTCAACAGTAATTTCTCATTTATTTTAATGATTTCACTTTTGTTAAACCTTGATGAAGGAAAAGAAATAACGAGTTAAAACTTAGTCTTTATTAGTTATTATGAGTTAAAAATTCGTAGTAGTACTTTCTCATTTTTATGATTTCACTTTCGGAAAAACAAGAATGAAAGAAAAGAAATCATAAGTTAAAATTTACTCTTCATGAAAAAAAGATTTTAATTATATGAGGTGATTATGTTCTATGATAACTTGTTTTAATGTTTTTAAAGGTAAAGAAAAAGTTTTAAGTTTTGTAATCGATATAATAAATAAAATCTTAAATTGTACGAAGAATGACGAATACTTTAATATAAAAGTAACTCTGTTTTGAGACTTTCGGTTACAATTTCAAAATATTTTTGTCGTTTTAACTAAGAAAAAATATCATTTGAGATGTTAACGGTATTATTTAAAAAAGATGCACCGGACATAAAATGCAAATATTTGAATAACAGTTTATAAATGAAGGATATATTTTTTGATAAGCAATTACCTTTACTTTATTATAATTACGAAAATGATGTCACTATAACTATTTTCAGTAGCAATTCTTCTAAAAAAGACATAAAAATTATTTAAAAAATTATCTTTAAGTAAGTAAAACCCTTCATGATTCTTATTAAAGCAGTTTATATTTTAAACTTTATAAATTTGACATAGCTTTAAAAGGTTATAAAATAGATTAATCAATTATTTTTGATAGAGAATAATAACTATGTTTTTTTGCAAGAAGAAAACTTGTTTTATATTCTCTTGATGTTAATTATGTATATATTTTAAATCTAAAATAAGGTATTACTAAATGAGCTTTCGTTTAATTATTGTACATTTTTTTTCAGACATATATCAACAAATGTATTTCAGTTATATGATCATAGGAAACTGTAAATTATGTGCCAGAATACTTAAATTTTTTTTTTATTTTCATTCATTATCTAAAATTATTATTTTTTCTTCTTAAAGTTTTTACTATTATTATTATTATTTTGCTCCGTTGATTTATAATTTTTTAAGATTTAGGGCACGTTTCTTCAAGATATTTTTTTAAGTGCCTGTCCCAACATTTTGCCTTTTTAGTTAAATTCAGACCTTTTCCTAAACATTTGTAATTTTAAGCAATAAATTCAAAAGATCATTTATGTAATTAATACTCATGCACATATTTTTAAGACTAGTATATTTTGATATAAAAGAATACTTTTGAAAACTTTAACCCAGATAACTTGGTAAGACTTTTCTATGAAGATTTTTTTGTTATTTCTTTTAGTTTCTCAATCAAGTATTTTGAGATATTTTTTATGTTATTTCATGCTTAATTTTATTAATTCTCTGAATTTGTAAATACTAAAATATATTGGAAATTGCAGAAGAAAAATACATTTAAACCACATTTTAACTTTTTTTTCCCAGGAACAGAAAAAGAATTTCTTCTAGTTTTTGAAAATATATATATATATATTTGCCTTGTCTCAAAACAAAACTTTTAAAAAAAAGCATTTTCATATCAATGTACCTTTCCAGAATACAACCTTAATTACCTTTTTCTTTTAAAAATATGCTTATTTTTGAAAGGGAAATGCCTAGCTCATGTTTTGAAACACTCTGAAACTTTTAAAACAAACAACTAAAAATAATTTCCTCATAGTGGACAATCAAATTTCTTTAAACTATCAATCAAATACTCTTTCAAACTACGCGCTTTTCGAGTTCAACTCTTTTAGGCCCCAGTCCCCAACCTGGGCCTCGAAACTTCATTGGTTGTCTATTCTTTGTCAAACCCTTTCGTCCCCAGCCTCCCATCCACATTGGTCGTCACCCCTTTCTGTTCCTCATCCTTTTCCAGCGCTCACCTCTTCCAATCCCAGCTCTCCGTCCTCCGTTCACTCCATCCAATAGAGAAAATCTCCCGTCATCCTCCTGACGTCACATTCCATCAGCCAATCGGCTGATCCCTTGCTCCTCCTGTTCAACCATCACCTGGTAGGCTCGAAGTTAGGATAGAGATTCTATAAAGGGGAACATTGTATTGAAGTTTGGAAACATCCGTTCGATTTCAGACCCCCTCTTTTCCCCGTGACCGTAACTGGTATTATATTACATGAGAAGTGATTTCTCTCTATCTGTATCTCTTTTTTTTTCTCTTTTTCTTTAAATGTAGATAGGTATCTTCGTTTTTTGGGAAATGAAATAGTAGATAGTGGTGTGCTCTTATCTGAGGAATAGAACGTAGTTTTAGTCCCTAGGACTTGAAACTGTATTTTAATATCCATAAGATTTTATGTATTTTTGACCATCTTGAGTGGATGGACATATGAGAATTATCTGCAACAGGCTGAGATATATAAAACATACTTTTTTTCTCGATTTAAATGATCAGATGTCTGATCTTTGAAGAGCTAATGTTTTTAAGGCTACAGTTTGAGGGTTTTAAATATTAAATATAAATACACCATTCATATTTTTATAGATGTTCTCAATAAAACCGATATTAATTGCAGATTAATCAATGCAGGAGTTATTTATTTTTTCCAACACCTGTACATCTTATTTTAACTTCAAAAGTATTACACTACTCAATTAAAACAGACAATACTTTTTCAAATTTTTTATGCATTACTAAAAAGTACAACAGCCGTAGTACCGTATTTTAACTACAGAATTATTATATTACCTTATTAAAATGCAGAATCAATACTTTTTCAAATTTTTTATACATCACTAAAAGTGAGGTTTTATTTTACCTACACAAGTATTACACTCTCCTATAAAAAATGGAATCAATACTTTTTCAGCTTTTTATACATTAGTAAAAAGTACAACAGTGCATTTTATTTTAACTGCAGATGTATTACACTACACTATTAAAAAGCGGAATCAATACTTTTTAAAACTTTTTATACATTACTGAAAAGTTCAATAGTACATTTTATTTTAACTACAGAAAAATCACACTACCCCATTAAAAAGTGGAATCAATACTTTTTCAAATTTTTTATGCATTAATTATTTTTATAATCATCTTATTTTAACTGCAGAAGTATTACACTACCTTATTAAAATTCAGAATCAATGCTTTTTAAATTTTTTATGCATTTCTAAAAAGTATAACAGTAATCTTATTTTAACTACAAAAGTATTACCTACCCTATTAAAAAGGGGAATCAATACTTTTTCAAATACTTTATGTATTATTAAAAAGTACAGCAGCACATTTTATTTTAATCACAGAAACACTATCCTATTAAAAAGTGGAATCAGTACATTTTTATAATAATTAAAATTTAGATATTCTTATTTTTCGTTTGCATGTTGGAAAAAAAACCAATTAAAACTTAATGAATTATAAGTAAGATAATCTAATTGATTCATTTATAAAATATTTCTTATAGTTCCAAGTTAAAATTATTTGTAATTATTTTCTGACTATTGATGAATAATTTGCTAAAAAATTGCTAGTGCCGCTTTGATTTTGAAATTCTTGAATGACATCAGCTTATAATGTAGAATTTTTAACTTTGTGTCCAAGATTTTCTTTCAGCGAATAATATCGATAATTAGTAGCATTTGGGACCACCTAATTGTTCTAGAGATATTTTTTATCTTTAGTCCCAATTAAATAATTTGGAAATAACTTCATATCCATGATAAGATTTGTAATAAGATAAGCCTTTAAAGATGATAAGTTGGCCTTTAAAGATTTGTTACATTAATTATTTTACATATGCCCCTTTAAATATTTACATGGAACTTTTTTCTTGAGAGAAGTTTCATATCATCACAATAAAATTAAAATGTAAATATGTTTTTCCCATATATTCTGAAAAATTTCATGCTGTTGTGACTTTATTTTTATTTCTCTTGTAAACTACACGATTATTAAACAAAATACTTTTTTAATTTCAACAATGACCAAAATTCAAAGCATCAGATAATTGAAGAAGCAATAAAAATGATTTGAAATTCAAGGCAATAATGTAATCTATTATCTATACTTATAATAAAGCTCAATGTGTGTGTGTGTGCGTGTGTGTGTGTGTGTGCGTGTGTGTGTGCGTGTGTGCGTGTGCGTGTGTGTGTGTGTGTGCGTGTGTGTGTGCGTGTGTGTGTGTGTGTGTTGGCGCTCTACAGGCCAGACCGTTCGACCTACAGCTACCAAATTTGGTACATGTATACCTTGGAGGTCGGGAATGTGCACCTCGGAGCCCTTTTTTTGAATTTTTAATTAGAATTTGAATTAATTAAAATTTAAGCGAAATTTCGACGTTTTTTCGCTATAACTTCCGAAAATATTATTGCACAAACATGATTTTTATATCAATTTAAAGATAAAAAAATTAGCTTTCTAACGGTATCAGTTTCTTAAATTTATAACTCAAGCTTCTATTTTTAACGAATTTTTAAAGAAATATTTTAACTATGTTTTTATCACGTGACTGGATAAAATAAAAGAATGCCGGAAGTTCAAATTAAAAAGCAACAACTATCATCGCAAATCAAATCTAAAGAAATACAACTTTCAGCACGTGACTGGATAAAATAACATAAATATAAAATGTGTTATCTTCTAAAAAAAATAAACGCAAGGCAAAGGATTCTAAGAAATCGTTTGCAATATTTATATCATTAATTCCATAAATTATCTTTATTTACAGTAAACCTGATTGAATTTAGACAGGATATGCATTGAAATCCCGACTTAATGGCATATTTATGTAATCGTTTGCATTATCTCTATCATTAATTCAATAATTTTTTACCTTTTTCCCTTTCTTTAAAAAACATTTTAACATTTGGCAATATCACCGAAAAAAACATTTTTAATATTTTGGAAGCATAATTGATAAATTATTAGAGCATTAAACTCAAAACGTTTTTCCGAATAAAGTTACCGACTCTTTAACTACTAATAACTGAATCTTTTAATTTTAACTATTTCTTAAATTTTGGCTAATGAATATGGGATTTAATTGGAAATTTTAGAACGCATTACTCATGGCGAACCAGCTGGTCACCAAAGGCGGCTAGTTGAAAATAAAGAAAAATTTTATTAAATAATTACTAAAATTCAGCAAAAATTTCCACCACAATTTAGTGATATTATTAAAAAGGCATTTTTTGAAAAAAATTTAAGACAGTGTGAAATTTATATTTGTGCTATAATATTTTTGTAATTTCCTGTGAAAAGGCATCAAGTTTCAGAATAAATTTAAATAATTAAAATTTGAAAAAAATGAGTCAGATGAACATTTTTTAAATTCAAGTTGTACCCAATTTGGCAGCTGTAGATTATGAAAATTTTAAAAAATCGCTGTGAAGATTAACATTCCATTATCTAAGCTATGCTCAGTTTGGCAGCTGTGGTCAATCCGTCAAGTCTGTAGATTATTAAAATTTAAAAAAAAATGCTGTGAAGATGAACATTTTCGATTTACAAGTTTTGCGGAGTTTGGCAGCTGTAGATCAAACACATAAAATACCTCCATATACATTCACGTTAGCACGTATATGATATATGTTTTTATTATTAGCTATTAAGTGAATTTTTCCAGCCAAAAACTTTGTTCAAAAGTGGGAAATAATAATTCTAACGGAGTGAAAATGTAGTGATAAATCTATCAGTATATTGAAAATTTTTAACTCGTGTACTTAATTGCCTTAAATGTGAAATAAAAATTATTGTTTTTGTAAAAAATAATTATGTAATAAATTTTATTCATTGGCCTTAAACGCAAATATTTTTTAAACTGAAATATTAAAAATAGGAGAAAAAAATCTTTTTGCATTTTATTAGTTTATTGATTATCTTCAAGATCCATAAATATATGATGACAATCAATGTGATCTAAAATGAATATGTGATGGTTATTAATAATAGCACAGAATCAAATTCTTCCAGAATATTTAAGTAGATTATCTCTTTATGATGTCTTATTTTTAACACTATCTTTAACCGCTTTTAATAAAATACGTAATCAAAATAATTCTTTGATTCAAAATACTATTACCTTAAAATCAACAAAAAAATATGCTGTCTTTCAAAGTACATGAAATGAACTCCGTTACTAAAGTAAACTCTACTTTAAACTGTTTACATTCGTATATTCAACATAAAATGAATAATAATATTCCATGTATTTCTTGACAATCTGGTACCTTTTTTCTAATAAACAGTTTTGATGATTTTTTTTCTTGAAGTTTGGTATCTATTTAATGACAATAAGTACACTAAAAACATTTTTTTGCAATCATTTACCCAATTTAAAATTGTATATTTAAAGGTATAAGTAGTTTCTAAATAGACTCACAAATCGCGTTTACAAAATTACATGTGTTCCTTGACATTTTATTTGGCATGGATGCTCATAAACAGCATGTTTATTATTTTGCCTTTTAAAGAGATCTACAACTTGAAAAGTTTTAAAATGAGCACTATAAATTTGCTTTCGTATTCACATTTCTGGGTAAAAATTAGAATTAATTAATTATATAACTTTCATGCAATTAACTAAATTTAATTAATTTATTGAAATAAATTTCTTAGAACATGCAAGCACATTATATATTTAGTACATACACCCAAATAAACTTTTTGAAAACACAAAGAAAATTTTAAATTTTTCTAAAATATTTTCCAAATACATTTTTACACAATTTTGAATTTCAAGCCATTTTATAATTTAAAGAATATCGACTTAATTTCAGAGCAATTTTTCCTTAAAATTTAACAGTTTTCTTTTAAAATTTTTGGATAGATTTTTACTACAATGCTCATTTGTGAATGAACTTTAAAGTAGCACATTATATAAAGTTCATCTAGGAATGAACTTTATAGTAGACGTTAAAACCATTTTCAAAGCTTACATTTTAATTCAAGCTATTTTCATAGCTTAACAGAATATTTAAATGTGTATTTTTCTTTTGTTATTGAAAAATAAAGTGGAAAAATTCTCAATTGATGTCAACTTAATTGAAAAAAAATTTTCCTGGATTTTGCTAATTTTTAAAGAATGTATTTTTGCACAATTTTTACTATAAAGTTCATTGTATGAATGAACTTTATAGTAAAAGTTCAAGCCCTTTTCAAAGTTTAAATTGAAATTCAAGCCATTTTCATAGCTTTATCGAATTTTTGGCTGTGTTGTTATTGAAAATTAAAGTAAAAAAATTCTGCTAATTATTTATTTTACTAATGTTACAATTAAGTAATTTTAGAATTTTTAGAATGATGTTGGAATTAAATAATTATACAATTTTTAAAATAATCGTAGAATTAAGTAATTGTAGAATTTTTAGAATACTGTTAGAATTAAGTAATTCTATAATTTTTAGAATAATCTTAGAATTTAATAATTGTAGAAATGTTAAAATAATGTTAGAATTAAATTAACCTAGAGTTGTTAGAATAATGTTAGAACTAAATAATTCTAAACAAAATTAATGATTTTCACGTTTCTTAATCTCTTATATACAAGATAGAATAATGAGTTAATTAGAGTAAAGTGTAACTCATTTTTTACATTCTTTTTTCATAAATTTATTATTATTTACCTTCAAAAAGAGCAGCACTTTAGCACAATATAAAATAGAATAAAAATCGAAATATTATTTTCAGTTATTTATAATTTCTATTTTGGAATTCCAATTCATTTTAAACTGATATAATAAAATTGTGAAATCACTGACGAACTTAAACAAATCTTTATATGACCGCATTTAGAAGTAAATTTTTTTTGTGTCTGTGTTTAAAGTTCATCTTTAAAACGAAACTAAATATAATTTCAGTAACGAAATAATACATCAGTGATCAAACTTTTTTAATTAAAATTATTTTAAATTTCTTATTACATTTTCAAAAGCTATTATTTAAAAAAATGAAATTTATTTCAAAGGTGACAATTTTTAAATATTTTCCAAAAATGATAACTAAATATATAATACGTGTTCAAAAATTAAATTTAGAAGGAAAAATTGTAGGCTCGAAGTAGAGGATGACGACTGAAAATCCTTCTTGATGTATTTTCGAAAGCATGAATAAAAGTATTAAAGTGGCACGGAATGCATTTTAAAAGAAGTTAACTATAAAAGATTTATTGCTAAATATAAAATTTCAAAGAAATGGGCAAGAAAAAAAATGCCTTTCAAAATCATCACTATCATCAAAAAGGCTTCAACAGGAAGCTAAAATCTATAGAATAAGATCGTACCTTCTTTAGAATCTAAAAATAGTACGTTATTCCTCATTTTCCTTCTGCAATATATTGTAATGCATATTGATCTGATTCCTATCTTTCAAATTAATATCTCCCAACCCTCCTCCAAGTAAACACATAAGTAGAATATTTATATAGTATTGCATCACTTAAAAAGATGACTCAACAAATATTCTAAATTCAGTTAATGAGTATTTTGATATAATTTCTTCTAATGATGATGATGATATCATGTCCACGTTACCACGAAAAGTTTCTGAATAGTAGCGGTAGCTCCTGAGTATAAAGATTCTTCACCATCCGAGGGTAAAAGTCTGACTTCTAGCTCACATGAAGATGACTCTCATACACTCATTTGCACAACCCCTTTTTACATAGGGCGGGGGAGGCTCCTTCACACACCCACCAGATAGAACATGGGAGAAGAACCATCATGTCCGAACCAGGACTCAAACCCGGGACGTCCAGATCACGGGGAAGACGCGCTATTTCCAGACCAGGACGTCGACAATTCTTTCTAAAAGTCAATCAATATGCCCATATAATAGAAATACAGTGTAATAGTCTTCTAATAAATCATTAATAATGATAAAGAAATAATCACTAATAATAATAAATACGAATGTATGGATGTGCATTGACTCTCTATAGGTCAGACAATTTAACTTACAGCTACCAAATTTGGTATTTTTTATAGTGTGAGAGTGTGCACCTTGGAGCGGAATGTTTGAAATTTTAATTCATTGAAAATTAAGCAGAATTTCGCCATTATTTTGCAATACCTTCCTAAAATATTATTATTGCACAAAAATGAATTTCCTGTAGTTTGAAAATTCAATAAAATGTCATCTCTGTAAATGATGCTGATTTAAAAGTCAAGCAAATTTTTTCTGGAATTTTCTCTTTTTTAAAATTTATTATTATTATTATTTGTTGCCGGCGTCTTGGCATGTGGATAGCGCATCTTCCCCTTGATATGGGTGTCAAGGTTAGAGCATGGTTGTTCTGTGTTCTATCTGTGAGGTGTATGAATGTGCGTTCTCCTGTAAAAGGGATTGTGCAAGCGAATGTGGCGCATGAAGTAGCTAAGTCGTACTCTTGGCCCTAGTTGGCGCAACTGAAAAATCAAGAGACACTCGGTTTAAATCGCTGACAGATAATTGTCAGAAAGCTTGTAAACTGGCACAAGTCACAACAATCTGTTATTTATTTATTTTTGCCTAATTTTCAATTACATATTACATTATTGCTCTGAAATTCAAACACTTTTCAATGTTTCATCAAATATTTGATACCATAATTTTTTTTCAATGAAAAAATTTCAAAAAAATGAATTTTGATCAAATTAATAATAATTTTAATAATTTGTACGTTGAGTAAAAAATTATCTCGAAAATTAGAATATAGACATTTAAGTTTTAATTGGCGCTATAATGTCATGGAATTAATTTCTAATGGGACGATTCATCTGCATAATTAAAAATATATGAAACAATTAAAATGACACTACGTTTGACAATTTAATGGTATCATGGATATGAATTTATAATCGAACAACTTAAACTGAAATTAAGCCTAATCAATACTCTCGGCAAACCAGTTGGTCACCAAACACGACTAGTCAATAATAAAAATTCAGAGTAAAAAACATCAATTTCCTTATGATTTATTTTCTTTATGAAGGGAGTTGCATTTGGAAGGATGGAACCATATTACTGTGTAATTCACATAAATTTGTCAAATTTTTTTTCTGTTTTATTTATTTTTCTTGAATATAAATTCTTTTCTTGAAGCAGAATACTTGCAATTTCACAAAAGGAAACAATTTAATTTTAATTACATAATCTTTTATAATTAGTTAACTCTCTAGCTGTGCAGCCCACGATTTCCACGTGACCATCAGTCCATTTTCTGTTCCATCCTTCAATTTTCGTAATTTAAATCCGATTGCAGATTTTTATTACATTATGCTGCGGTGGGCTGATGGTTAGGTCTCGGCTTCGGAACCACAGGGTTTCAGGTTCGAGACTCGATTCCACTGAGGAACCACCGTGTGAGGGGGTCTCATGCTCTTTAAATCTGTAAGGACAAGCGTCCTCCTGCTGGAGTGGTGCGGAGGGGGGGGGGGTAATTCAGGTGTCATCTGAACAGTGGTTCAAAATTACGAGGTCCGTCTCAAAATAGCCCTCGTGTTGTTTTACAAAGTGACGTTAATATAACTAAACTAAACTAAACTAAACTAAACCAAACCAAACAAAATCAATGTATAGTATCAGTTCACATTCTTTGAAAAATCTTTGAACTCATTTGCAAACACGGTATCTAAATATCGCATTTAAATCATCCGATTTTGAAGAATCACGCAGTCAGAGGGTTAAAAAAAGGAATTATTTTTTGGCTGAAAATAACGGCCAGTTATATTTGCAGGTGTCTGTCACTTCCTTTTTGAAAAAACAAGATTGAAAAGGTCACTAACGTCTTCAGCAGCCTTTTTAAAGAGATCCTAACTGTAAAGATATTTGGTTTCATAAAAGCTTTGCCATACAATATGCCTTCAAGAAAGAAATAAACAGGAAAAAACACTACTTAAGACCATCATCATCTTAAGAAAGACTCCGACAGGAAACTCAGATTCATATCTTCAAAACTTTCTCCTGCAGAATCTAAAAGTAGCAAGTCTTCCCCTCCCCTCTTCCCCAGCAATCCCGTTGTAATGCACTACTGATCTCACACCCATCCCAAATCTTAACCCCCCCCCCCGCCTCCCCTAAACCCGGTACCGTTCAACACCAATAATTGGCGCGGCTTTTGGCGCCCGCGTGTCCCCCCCCCCCCCCTCTTTGTTAGACTTCCCCTTCTTTCTTAGGTCCTTGTCCTATGTATGGGAACAGCAAGGACACACAGGTTGCTAGCCTATACCTTTTCCGGTGCCCAACAAATAAAGATCCTTCTAATCCCGATCTAGTTAAGAGTGTAGTTGGCGTCGTTCACAGATCAAATGACACAATAAAATGCCAATTGTGACGTCATCTGGTATTGTGGTCAATGCTACGACTGTGGTGGAAGTCGATCATGGAGGAGAATTGCTTGTTTCTTTATTATTTGTGGATTGGGTTTGTGGGATTAACTGTGCGTTTCCGGTGCCGACGCTTTGAGAGCTACAGTTATCTTAGGTGGTTGAGTGAAATGGTTCGTTGAATAGAGAGTTTAATTTCTTCTTGAGAAGTTTTTGTTTTATCATTGTTTGAGTTGAGTTAATCACATAATTTGCCATAATAACTCAATTCGAATGCAAGAAGTAAAGGGATTATTAAACTCTAAAAAAAATTTAAAAAAAAAGGCTGCTGTTTTTAAAATGAAAAGAATAACAATATTTTTACTAAGAAATAACAGTCGTAATTTATGAAGTAAGAATTCTTGAATATAGGAATACTCCTAACTTATTTTTCGTATCTATTATTTTATTAAGAAAAATTTACTTTTAATAAATAACATTCTATTTGTTAGCATATTATTAAGTATATTAACATTAATTTGTTTTATTTTTGTTTAAGCTGAGTTTATCATATAATTAGCCATAATAATTCGATTTAAATTCAAGTGTCTGAGAGATTATAAAACTTGTAAAAACTATACTTGTTTCTAGAATTAAAATAAGAACCACATTTTTACGTCTATAATCGAAAACATCGATTGAAATTTATGAAGTAAGAATTCTTGTAAATAGGAATGCTTGATTCATGACTTTTGATTTGAAATAAGAATAAAATTTATTTAAATAGGACACCGTTTAAAATAAAATATCCTCATTTTTGCCTCTGGTTCTTTTGATTTTTTTATAAACCTTTTAATGTATTGTCTGTCATGAAGAAAATTTTTCGTATATTCTTATGAAAATGGGTACACATTATATTTTATTTATGTTTTTATTTAAAGAAAATAATTTTTTAATATACTAAAATTCAGTATTGTATTATTGGAGAATTTTACCTTTCTTGACTTGAAAAAAATTCTGTGACAAAGATAACGCCAGACTACTCAGAAAACATAAAATTATTTACATTCTGACTGTAATAGTATATAATAAACTGTTATAAAGATACTTTATTACAGTAACCCAGAGTCTGAATGGATTCGATAACTTAATTTTGGTAAAAGTTTTGCCAAAAAAATGTTTTTATTAAAGTATTTTTAAATCCATTTTATCATTTTAATTATTTTATCTAAAATTTTGATAAACGTGATTTTCTATAATTATTTATTGTTAAATAGACAATTCATCTAACCAAACTTGAAAATTTATTCTTACAGACCTGTTTTTATTAGATAAATATCCGTCTTTGTATTTATACAGATATTTGTTATGAACTGGCAGATATTGAATCATGAAATTTTAATTAATTTTGAATTTAAGTTTTAACAGTAAAAATAGGTCTTTTTATGAATATATATTACGACTAATTAATGCTGAAATTTGATCTGATTCTCTTTTAGAGTTTAACATTTTACTTTAATTTTATACAGATGAAAATAATTCCCTCTTTTCTAATGGAATTTTCAGTTTAATTTTTATCAAAAAATGTTATGAATTAATTATTATAAAAGAAAAAAAATTACAAGTTTGGCTCGTCATTATCTGTTTTTCACTTTAAAATCTTCTGTAATCAATAATTATATACTTTGTAATAAAAAAAAGAACTTGAAGTGAATGATATTTTGGAAATATTAGCAGATATAAAAAGGAGGTAAAAATTATTATACTTTATATAATAACATTTTCATAAAGTAAAATTTAATTAGAAAGTAGAATCGCATTCTGTGTAATTAATCATTATTAAGAATTTCTTCTGAAGTATAAGAATGAATAGTAGAGTTCATGGAATTTTATATTATTATTATTTTAATCATGACAGAACATAGTTACGATAAAAATTTAAAATATCTAAAAGATAGAAATTTCTGATTAAAATTTTGGTTAGGAAAATGCATAAGAAGAAAAATGATCAATATCTCCTGAGAATATTTAAAACGTAATTTTCTTCTTTTCAGTCTGTGCGGTATTTTTTTTTTCATGAAATAAAATAAAAACTTCATTCATTTGAGATGGAGAAGGGTGATTTTCTTTCTTTTTTTATATTTTAGTTTATTATTACTTCACTTGCGCTTCAAAATTACTTCCAACTCTTATTTCCTTCGATGTTTACAGAACAATCTCGCAGAAAATTAACCTTTTCTCCAGCACACACATACTACGCCAAGAAGAGAGTGAACCCAGAGATAAAAGTAATAATAATACAAACACATACAAAAAAAGTAAAAAAGAGAGAGAGAAGGGCAAACATCAAAAGAATGAAGTCGAAATATGCACACACATACCGGCAATGCAAATGAGATACAGGAAAAGCCACGCCTCCCAATTACAACTGGCGCAAATTTTTAAAAGAAAAGTATGGAAGAGAGTTAGAGAGGGAGAGAGGGGAGGCCATGCCGGGGAACCTTTCTACTCTGGTAGCCAGTTAAAAATAACGAAGAAATATACTAAATGCCGCAGAGCCGAAATATCAAGAGAGTGGTGCAGCGGGCTTCCAGATTTATATGAGAACTTGCATTATAAGTAAAAGAATGGACCGCTGTAGGTGTGTGTAACATAAGCATATTAAATGTATGGTTGTGCCTATAGGAAAAAAGAAAGGGTAGGAGAAAAAATGGATTTAAAAAGAATGGGGCATCTGTAGTAAAGATAGGCTTTTTAAGTCGGCAACACCACAGAAGGCTTATAAGAATGAATCGAATTTTGAAAGGTGGGGGGGTGGTCACAAGACTAAGTGACTTCAGGATGGTGGGTGGGGTGGCTATCACTTGGCTTTTAAGAGTGAAGAAAGGATCTTTAAAAATAAGACAAATGGAATTCCGAAAGACTCATCGCCCGAACAATGTGCATTATAAAAGAATTATAGGAAGCTGATATCATGAAGGGTGGAATTTTTTAGCGGAAGGGAGTAATGCATGAGTATAAATCATGTATTGTCTTTAACATTATGAGAGATTGATTGTTCTTTAGAACAATAAAGAGGGGATATCTGCTGATATATGATGTTTGAAATTTGCTTCCTTAATGCAAATTGTTTAATTTTCAAATACTGTATTGGAACAGAGTTTCTACATTCTTTTTCTCCTCTCACAATCCCATTATGAACCAATCACTTATCCGAAAATATTCTTCTAACCATGCAGAAAAAAAATATATCTGAAATGAGCAAGTAATTATGAAAATGAAAATACATGACTTTATAATTATTTATTGACAAAATATTAATTAGGCGTAGATTTTAAATTTTCTATTAGACTTCCGAATAAGAATGTAATTTTCAATGGTTTTCATCTTTGTTTCAGATGGTAACGAAAAAAGATCCTATAGATTTTTATCATCTTAATATTAAACAGAGGTTTGTTAATTATTTAAATCCAAAAGATTGAATAGGTATAGCTTTTTAAATTTTCCATTTGACTCTTTAAATAAAAATCACATTTTCGGCTGCTTTTATTTATGTTTCAGAAGATAATGTAAAAACACCTTAAAGATCTTTTATGACATTAATATTAACCTTTAATTATTTTCCGTGGTTCAAAATTACAAGGTTCGGCCGAAAATAGCCATAGTGTTGCTTTAAAACGTAACTTTAATATGCAACTAAAAATAGGTAAACTTACATTAAGACGGTTTTTTCAATTACCATAAGCGAGAGGAAAGGAAAATCATTAGTAAATATGTACAGCTAATAAAGATGTATATAAGTGTATTGTTAGTGATTTGAAGCCTAAACGATTTGACTTAGAGTTACCAAACTTACTAGAAGGCAATGAAAGACGCTTTTTTCTAATGTTATTGCCAGAAAACATACAAAATTAAGGAGAGGAAAAAAAAATTGATAGATTCTTGGAATTAGGATGCACATAAAAATAATATAATAATAAAAATACGTCCACATTGTAAAAAAAAGAATATTATTAAAATTATTATTAAAATTATTAAATAAATAATTATTATTAAATTATTAATTAACTATTGAAATAAGAAAGAAAATTTATTTTTTTAAAAATATTTACATACAATTATATTTTTAATTTATATGTAATTTAAAATCATTGAAAAAATGATACCATTTTTAGCTATAAGTCAAGAAAAGTTAGCATTAAAATATTTTTATTCTAGTAATTATTTCCAGGTAGTTTTCTGAAAATAACTATATTACGAATAAAAAATATATATATATAGAAAAACTGAAAGTGAATATTTTTTATATATAGGGGATTGATTTATGTACACAAACAGGCATTCATTTTTATTAGTTGCAGATATAAAGAAAATATATGATTCGTCGATTTAACACAGTCTTAACATGCAACATTTCATTTTAAATTCTGCCCAGGGAATATTGAGAAGCTTTAACTAAACTTTGAATCAATCCAGGGTTTCTTAAATTATTTTGAATTATAAAATGCATCTTCAATTAATCTGAAAATCTGAAATTTGAGTTGATTTTAATACGACGCTTATTAAACAATATTAAGCTGCGATAACTCCTTTGAATTTTTATCAAACTTTATATTAACTATAATATCAAAGTGACTAGAAAATAAACCATTAAAATTAAATATATAGAAATTAAAATCGATGAAAATGAAATTTGTAACGGCATTTATTTAAATTTTAAATTAATTTATAATACTTTTAGTCCCACTGATACTTTCATTTATAATTCAAACTTTGTATAAATTAATTCATAATAATTTTAGTCACAATTCAGACTTTCTGTAAATTAATTTATAATACTTTTAGTCACAATACAAACTTTCTTTCTAAATAATATATTTGTAAATGCGCCTCAGTTAAATTCCAGTACATCAATGTACTTAGAGCGAACTTCCCTATTAAAATTTTCCAATGCTGACCAGAGCTGTGATTTTTAGCCATAAAACTAAAACAAGCGAACCACAACGAACCCCATCACAATGACCGATGGACAAGATCGTCTTTATTTCTCAGAGCGGCGGGCGTAATTAGGCTGATATTATCAAACCAGGTGCTATGTAAATGACCGCAGAACATCCGCTCACGCAAAAGTCCGCACACTTCCGGTCATTAGGAAAGTGGGAGGGAAGGGACGGTAGCGACGCATTCCGACGACGCGGTCACGTGATCATAAGTCACGGACCGGAGCTTCACACGCCCTCTCACGGATTCGGACTCGGACGAAAGAAAAGTAGATTAATTTTGATAAAAGGTGGTCTTGCATGGTGAATCTAACTAACGTTCACACGGTCTATAAAAAAAAGGATTCTTTTTTTAAAATTATTATTATTTTTTGATACCACTAATTTTAAATAGTACGGAATCTGACTAATTCATATTGCAATGAACAGAAACAAAAGAAAAAAAAAATTAGAGCTAAGAGCATCTTTTTCTAAAAATAAGTACATCAAGAAAAAAATATTATATTATTATTTTTTAATTGAAAAGGATGAAATAAAAATTCATACGCAGACTTTTTTTTCTGAGTTACAAAGTTTTGATATAAAACAAATAATTAATAAAAATGATTTCAGTACTAAAGTAATAAAAATGATAATTTTACTTAATAATTTTTAAAATAATCATTTTGATAAATGCAAGGTGATTCTAACCGACGTTCTCACTGTCTTTAAAAGAATATTTTTTAAAAATGTTTTTTTAATGCTCTAATTTTAAATGAAATAAAATTTGACTAATTCGAATTTCGGTGGACAAAAAAAAAATAATAAAATGAAATAAAAATAAAACCCAAAAATTTGCATTAATAGTATATTTTTCTAAAAATGAGTACAAGAAAAAGTTGATTTTTTTAAAACTAAAAAAGACGGAAAATAAAGGGTTTTTTTTTGTTTCAGGCTACACATTTTAATTTAAAATAAATAATTAATAATGATAATGATCTTAGTATTGAAGTAATAATAATTATTATTAGCTTTAACAATTAAAAAAGAATAGTTTTGATCAATATAGGCATTGCATTTAATGTATTAAAAATTCTTGTGACACATTTTTTTGTACTTTTCATTACATAAATTAAACATAGTACACGTTTTTAATTGATTAAGAGCCTTATAGCGGCAATAGTGGTAGAAGATAAAAAGCTTAATTTGTTGAAAAAAATTATACATATTTAAAATATTCTATGATATCTAAAAGAATCAGCAAAATGTATTACAAAGTATTAGAAGAAGTTAGAGATTGGAATATATTACGAAATAATTTTAGAAATCATATAATGATTCCTAACCCCCTCTCTTTTAAATTATTAAGGTATCCAAGCACATTCGGAGAGCTTTTTGAGAAAAAAATGGTGTAGACATACTCTCACCATATTTCAGAGTTTAAGATTATTCAAAATTAGTAATAGAATGTCAATATTTGAAATGCACTTGAAAACGTTTTGGAAATCGGCGTTTAATAGCATAAATTTAGGCAAATTCTAATAAAACTTCAAATTACACCAAAAACTATTTATCTCATCCCAATAAAACTTTTACCAAAATAAACTACATAGTTTTTTTTCTAGGAAATGAACTACAATCGTAAGGCTCTAATAATAAATGAAAAAATTTTACAACCGATCAAATATTTAACATGAAATGTTTAATAAAATTATAACATTATTTTTCAAACAATAGGCTATAAATTAAAAACTATTCACTCGATCTGAATTCTTTTAGTTCATTACCTAGAAAAATGTATAAAGACAATGTCCGTCAAATTTCATAGCAATATAATTCAGTTTTGAGTTATTTGATTTGAAGTGAGCAACAAATGAGTAAAGATGAATTTTGAGAAAAATGAATTTAAAGTATTCAGTAACTTGTTTTAATAATAAATTATTGGCCTACAAACTTAAAATTCATCGTATTTATAAGTCATACCTTCTTCCACCTCATTTCTTAATAATTTTCCGTTTTTAATTACTTAAAAAGAACTTCTGGCAATTTTTGCATTTTGAAGTGAATACTGCTTAGATTCATTTTTTCTATCTCTTTCGAGCTCTGCAAATGCTTTAACTGAATTTACACTAGAATACACTCAAACACTCTTAAGGATATTCAGTTATTCTGTAAAATCTTTGTTAAAATGTATTACAGATATAAATACCTTTAATCTGATGATTCAGAACTCAACAAAGACATGTTTATGTACAAATTTTCACATAACACAGTTGAAACTCTTGACTTCTTATTAACATAGGAAAAGTAAACCTGGTTTGGATAGCTCACAAACAGGTCTATCCAATAAAAGAATTTTTGGAAATGCCACTTTTTGAGAGATTGAAACTTTCCAACGTGTTCGGATATCTTAAATTTATTTATATTGAAGTCCCAATCAGAAGCATCAGAACAATAATCTTGAGTAAAAAGGCGTAATTTTGAAGCATAGCTAAAGAACGAGAGGATGTTTAAGGCGACACCCTCCACTTAAAATTTTCACGGCTCAACATTATGGATTCTCGACATCAAGAGTCAAAGAGCTTCTTGCTTATATGAAGGATGTCCCAAAATTGCAAGACTGGACTTCGCCCTCATTTGTGCAACCAAGGCATTTGACAACCCTATTGAAAAAAATCTGAGGATAGTTTAGGTTAATAAAACTGGAGCTTTACACGATAGATCAACATGTTTTCTCTGTTGTTATTCCAAAACAATGATAATCTGGCTGTTACAGTTCGAAAATTTTAGAATTGGCCCTCTAGATCGTGTGATTTAATACCACTGGATTTCTTTTATGGGATTTTTTGAAGTCAAATGTTTATCCTAACAAGACCATAAACACGTGTGCATTGAGGGAGGAAATTTAACGCTGTATCAACGAAATTCAGCCCTATCTAAGCGAAATGGTCATGGGAAATTTCGATAAATGAGTATGCATGTGCCAGTAAAGCCGCAAAGGCCATTTGACCAACATATTATTTCATACATAACTCTATTCTGTGTATTTTACGGTATAATAAAAAATTAAAAAATTAAAGAAAAAACCGTGTTTTCTTATAATTAATTCATAATTTGTGTAAACAAGTTGTTCTATCATATTATGCCCCATTTTTAAAAACTTTAAGCTTTGAGCTGTCAAAGATTTTTTGATAGGGTTGCCAATATTCGACTGCAGATATGGCTGCAAAGTCAAATCTTGTGTAAATTTCTGAACACCCTTCACAAGGTTGCTCTTTCGTAAAATATATATTAAACCCTGGAATCAAGAATTCTCCAAAAAAACTCTTAGGCGTTTTATTACAGAAACGAGAAGATTTGTCTAGAAAAATATTAAATTTGGCATAATAATTGCACAATGTATTCTATTTTTTAAATATTAGCAAATCACCTTTGGCGACCAACGGCTCTCCTGGAATATTGGTTGTTTTTCTTTCAATTAAATTACTTATACATAATTTAATGCTTTTTTATTTTCTAAAAAAATATTTTCAATAAATGTCACTGAATTTTAGAATTGAAATTCTTTATGCTTAATTTAACTTCCCTTATTTTTGAACTGAAATTATTTGGGCTTAATTTGACATTCCTTATTGTTTCAAGAAAGTATATTTCATGGTGTCAAAAAGTTTTCAATAAACGTCATCACTTTTTTTGCATACATAAGAAAAATTCAGATTTACAGGGGGTCAACCTTTGACCGATTTGGTTCATAATTTGGCGCTTTAGATATTAAAATTGGATCAAATTGTATCGATGCAGCTCTTGAGATTTTGTCGCCATCATGCTCATTTTTACTGAAAATGCCAGGAAGATAGACTTCTTCCAAATGGATTTTTTCGAAAATAAAAATTTGATAGAAATTGACAGGTTTGATGTAAAGATCCCTTACCAAATCTTGTCTATCTAGTTCAAAGATTTTTAATTGTCTTGTTTATAGACGTACAAATAGAATAACATATATAATTCCAAAAGGGTATTTTTCAGACTGAAAGTATATATTCGATAAATCTAGACAAATTTTGCCATTATCTTGTTCATTTGCATTCAAACAGCCAGGAAAACAAAATTCTTCTGATTGGATTTTTATAGACATACAAATAGAGTAGCAGATATAATTCCAAAAGGGTATTTTTCAGACTGAAAGTAAATATTCGATAAATCTAGACAAATTTTGTCATTATCTTGTTCATTTGCATTCAAACAGCCAGGAAGACAAAATTCTTCTGATTGGATTTTTTTCTAAGAATTTAGTAAAAATTGATGCATTTGATGCAACCATCATTTACAAAAATATATCAATCTAGTTCAAATCTTTTGAATTATTTTGCTTATAGACATACGAATAGAGTAACAGACGTGACTCCAAAACTGTATTTTTCAATCTGAAAGTGAAGATTCGTTATATCTGGACTGATTTTGTCACTATTATGTTCAATTGTATTCATAAACCAGGGGGACAAAATTCTTCTGATTGGATTTTGTTTTTAAAATTTGATAGAAATTGATAAATTTGATGTAAAAACCACATACCAAATTTTACTGACAAAGGTAAAAAAAATATTGAAATTTATTGTTCTCAGACTGAGAAATAGAGCGGCAGACATAATTCCAAAAATATAGTTTCTAGGCCGAAAATGATTCGATATTTATCAAATCTCGAATTCGAATTTTTTTTTCAAACATTTACAATGTTTTTTCTTTGTATACTTTATATAAAACAAAGTAAAAATCATCAATCCATAAAATGAACTATACTTATGCTGAAAAGGGCAATCGATGATAAATAATTTTTCGTTACGGAATATGTGTTTTGACCTTCGCTACCTTTCCTCCTTCACTTTATTTTGCATGCGAATAATCTAATTTCCGGTTCACTTTTGATGCTTTTATCTGCTTTATCTTTTTTGATCCAAAAATAACCATTCGGAATTATAAATATCACCATTTTAAAGTAAAATTAATTCTGGAGAGGGTCTAAGTAGAAATTAAATCCTAAATATAGACTGTAAAAAGCCATCTATTATCTAACAAGTAGTTAATGGTTATTACATTTTCAGCTGTGAGAAAAAAAATAGGGCCTTGAATTTCCCATAAATGCTAATTTAAGAATAACACGAATGACATGTGGTTAAAGAAGATAATGCATTTTATGTTTAGCAATAAATCTTTTATGATTGGCATCAATAATTATACGCTGAAAATGTCCAAAATTACCTTAGTCTTAGCTTAAATCTGTAGCTGACTTGTTTTTGTTTTAGGCATAGTTTTGAATATTTTGCCTGGATAATTTAAGGAATTGTTATACGAAAAAATGTATTTTTTTATTATTTTAAAATTCAATAGATTAATATATACATTGATATTAATTTAGTTAACTTTAGTTTAAGAAGTTTGAACCTTTAAATCTGAATCGTCGCAGCATAATAATATTTTAGACCTTTTTCATCTATCCTTATCATCTTTTTTAAAATCTTTTAATTAAATAATAAAAATAAAATGCACACACATATACATACTATGCTTTAACAACATATATGTGCACTAATGTAGTAACTAAAAGATTGGAAAGTATTGTAGTTAAACGCACTTAAAATATATTTTTTAAGATTTCTTAAAATTAGATTTTTTCCCTTAAAATGAATTGGAATCGCTGAAAAACTAATTTGTTGAATTTTAGAATGATGTAAGATTTTTTAATGCTACTATAGGATTTAATTTTATTGAGGAAAACGTTTTCGAGCTTCTGATATATTTTTAATTGAAAAATTAATTAATTTGTAAAATCATTTGCTTAGCTAGCATTTACTACCCAAGAAGTAAGTGCACGTCAGATTTCTTAACTTTAAGATCAATGGTCTCTTAAAAGAGCATTTTGAGCGAGGTTTATGAATCAAATTGAAATTTATGTACAATATCCAAGCTAAAAGTATTATTATGTTAAGAAAAAACAATTGTTATTTTTAAACAATTTTAAAAAACTTTGAAACGTACAGTCAGACATATTAAGGCATTGTGATGTTGTAGGCTTAATTGTTGCCTCAACTGTTGCATTTCAATTCAATTAGTTTTATTTATTTACTATTTTTTATCACTCAACTTATTAAAAAAATGCCTGCTGAGTGTCTTTTCTATAGTAACTCTTTATATTATTAATTTTTTTTTTACTTTTTTCTTAAATAATAATTTTTACATCCTCATTAATTACCTGGATGGATATGAGCGACCATTTTTTATAATATTATTAGTGCTTTAAAAGATTTAGTAAATGTAGACAAATAAGTATAAATTTAAAAATGCTTTTCCCCCTTCGTTTAGCTCCATCCTCCTACCCTCCCAGTAATCGAATTTTTTTAAATAACTGTTTATACAAATGTTTTCGCTATAAAATTCTCTCTATATGCATTTTATTTACAAAAAGATAAAAACTAACTACTTACACGTAATAATTATTGCCATAAAATGACTATAATTTGTGTTCAGAGAATTTTAATTTATCTCAAGTCATGATTTTAAAATGTGATTCTAAAGTTCTAAGAAGCTGATATTTTGTCACATTTGCAAAATTCGACCTTGAAGAATAATGCTAGAAATAAATAAATCAATTAAAAGTATTGATAAGGCTTCTTTATTTTGTTTTAATATTAAAAACATTTGTAATAAAAAAACATGCATCAAAGCATTGAAATCTACTATATACTGAGCTTCGAAATAGTTTGTGTAATCTATCAAACAGTTTAATGAATTTTTATTACAATCGAATCATAAATAACAGTCATTTTCTATTTTATTACTTGCTTTGTTTTATTTATTTCATTATTTTTTCCCTGAGAAATAGAAAAATAAAAATAAAAATATTACAGTAGATATTGTTGTAGCCAAATAAAGCTTTTATTTTGTGATTTTTGGAATAAAATAAAATGTTTGGAATAAAATAAAATGGGAAAAATGAATCATTAGATTAAAAACAAAAGTTTTGTAACGATATTAACTACCGTTATTTCACTTTCATTTGAAATTTCTTGGTTTTCAAATCAATCTGTCATTTAATTTTTAATTTAGAAATGTAATTTGTGTTGTTTTCTTTGTTTCTATTTTTTATGTATTTGGTAAAAACAGTCGGTATGATTAATTACTAAATAAAGATATTTATTTATAAATCAAATCTTTTTCAAAATATTTATAATTTGGTTTAATTTTGATCAGCGTTTGAATTAAAAAATTCTTTTAAATACTACATTTTTCCTATTATAAATGCGAAAATATTTTATTATGAATAATTTCACATTTTATTAAGGATGCGAATATATGTGAAAATATTCATCACAGAATTTAATTCATAATAAGCTAAAAGTTAAAGCTTTACACAATAATGTTTGTTTTCATAATTTGAAGGGAAATCATTATAAATAAAAGCAAAGAAAAGTAGACAACATAATGGAATTCTTTTATCAATATGGCAAATCTGATCTTTAATGGAGTTATTATTCCTTTGAAGTACCGCCAAGTTTCCTTTTAATGAAATTTCCTAAGGAAATATTTCCTAAATCGTTATCTATAATGACAATAGTTCAGTTGAATAACTATAGTTTAGCGATCAAAATATAAATTTACCAAAACACTTCAACTTTTACCATTTCGTTTAATTGGTTCATTTGAGACAACAGATGCGAAAATATAATAACGTTGGTCGTTTGGGAAAAAAAAATTTAAGTTTTCATTCATTTCACTTTGAAAAATAAATTTTCATATTAACTTAATTGTTAAAACAAAAAAGAAGGTTATAGTAAAAAAAGGTTAAATTGCTGGCATTAACATTTCTGAGAAAATTATCAAAAGTAAAAAATGACAAATATTTCATTTTCTTAGAATAGTTCAGATATTAAAATAATTTTTTCTACAGGTTATTCTTTTCATTATTTTATTACTCTTTAAATTGAAGCATTTTTTATATTTTAGAATTCAAATAAAATAATTATAGTTCGTAAATTTTTGTTAGATGAATACTCAAAAAATTCTAAAATTGCAATTTCAGTTAGTTAAAAAAGTAATTAATGTTTTTTAGTTATTTCGTATTACATAAAGCTGAAGTATATTATAAGTTAGAAGTTCATATTTAATAAAATGTATAAATAAAATTCATATCTAATCGAACAAAAAGTTGATACGTTATGTTCAAATAACACTGTTAAAATTATCTATTAAATTAGTGTGAGTTTAAAATGCAATTTGCTAAATATATATCAGAGGGAAATATCTATTAAAAGGTTTAAAAAGTTATAATGCATCAAATCCAATTTTTATCTCAAGAACTTATGTATCAGAAATTTTACAAAATTATTAAGTTAATAAGAAAAATATTTATAGAGGCCCGTATTCATTGAAATAAATAAATTTTACATCGAAAAAGTATGGAAAATTTATACCCTATATTTTGATTAATATATTACAAATAATATAATTTAACTATTATTTATATTTCATAATCATGTAGTTTCATGATTTTAAGTGAAGTAAATCAGTATGCTTTAATCAGTTTCTTTAAATTCTTTCATCTACTTGATATAGAATCTTTTCAAGTGCTTTTCTTTTTTCCTTATGCAGGATTTTAAATTTCGTTTCAATAATGTATGCATTTCGATATATATATTTATATATTTCGTTCAGTCAAATTACGAAAATGATGAATGGATTATTTTTTCTTTTAGTAAGCTTTCTATTAACAGTGAATCCAACTTATTTTGATTCACTATTAATAGAAAATTTAAGATATTAAAAAACAACCAATTTTGAATATTTTCGAAAAAATTCAAAAAATATCTTTTTTTGAAAAAGAAAATAATATTTTAGAATTATTAAAGTTTGAGCATTAATTTTTTTTGCAATTTATTTCGCTTAAATATATTTGGCATGCTGCAGCTATTTTGAATTATATGTTGACTTCGTAGAAACCAATTTATACTTTTTCTTCTATCAGTTTCACTCAATGGTTTTGAAGCTTCATTTTTTTTCTTTATATTGTATTTATATTTTTGTAAATAATTACAATTTTATGAATAAAGGCATAATTTGATCAAAGAATCACAGGGAACTGTCCCTGAAAGCTATTTTCTATTATACAAAATGACAAAATTGAGGAGAATAGAATGCATATTATGATTACGAACGAATTATGTTCACCTCTATTCAAGTACTATGTAACTTACAGATGAGCCAGCGGAAGTAAATTATCTTTAATTTATTTATTAATATTACAGCATACTCTGTAATAAATGTTCCCTACTCACCCACATATAATTTCATATCTCGCATAAGACCGACAGTGTTTTGCATAATATTTATTAACAGTAGTAATGAAATGCAGATCTTTGACTTGAATTGATTATTTTTTAAAATTTTAGCACTTATACGAAACTTAGTTGCTAATCATTCGTGGTTTACTTAAAAAAAATTATTATTAACCTCTAGCCGGTAGTAAATATAGAATACTCTCCCCCCAAAAAGATATTTTAAAGCCTTTTCTCTAACTATTTATAAAAAAATTAAGACAAGAATACAATTGTATTTATAAGATTGCAAACAAATTTTCTTTTATTTAGCCTTTGCGGTTTTTGAATTATTGCCTTTTACATCAATATGAAAAAACAGACAGAAAAAACGATCCCCTCTTTAAAGATTTCGTTTAAAATTTAATAAAAATTAATGTTTCAGATGTTAAGACGGTAAACCAAATTTCACTTACCCAAAATTATTATTTTTTTGAATTGCAGGATTCATATTTTAGACGATGCGTTTGCGTGTTGTTATTATTATTCTTTATCTAACGTTTTACGTTTTGTATTTTAATATTGTGCGTTAGAATTCGGAGAGATAAAAATTCTCAATATGGATTTTGTTCCAAAATTGTAAGAAATTTACAAATTTGGGATGATTTTTTATTCCAAATTTTATTATTCTAACTTGCAGAGAGATGGATAGGTATAATTCTAAAAATGTGTTTTTTGGACTCAGGGAAGTTTGAAATATAGAATGTCGTTAAAATATTTGATGATTACTATATTCTCTTCTTTTAGTTTGTGAATAAATAAACAGATGGTTTTCCCCAAATTCCAGTATTAAATCAGTTACTATGCTATTGATGCACATTCATATATTTTTAGTTATATATTTTTAAATTAAATTATATTTTAAACATATTTTACTAAACAGATTATCATAAACATCAGTTATCTGATTTTTAAACACTCTCAGATTCATCTAATAATCACAGGAAAGGTTTTGTTAAACAGTAAATCTCACTTAAAATAAAATAAAATTTCTCAATTCGCTCAGATTGTTTATATGTATGATTTTCAGATTTGTACTTTTAGAAAATATCATCATCGCCATATGTAAATTATGTTTCGTAAATTATGTTGTTTTTTTGATGTTTTGTATGGTATTTGCTAATGGACAACCCCTCTGTTACAAAGACTGCGATTTAAGCCGATAGGGTGCGTCTCATGATTTTTTCAGCAACACCATCTAGGACCAAGAGTACGACTTTGTCACTCCCGAGTCATAACACTTTTTAAGGGGGGGGGGACTTCATTCATGCGTTTTCATTCACTTATTCACAGATCGCAATTGAAGCCTGAATCAAAGCAACAATCACCTCTGAACCAGTATTCCCAGTGATATTACTCTTGACGTGGAGGACTTTGTGACCACCACTACAGATTTATATTTGCGTTAGTCACCACCATCCCCTTCAACTGGCGAGCTCGAACGAGTGGAACCCTAATGGACACGAGACCAACGCCCTATAAACTAGGCTATCCTGACCATCTATAAATTCTAAAACTCACTGTGAGAATAATGGATCCTCAGCGCACAACTGTCATTACATCATTCTTTTTTCGAATATAACCTCTAAAATATTACATACATATGGTTATTTTATCTAAAATAAGAAAAGTATTTCATTATATCGGTCAACAGTGGTTACCAATCGGTCTCCGAAAGAGTTCTGTAGCACTTATAAAAAATGCATGAAATGGATAAATACACTACAAAGTACTCCAAAAATCCCTTTTTAACATACTAATTCTCAAAAAATTCCCAGGATGGATTCTTGGATATACCTTTGCTTATGGGTACTCCACACTCTCTGGAAGACTCCCACTCTAAAATCGGGAGTGGCCAGCAACATATAGTCCGATTTCTGGCCCAAAGTATTTTATTTGAGAATCACTGGTCTAAAAAGAAAGAAAGTTTGCTTTTTCAAATATAATTGTTAAAAGAAATATCCTTCAATCATTTTCATTGTATATTATTTTAATAATTTTTAACAATTTAATAATTTTAATAGTTTTTAATAATTATGACTGTATTGAGAGAATATGGAATACTAGCTCGTAATTCTATATTTAATTTAAGTTTTCTCTATTTTTTAACTGCAACCTAACTTTCTAACCTGTTCTGTCAGTTTTCCTTCTAGAATTTTTTTTTAATTTCTAGAGATACAGTATCTTTTGTTAAATTAAATTATATTAAAACTGTTTCTATTAGTAAATCCTTTTTTTAATTCATCCAAACATAGAATTTAATAACGGAAAAATTTTAATTGAAATAATTTCAACCAAAGCAGATTTGATACTGATTTGAAGCTGAATCAATATGCTAATTTTGTATAAAAGCCCCGGTTTAGTCAAAGCTTGTATTTTCAAATTAAAAAAGTTTATAAAAATATTTTCTTCTATGCATAATTCAGTATTGTCTAAGAAACATATTTGTGTTTCAAGATTTTAAAAGCTCTTGATTATGAAAAATATCAAATGATTTGAAATTTGAAATAAAAGTTGCTGTTTCTATTCTTGAATTTAATTTTAGCTGTCGTTTAATTCAAAGCAGAATAAATGTAATTGTTATACTAAATTATACTGAGGAAAAACACATACACTCATCAAATGCTTTAAATTTATTATTTAAACCTGCAATAGAATAATAATCTCTTATTAGAAGTATTTAATCAATTTTAATGCATTACCCAACATGTCATTTCGTTCTGGAAGCTTTTTAAAACGACCATGTGATTTGGGAAAAAATATATTATCATATTGCAATAATCCAGAACTCCTTTTTAATAAAGACTATTCGATTACGTTTTTAAACAAGCGATCATGCAAAATTATCTTTAAAAAACAAAATAATTGCTCTTCTGAAATCAACAATATGGTAATGTACGTTTGCCAAATCACATGGTCGCTTTTAAATTATTTCGAGAACGAAATAAATATATATGATCAAACAAGTCAAATAATTGATAATCGTTAAGTAACCTCTGCATGTCCCAAATTCCAATTTACATTTATTAAATTCTGATTTAGTATCGCATTTTCTTTGCTTGATTACTCATGCTTAACTCTAATTTTTCCTCTGTGAAACTACGATACTGTCAATGAATAATAATAGGCACTGGCTTGTTAATATCAATGACAAAGGCTGAGTTTCATTAATTTAATGTGTTGCGAACCTTGTGTAAACATGTAAATCCACTTGCATCGTGATAAAATTATTCTTTCTTCATCACAATCTCATTTGCGTTTTAATTTCTTCACTAGTTTGCTGTCTGCTTTAATGCAGACGACAATTTCAGCTGTGAATTGCAAACTGGGAGTTGGCAATGCATTGTTTGCGTCAATTTCATGCTCTAGAGCATGACCGGAAATTATCGTCTGCGTCATTCATTCTGCTGTGTTACGATCGTTACCCAGGTTTTAAAGTCGTTTTCTCGAAATGTCATTTTGAACAATAATGACTTTATCATTAAACGCGAGACTAACAATATTATTTTATTATTAAATTTCGCTTGAAATAATAATGAATGACAATGCCCTTTCGCGAGAAGTTAAACGTAATTGAGAGAATTACCTGTTTTAATAAAGCATTGTCATACCTTGTGAAATGTCAGATGATAACTTTCTTGATAGGTGAAGAATACATTCTTACAAAATCACGAGTTCGAATAATTTTATTTCGAGAAGGGTTTTTTTTAATAAGGAAATTTTGATTCAACATAAGGTAATGCAAAATAATGAAAATATCTTTAACAATTTTCATATAAATCCCTAAAATTACTTTTTAGTAATTAAATTATAAAAGGATATCATTTTAAATTAATAAAAATTTGAAACTAAAAAAAATCATTAGAATTTTCACAAAATAAATAATAATAAGTCGTAAATGTCACTAAAGTAATTACAATTATTTTCAAAAAATTACTAAAATTTGCTTAAAAATTCTTGGTTTAGTTTAATTCTGATTAGACTGTTAAAAAACTTGATTTTTGGACAAATTTCACAATTTCGAATGACTGTCAAATGTCAATGCTGACATTCGATGTGGAAACAGCGCAAAAGGACAAATCCTCGTGGCTGAGCGTTTGGAAAAATGAAAGAATTTTTAATTTATTCGAAAAAAATCATGCCTTAACTTCAGGGATACAAGTTTTATTTAAAGTATTCAGAATTTTGTAATTTTTGAAATTTTTTATTGACTTATTTAGGCAGGTAAATGGTAATAAATCTATTAATATTTTTGAAAAATACAGACAAGGGAAAAAGTTATTTAAAAAAATGGATGTCCCTCTTCTTTTTGATAAAAAATATTAAAAATTTCTTTATTTGTAAAAATATAAGTTAATATCTTTGAGCAAAAATTTTATTTACCATGTAATAATGAAAAGCAAGCTAAAGATTTGTAATTGCTATTTACAGCAAAAATAATTGTTACTGTGAATTAGAGCAATGTTATTTTTTTTAAAATTTTATTTCAGACGGTTATTAATTATCTTTTTGTTTCACTGGGAAATAGGCTCTGGCACAACTGTAATTTAAATTACCAATCCTTCAGACTTGCAGAATTGCGTACAAATTATTAGTCTGCATAGTAAAACTAATAGTGTTATTTTATAATACTCCGGGCACATATTTCTTTGCATATTTATAAATGCATCATTATCTTCAAATACTTTATAAAAGTAAGAAATAAATGTTCTAAAATTTTTATGTGAATCTAAATTTATGCAGTTCCATTTTTGGTCTTCATAAAAATTTAACATTGTTCAATAGTTTTCACCTAATAATTCAAAGTTATTGATTTTGTGATTTTTTTTAACTATACAATGTACATACAATGAACTATATTAAAAATTAAAACCAAATACTCTTTTTCTCAATTCTGAGAGCATTTGTAATAATAATCCATTTGCAAAACATAAAATATTATTTATTATTATTATAAAATATTATTTAATATTATTTACAATTTAATTTAATATATGTAGTTTTTTATTTTCTCAAAAACTACGTAGTTGAAAAACTTTGTCATTAAAAGAATTAAATTAATTTCTTGTTTAAAACAATTTGCAAACCTTAACTATATATATATTTTTTTGTACACAATATATTGAAACCAGAGTTTTTGAAGGTGATTTGCAAGTAAATGTTTTATTATTCTACTTCGCCATATTTGCCACTTAAAATTATTTATATAAATTTCAAATTAAGTTAAATAAATTATATTTTGTTTTAAAAGTTGAGAAGCGAAAAATGCCCTCGAGATTCGCAATTTGTACTAGACTAAAGGATCCTTAAAACCTGATCCATGCTTAGCATGGCATATTGTAGAGTGTTTCAAAATATAATATAGACACTATAGTGAGTGATGAGAATAACGAAAAGGTTAATAAAAATCCCTTCCCGTCAAAAAATGCTAACAGCATTTAATATACAGTAGAGTACATTTATGGTTTGAAGAAAATGTAACAGATTGTGTGTTTTAATTTAAAAAGGAAAAAAAAAAGGAAGAAATAGAAATGAGCCTCCCCCCCCTTCCTGATGAAATTGATGTTTTTTCCTCCCACCAATCTGTCCCCCCCCCCAAAAAAAAACCTTTTATAAATAAAGAAAAGTATCAAATTCAGTGAAATAGTGAAGTTTTTCTTTCTTTTTTTTTTTTCAAATTATCTTATAATTTAATTTACAAGTTTCTATTAAATGAAATTTTTTATCTAGAAATTTTTAAGGGAAATCATGAGACTCCCTTAAAGAGAGATTTGAAAATATATTACTTTTTTTACAAACCTGTACAAAAAAGAACCAATTTTTTTTACAAACATTGAAAAACATTAAATTCAATACAGCATATAATGAAGTTTCCGTCTTTTTTTTTATCGTCCTCATAATTTAATTTACAAATTTCTTTTAAATGAGTTTCTTTATATCGAATTTTTTAACAGGAATCATGGGACTTCCTTAAACAGAAACTTGGACTTTATTACTTTCGACTACTATTACTTCGCTTTGATCCGACCACCAAAGACCAAATCTCAGAGACCCTCTTTACTGTTGTAAAACGGCTTCTGGAAATCTAATACAATGATTACTTCGTCATAGCTGACGAATGAAAAAGATATTAAATCACACAGCGCCTGCGAAGGAGAGAGACAGAAAAAAAAATCATAGGAATCCTTTGTTTGTTTTTCAGCTACAATTACGCCCCCTGGTAGGCGGATAGCGTTAAAAACCCCCAACCTGTTGATATGGCACGGCGGTGTGGCTCCTATGATTAGCCCTCAAATTAACTATCACTTTTCGCTTGACAAAACCTTCAAGACGCCAGCGAGGAGAAGAAAGAAGGTCAGACAAGGAAAAAAATGCTGAAGTAAAATAATTTGGGGATGGGGAAGTACTATTGTCTGTAATTTCAGAACAGTACCGCGCTTTTTACTTACTGACGGAAACGCTTTGAACTGTTTACACGAAGAACAAGATTGAGTTTCTACTTCTCGCCATGTTTGGTCACGACCTAATCTGTAGAAAGCGGTGTTAAAACTGTGCATACAAAACGCGTAAGTTAAAATAAAAGAATATACTTATTGCTTAGTATGACTTATGATTAAAAGTAGATTATCTGTTACAGTTAATTAATGTATGATAACATTTTGAACCAGCAGGAATTATCTCTCCCAACTTACTCACATACTTTTTTATAAAGCAGCTATCCCAAAGAACGCCTTATATGAAATATTATATAATAGTTGCGAAATATTAACCCTTGGCTCGAATTCATCATTTTCACTGAATCGACCTTATGATCTTTGGCGATTAATCTCTAACATGAGGAAAATAACATCCGAAAACCAAATTTGTATTTTAGGCCGTTTTTTCCGATTGGGTAGAATTAAAATTTGGCGCAGAATTACGCTTGTTGTCCCAAAATTTTATGTCAAGTTTTACATAATTATATCATTGTATTTTCAAGATATTAAATTTACATGTTTCTGAAAGTACAGATCGACGGTCGACTCTTGACTGGATTAGGCTCAAAATTTGATGGGTATGTGCCATATAGTTGTCAAACCTCTGCACCGAATTTTATTTATCTAGCTTTCTTCGTTTTGCAGTTATTGTTTTAATTTACATTCAAAAGCAGGACAAACAGACTTACTCTGGTCAGATTTTGATCAACATTTGTCAGAAATCTGCAAATTTAGTGTAAAGAGAGTATACCGAATTTCTTCCATCTAGCTCAAAGTGTTTTTGAATTATCTTAGTCATAGACAGACGGACATTTTCAATAATATAGTTTTCGTATTCATGCAAGTCTATAACGTGGAGATCTGTCAAAATTTCGATTTCGAATTTTTTAACTATTACTATATTTTCTCTAACAGGAGGAAATGGAATCAATTTTTCAATATATATGTTACAATGAAAAAATTAAATAAGAGGAAGTCGACATTTTCAATGGCAAATGGCAACAGTGTGAATGCTGGTATTCTCCGGATAGTACCGATATTTCATGGTAAGACAAAATTGTATTATTTTCAGATCATTTATCACGTGACTATCAGATTACTCATGCATCAAAATTTAGAATATATATATATATATATATATATATATAAACCATAGAATGTTAGAATGTTTCAAACTAATTTAAACTGGTTACTGGCTTAAATTAATGAAGACAAATAATGATTAAAAATGGTGATTTGAAATCTGCGATCGAAGATTTCATTTCTTTTTTTAAAATTTCATCTTAAGAAATTACTATTTATTTAATAAAGATTTATTAAACTGCTAGTTTTACCTAGAATTTTTCTGCATGTTATTGAATTATGCGAGTAAATTAATACACTAAAATAATCCAATGTATTAAAATAATTATTTTATAAGAATGTATATAAGCTTACGAATTAATATTTTTAGTTTTAAGTTACTTAGCTTAAATTAATTCGTAGAAATTTTTTGATCAAAGTAGATGGATTGGTAAAATGTTACTTTCCTATCTGATTATAATTGCTCTATCATTAAAAAAATTACTCAATCTTTAAATAGATTAATTAAGATTGATAATAATTATATGTTACATCAAGATTCTAATGATCTGCGGTCTCATGAAAGAAGTCCTCAGATCTTAATAGCTGCCTGCAGATGCAAATAGTAATATAAAAATTTCGTGCTAAGACCAGATTAAGTGTTTCCTGGCCCTGCGTACTGATTAATTCTTTAATACGTGCAATCACAGAAGCAGACATTTTGATATAATAATTGGCATCATTCTTATCAAATGATCATTTTCACCACTGGAATTCAAATTGAAAAAAAAAAAAAAAAAAAAAATGGATGTAGTCACATAATCCTGTGTCGTGAAGTCAAAATTCAATACAATCTTTCTTTCTCTCGGTATTCAGCTAACATATACAAAAGTTATATTGAACAATATGACTTTTATTTTTTATAATGCCATTTGATTATACTTTAATTCATATATTTCTGTTTTTCAGATTCTAGAATTCGAAAGAGTCATTTCTGGAATACTATCTTCCAGAAATATCTCCTTCAAGCTCTAGTATATCTTAGTAAAAGAGAATGTGATTAACTCAAAAATGCTAAGAGCCAGGCAGATAAATACAGTATATGGAATTAACCTTCCAGTGGGCGCGCGTATGTGTGAGATACACTAGACATGAATTTCGTTGTATACCTTCAGATCTGGTGGCACTGAGAACGCCCATCTTTGTCTATTTGTCCACCTCCCTTTGACCTACTTACAATTGTCGTCGTAAATTTTTGGCGTTAATAGGTCTCTGCCGATCGGATATTTGTATTTTCGAGATACGCGTGACCGTTCATGTAAGTTTTTGTCCCATCTGATTTTGTATGATTTTACAAATAAATCTGTATTGTTTTAGACTGGCGACACCTGGCAAATGCACTTACGAAGGAAAATATTAAAAAAAAGCACCCGCATCTCTAAAAAGTAAGGTAAAATTAAAGGTGCTAAAAAGAAAAGCCGAACTAGGAATTGAAGAAGTGGAAGATGCGACGTCAGGGAAATCACCTTGGCGAAAAGAAAAGCGGACTAGAATCTCGAGGTTCGGTTCTGAGATTTGACAGAAATTTGTATGTTTGGAGCACACTAAACGCATTTGCTCAAATTGCAAAGCTGCAAGGAAATAATAATTAAACTATTTTCTTCCTTTTTATATCTAACTTTCAATTACTTTTTCCTTTTTATACATAAATTCTGTATTTTTGTCCTTCCATATTTTCTATGCAAATTGTTTTGTCAAAATATTGACAATTTCATGTATATTATCTTTAAATCAATTCAGTTAACCTGTGGTCATTTTATATTATTGCAATTTATGTTTATATTGTTTCAGCTTTTTTTTAAAGTAAAAAATGTTTAAAGTGATTGTAGCTATTAATCCTAAGCTATTTACAATATAATTTTAATAGTTACGCTTTTGAAAATTTACAATTTACTATAGCGCATGTGGGAAATACGGGCGACCTTTCATGTTGGTATGACGGCCGCGTCCATTGGAAGGTTAAATGAAAGAAGTTTAGTATGTGATCGCATTACGACAATTGTAGTTTTTGCCAAATAGCAATTTTAATCTGTTAATAAAAAGCAATCAAAAATATACGTTGGGTTTTATGGTATTTGTGTGTTAAACAACATGCCTGGGATTAATCATCGCAGAATAAATACTTGGTTCATTCAGTATAAATTGCTAAATTCATACCTCAGGTTTCGGAACTACTGTTAGCTAATGACATCTTATTTAAAGTCAAAAATTTATGAGAGGTGGGGGATATATACCTTTTTTTACATACATAAGTACATTACTTAAGTACATAAGTAACTATTCCTTCAATTAAAGTTAAACATTATTTATCGAGAGAGTGCTGTTTAAAATGTAGTACTTATCATCTGATAACAATTTAGAATTTCAAGTTTCGCTCTCATATGATTCTTGCATTGTTTAAAAGTAATAATTAATTTAACTAACCCAAAGGAAACAATTTTTACCATTTGGTATAATTAACATCACTATGTAGATGCACAAAATAACACACCTAATAAAGCATACGCCCATACTGCAAAATTTTCATCGCAATCTGTTTGGAAGTCAGCCTGTCCAATTATTCGAGACAACTAGAAATGTATGAGCAGACAAAATTTCGTACACATGTGTAGTATTTAAAATGCAGATTTATCATAAATTTTTTTAAAAAAATGTGAAAACGTTGATAATTTGTCAATCTGCATTTTATCATAAATGAAAAAGCAATAATTCAATGCTGTTCGTTGTTATATGCTCTGTTATTATTATGTTGTATAATCAAAGAACCAGAAAAAAAAGAAATTAGGTTGATTTTTTATCTGTTAGATTTTTTAAATATAAAGATTAAGATTCTTGTCAATGTAGAAGAACAAAAAAATAATAATAATTGTAATGATTTCCAAAATGTACTTAAAGGGTGAAAATTTAAGAGCAAAATAAAAACAAAATTTTTATGATTTTTATTTTTATATCTGTGTTTAAAATCTTTTATTTATCTATTTTTATATGCATTAAGATGGGATGCCTCATTTGATTTTGCGTTTGTTTCCTGATGTAGTTGAATTTCGAAATTTGGTATATATATATATTTTTGTACTTCTTGTTGACAATACTCAGTATCAATATTTAAGATGTCAAATATTAGCTAATGAACTAATTAAATTAATTTTTATTTCTATACTAATGACGCCATTTGACCATGAATTTGTGAAAAAAAGTTCATTTCTAGATTTTATCATATTTATAAAAATGAATTATTAATTAAATCCTAAGATATAAGTAATAATTAAACTGTATTTATATAATATATATATATATATATATATATATATATATATATATATATATATATATATATATATATGCAAAAAATACTTAATTCTTACTACTTTGTATTCAAAAATAAAGGAAATCTTTTTCTAATGAGTAAAAATTGCTCTCGATAAAATATAGCAATTAAGCCAATTTCCCAATCAATCTTTTCCTCACTATAAATCCAAGGCTATAAAGTTTTTGAATTCATAGATACATATAAAATAATTAAGAACAATACTGATCTTTCACTTATGCTACTGGGCAGTAAAATAATTTTTTTAAAAAATAAATATCTTCTTGGAAGTGTAAGCATGCGTGATACATAAAACTGGGCGTTCTCAAAAGCGAATTATTGGAAATTTTTCCATGAAAATGATGTGAATTTTAGAGAGTCGGACAATCGGGTTTTATCACGCGTTAAAATGATTCTTTGAAGTCTGTTAGGTAAGCACTGAAGCGAATGACTGAGTTTCAAAGGTAGCTTTTGTGATGTTTAATTCAAACTTTTGTGGTGTATAAGAATTCTGAAAATGCAGTTATATAATCATTTACGGAAAGGAGTGAATGATGCAAATGTAATGTCGTATTTGGGTGGTGTTTCTTAAGGAACATCGCTGGAGACCTTGACATTCCAAGTCTAATGGATTTCACAAAGAATTTGTTATCTTAAGGCTCATAGAATGGCTTTATAAATTATGTATTTTGTCCTTTGATAGTCGATTTCTTTAATTTTCTTTTTGCAATATTCCTCGTTAAAACAATTGATTCTTAATACTGAAGATACAAAAATCTTAGAAAAGTTGAGCTAGATTCTGAAAAGTGATTGTCAATCCCTAATTTTGTCTGTTTTAATATTGGCAATTAATGCAGTCAGACTTGGTAACCTTCCAGCTTACTGAGAGGATTTTTTTCTTACCTTTTACTATGTGAGAAAATGATATTCTTTTAGATAGAGGGTTAAAATTGGGCAGGCAATGAAAATTGAAGCTTGAAATCACGTAGGCAATGAATAAAGCAAAAATGGCAATTTTCATCATCTTTTAATCGCACATATTTTTTTGCCTACTTTTACCAGTATTAACATTATCATTATGCATGCTTCTTTGAAAATATATACGTTTTTAAAAGGTTGACCTGCTTTTACCAGTATTGCTTTATTATTAAGTAGGTTTCTTTAACAACAGATGCGTTTTAAAAGGTTGACGTAGAATTATGAATTGGTAACTGTTATTTTCATGGAATATGATTTTTTTTTTTTGAGGAAATTAAAAAATTTAATTTTTAAAATGTACACAAAAAATTCAACCACGTTTAATGAGTTTTGATAAAAGTATTTTCTCTTTCCTCCAATGGGGAAATATCTCTTCCTTCATTCTTGTGTTAAACATTGAAGGTTTTGACTCTTGTTGTAAGATTAATCCCTTATGAAACTGTTTTATGATATCAGAAATGAGAAAACAGCAAATTGTGTTTACAAAAGTGCCGTTTTCTTAAATTTCTTAAAATTAATAGAATTAGAAGTTAACTGTAGAAATTAATAAATAGTTTATTATTTGAAATTTCATTGCGATGGGAACGCTCGTTATTCAGCTTTTAAATTTGGCATTCCTTTTTGTGAGAGCCTGATGTTGTTTTAGCTATGGACTTTGAAGCTCGAAATAGCGTAGGCAATAAAAAACGTATATATGGCAAATTTTGAAATTTTTCCTTGGCTGGCCAAAAAGTTTTGGAGTTCTCACCATCTTGAAAGGAAAAAAAAAGCATCGTATTTTTTAAAAGTTGATGCATTCGCGTTATTATTATAACGTGATCAAAATAAATTCGCATGATAACATGATAACTTTAAATTTCCGTCAGCAGATTTCCGTTTTGGATTTTTTTGCTATTTTTTATTTTATTTATCTTTTCCCTTTTTTTCTATTTTTCGGTACCTAAGTCTATTAAAAAATGCTTAAGAGTTTTTAGCACAAGTAAATTGGTATAAATGAATTAGAATTTGCTAACAAGGGATTTTAGCTATAAGTGTTTTTATAACTATATTATAAAATATAAATGATTTTATAATTTGGTTTACTTCAAATGCATTATTTTACAAAAATGCTAGAAAAATTAATTTTCATTTTGAGAAATATGAGTTTGCCTTTCATTATTAAGGAGTGAAATTTTTTAAAACATCCTTAGAAAAATGAATCGAACTCAGTTAATTTTTATCCATCAACTTTAACAGAACTTAAAATATCTTTTCAAACATCTATATATTCTAATTTTTAATTTCAAAACCCTTTTAAAAACAAATCCTGATGAATTGTTGACAAATAATAATATTTTTTATCAGTTTATTATTCTAATGTACAGTGTTTACTTGATTAATTTGTTTGTATTTCTTTTATTCACTTTAATTTACGTCTCCAAACTAATATAGAATTCTTTTTCAACATCTTAACTTACAACACTAAATTAAAATCAACTTTGCCAAAATCCTTTCGTTTTAAATGAATTAAGTTTTCCTATTATTATTCTTTCTTCTCTCAAAAGTGCATCCGGCTTAATAAATAAATAAATGTCACTTGCATACTCATGACCGAAAATGGCCGAACTGTGTCACTCAGCATCCGAAGAGCATTTAGTTAAACCGATTGGTGAGCGGTTCATGATTTTCAGCTTTCTAACCAACTTGATGTGGCAGAGAGGGTGGTAGGGGATGCCCCCCCGACGGTTCTTAGAACACGAGATCCGTAATGAATCCTGTAATCATGGTATTTAGGCACTTTGGCGACTTGTTAATGGCGAAGTTGGCGTGGAGCGGTGATCTTCGCAAAAAGCCGGACTCTGTAATTATTGTACCTTTAATTACTTCCAGCCAAATGAAAGGGAAAAATAAAAGAAATGTATGCCCGGCATAGGAAGATGGAAGACGTGCGGGAGGGAGGTTGGGTGGGTGGTCAGTATGGCCGAAGTGCTGGGGGTGAAGTACATATTTAATTTGCTTACTTCGTCCTGTTTTTTTAAGGTCTGGTTCCAAAAGTTCAATTAAATACCTGACATACTATTACTAAGAAGAAAAAATTAAGCAGGAATAAAATTGCATTTGCAATCTGTTTCAGATGTAGCTGAGGCTAGACAATTTAATTTTGAATTGCGATTAGATGATAAAAAAGAAACACTAGTGAACCGAGAATTAATTGAAAAAAACGAAGAAATGATGCAGATGAGGTAAAAAAATCAAAGAAAATATTGGATATTTTGCTTTTTTCAAGGTACTAGAAATTTTAGTTAAAAAAAATTTAATTAAAAAAATCAGCAAATTTTCACCCGATGAACATCATATAAGAAATATTTATGAGGGTATATTTATTATTCTGCTAAAATTAATAAAAATAATTAAAAGTTCTCTTCAAACTGAGTTTCTTTTCCCTTGAATGAAAAGGCGAGACCCATAGGAATGAATCATTAGGGATTCATAAACCCTTTTCTATTTTATTTTATTATTTTTTAAAATACAGACAAAATTACAATAATATATGAAATACTTACCTTTTACAGTTTAAACTGGAAGATGTATTATGAAAGGTGTTTCTGTCTGGAAATTGTCTTACTATTTTGACCAACCAATTCTGATAATCTAAAACAAAGAAAAACATTATAAAATTTAAATGAAAGCCATTTTATTGATAGAAAAGAAAAAAAAGCAATTTAATAAAATTATATTACAGTTGAAAAAACAATATGAAATGGAATTCAATATTAGTAAAATGCTGACTAAATCAATACCATATAATAACATTTACAAAAAAAAAAGGAGTACAAAAGGCGAATTACTTTGAGTGTTGTGTAATGAAATGACATGTTTTATTATAATAAACTGCCCATCCGAAGAGAATTTGCACACACAAACACACATTGGTCATCATTAAAAAAGTGCATGTACTAAAAATATGTCTGTGCTTATTTTATACAACACTTCTCCTTTTTCAAAGCAGGTATGCAAAAAATTACAAAACTGATTTAAAAGAATGAAGAATTAATTTAAACCAATTTCAATTTTTTTAAAGTAAAATTTAATGATTAGAAATGTTTATTTCCTTTTTAAGGTAATAATATAAAGTTTTGATTATTAATAATAATTTGAATTTAATTTAATTTTGAATTTAAGCAAATTATTTGAAAGATATAAATATTTTTAAATATACTTTTCAAATATCTCCTGATATTCTGGTATTAACCATTCGTATAAAAAGCTGCATCAGATTTTATCAAAAAATCATAAAATGTCTATGAAATACTATTTCTTCCCAAAAAATTCTTTTCTTTTGTAATGAATTATTAAATTTCTTAGTTTATTAGAGCAAAAAAATATTTATTGATAAAAGAAACGATAAATTATTTATAATTTTAAAAATAATTAATAATATCTGAAAGGATTTAAGTGGCATTATTTTAGAATTACGTATCCTTTCAACTATATTTAGTGAAAACTATATCTATATCTACCAAACGAAAATATGTAAGAAATTAGATTTTTATAATGCTTAAACCATGTACTTAAATACATTATTTGTTTAGCTTCTGATGAAATAAATAATTTTGGGGGATGTTGAAGAATGTATGTAGGTATTTAAATAATATTATTTTACACCACACATTCAAGTACTTGATTTACTGTATAATAGCTAATAAAATAAAATACTATCAAAAGATTCAGAAGAAGATAGATAAATAAATAGATTAAAATAAGATATAGACCATGCATTTAAAGTAATTGACTACGTTAAAAAGTCATTTTTTTGCAAAAGTTATGAATTTTTAAATTTAATATCTTATTTTTCGAGCAGGTTTCTCAACACACCATCGAAATATTTTGTTTGATTCTATTCTTTTGGTTACACCGACTTTTATATTTGTATTTGCATTCATTTTTTATGATTTTTTACATTTTTAGAGGCTATTTATCAAATTCTAACTTTTCTTAAATTTTACTTACGAAAAATCTTATGCATTTTATTATGTATATTTTCGGTACAAATTTTGTATGCTAATTTTTCAAGATATTCTGCGTTTCCTAAATTACACAATAAATAATCAATTCATTTAGAAACATTTTATAATTATATTAGAGCTAGGCAATGTGAAAAAAAAAATTAGAGCTAGGCAATGTGAAAAAAAAATTAGAGCTAGGCAATGTGAATATATATATATATGTGTGTGTGTATTCTCTTATTTCCTGATCTGATTCCACATTATCTACTTAATTAATTTAAGAGAAGCTTTGTAAAATTGCTGAATCAGCCAGAAGCCGACTTTCACATGCTCTGCTTGAAAGGCTAGAAAAAAGTCCAATAAGCAAATTCTTTTTTAAAAAGTTAACTGTGATTGACATGCAAAAATGACTATGAAAAACTTAATAGTCCATAGGCACTGTAAACAAGATTTTCACCATCAAAATATGGTATATAAAACCAGGGATAAAATGTTTGAGAGCTTTCCCACATACCTCTATCTGTCGTTCTGTGTTGTGCGTGTGCTGTCGCTCTTGTACATAAGCATGCCTACTTCTCCGTGAGAAAATAAAGTGATGTAAAACATCAAAAATCTCTCCAATGTCTTCGAACTTGCCATACGTTTTGAAAATTTTATATCTTTACACACACACACACACAGAGAGAGAGAGAGATACAAATCTATGCAAGGAGATTCTTAGATTCTTATAAGGCATAAATCATAATAATAATAATTTTAAGGAATGTAGATGGACCCATGTCGAGCGATACACTTTCATCGACATCGCAATACACTCCAATCAAAATGACAATTAAAAAATTTTTAAGATAAAGTGAAAACATAATAATTTTTATTTATCTAAAAACAGTTTAGTGATAAAATTATGTAGCCAAACGAATGCAAAAGTTTACCAGATTGTATTGTTGAAGAAACTTTACAAAATATTGTTGTAGCTTTTCTTATATAACATGAAGTATTTTAATCATTGTGACAATATTCTTAATTATTTATACTTTCATACATTATTCTCTTTTTAAATGAAATAAATATAATTTATTCTAGACAATAATATTCGTCTGAAATATTTCTGACCCAATTCGGAAGAAAGATCTGTATACGAAAATTTAAAAGCCAAGCTCTTAAAATTTTAGAAACAGCGAAGAAGGTGAAAATAGGAAATAATAAACCTTTGAAAAACTGAGCTTAACAGCTAAAATATAATCTCTGATTTCAAAAAAATGCACTAGCTGAATAAGGTAATATGCATTTAAAAGATAAAATATAACAGAGCATTTTACAATTGCTACAGTTTTACTTGATTTATTTCTTTGATTATAAAATTTATTTTTTTGTGATTTTGCTGTTTTAGTTGTTGTGTCATGAATACTATAAGAAAAATATAGTTTAAAATCTTATACGCTTATAGAATTAACAAAAGAAAAAAGGTAGAAAAAAATGTAATGAAATACATACATATGTAATTAAATAAGCTTTTTTTTCTTTCCAATTAATGAAAATTCTCGTCAAGCTATTTTTAAATTTATTAAAGATAAACTGAAAATGTATGTATAATTCAATTATCTAAATTATAATTTATTTTAAATGTCTATCATTGTTTGAAACTAGATATGTGCTTATATTACCAGTATAAAGATTACACACCTGGGACTCCGCAGTTAGTGAAATCTCCCCTAACCTCCTGGCTTACCATCTGTTAAGCATACGGAACCTACCTTCTTAACTGTAGAAATAACTGTAGGGGAAGCAACTGGAATCAAAAACTAAACAAGAGAAACAAGCTGGCTGAGTTCTCTGTATTTGTTGCCACAGAATCGGCACTATTTCCTTTGCTTTTCGATTTCCTTAATTACTGTGAGAGGGGGGAAGGGCAGGGCAATTTGAGCCTTCCACACTCCCCTCCCCTTCTAAACCAGAACCGCAACTGCATTCTGGACGGTCAAACAACAATTAACGGGGAAAAATTTTCCGCGAAAATCTTCCGAATTCGAGGTTTAATTACAGCAATTAGCCGGGGGTGGAGAAGGTTAGAGAGAGAAGTAGTCGCAATTTTTATTTTTTGGCTTTTCCCAAACGATTCCCGTCATTGCATTCCGGAACACATGTTCCGCAGTTAAGGGGATGAGGGCAGGGGGTGTCTCGCCTTCGAGTTTTCCGCCGTGCAAATGCATGTATGATGGTTACTAATTACTATGGGTTCTAGGTGTGTGCAATGCATCACGGTCAGAAAACTCAGTTTTAATGCCTTCCTGCAGTGGCGAAAAAGCTAACAGAGTTGGCCCAGAGTTTTGTTGGAAGCCACCACCAGAACTTCTCTAATTACGAAGCAAGAGTTAATTGCAGACAAAGGGGCGTTATACGTTTCTTTCAACATTTGCGTGCAATAGCTGTTTAATGACTGTGTTGGTAAGTTTCTGGACGAGGGGCACGATGATGGGGGATGAGGGGGAAGAAGCTTTGGGTTGATGAGTTATTCAAGTGGTTGATATATTCGTCGATTTTTAATCACGCAAGCAAATGAGAATAATTGCTGTTGCCCATGGAATTTTTTTTTGTTGGATTTTTGATGAAGAGACTTTGTCTGTTGTTTGCTCATTATCTCAGGGTGCTGGTGATTAATCAATGAAGTGGTGGCGGTGATACAAGTTTTCAAATAACCCATTCGTATGAGAAATAAAGAGCAAAAGATACTCTAAGAAGAATGACGTAATTACTTATGATTCTTTTTTTTATAAATGTTTCAGATAAATACGTTGTCTTCAGGGGTGAATTAGACATTTTGAAATTCTTTTGTATTGCTACAGGATCACAAAAGTCTGCGACACAAAATATAAATAAAGAGTAAGAGATATACGCGGAGGAATGAAGTAATTCCTTCTCTTTTTTTAATGCTAAAGAAGAATGTTTTATTCCCAGAGATAAATTAGAGAATTTGAATTTTTTTTTTGTATATCAACAAACTAAAAAAAGTCTTTGTCACAAAATATAAATAAAGAGCGAGATATATACTAAGAAGAATAACGTAATTACTTCTTTCTTTTTTTTCAAACATTACTGATGAATACTTTATTCCCAGAGGTAAATTAGAGATTTTGAAATTATTTTGCATTGTTACAATATCAAAAATTCTGTGTCCCAAGGATTCGATTATTGAAAATATATGTAGCAGAATTTGATAATTCGAAATTTGTTTAAAATTTCGTTTTATCGAACAACTTGAATTACGATAAACTAGAATCAAAATTGAATATGGCATTAATATTTGTACCACATAAAGCAAAAAGTTTTTAGTAAAAATTGACAATAATGACTATATTGTTTGAACTTTATTAAAAGAACGAATAATAATGAATTTTAATAAAGGAAATGCCAGTATCCAGACATAGGGGTAGCCCGTTTTTCCCTGATCTGGGGGTCACGAGTTAAAGTCCTGGTTAGGGCATGGTTGTTCGTCCCTTGTGTTCTATCTATGAGATGTGTGAATGAACCCCCCTGCAAAAAGGGGTTGAGCAACCGAATGTGTGTATGGGCCGTCTTCATTTGAGCTAGAAGTCAGAATTCTGCTTTCGGGTACTCAGGGATATTTACCTTCAGAAGCTACTACATCCCCTTTCTGTGTTGACACGATATCATCATCATTAATAAAGGTTATCCTAATAAGCAAAATTAATTTCTTAATGGATTAATAATAATACGCTAAATTCTGATTCATGTTACTAAACAAAGAATATACGGTCGGATATGTTTACTGAATGGCATGCCTGAACAGTCATCTTATCATCTGATTAAAGCTGAAAATTACAATGGCTATTCCGAAATAATTCCTGTGTTGCTCATGTGACGGATGCGATGCTAATTTAGAAATTAATAGAAGCAGCAGCAAGGATTGTTTCAAGAGCAATACTTGTCATGTAAGTTTTCATTTGAAAGCCTAGATAATGCAATAAAGTAAAGGCATAGGAAAATAATTTTCATCTTCCTGTCAGAGTTAATTAATTATGAATATTCCATTCTTGTAAAGATTTTATATTCTCCCAGTGGGTTACTTGACGTTTTATTTTAATTAAAAAATGGTAATAAAAGTCTATATTTATTAAATTTTTTGATAAAACTACATGTTATTCCAAATCCTATTGGTGATGGAGATTAACTTTATATAGTATTATTTTTGAACTTAAAACATCTAATCTGTACTGTCTAAAAATATGTGTAAGGAAAGTATAAATACTCAGTTTAGCCGCATGGCTGATAATCATGAGCAATGTTTTTAATTATATGGATAATATTCAATCTATATCCAGCAGAATAAAAAGTAGAATTACAAGAATCTTATAACCCAACTTTAAATTAAAGAGGACAATATGAACCATAACAATTTTCCTAAATTATATGTCCAGTATTCAAACCAGATAATGTAAAATAAGAGTGAGATTATCCAAATAATCAATATCATCTTTAAGTTAAAGAGGTAAGAGAAGACAATATGAACCATAATAATAAATTTAAATTACACAGCGATTACTCAAACCAAATCATTCAGAATAAGAGTGAGATCATCCAAATCACACAGATTAGCTTAAAGAGGACATTAGAAATAATTACCATATTTTTAAACTATAAGGAAAGTACTCAACCCAGGTCAAGCAGAATAAGAGTGAGATTTTACAAATAATCTTAAAATAAATAAATTAATAAAAGCAATGCAACGCGGTAATACGAACCATTACCAGACTTCCTAAGCTATATGGTGAGTATTGAACCTAATCAAACAAGTTAAGAGTGTAATTGTCTAAATCATCATTATCATCCTTAAGTAAAATGGATTATGAGGATCATTATCAATCTTCTGAAACAATAAGGTGAATATCTAAACTAAATCGCGCAGAAAAAGAATGGGTTTGTCCAAAATAAGTTGGATAATGATTTCAAATGTCTTGCATATTCAAGGTACAAAATTTTTAAATCAAGAAATATTTTTTTAAATTTTTTATTATTTACAATCAAAGAGTATGCGACAAAATAAAATATCATTGCCAAAATCAGTTCAACCCAAGAGAGCATAGTTCATGCCCTCGATGTTTGATCACTTATCACAACCCTTTCCAGATTCACCTCTTGACACCCTTTAGGCCCCTGCATTGTTCCTCATACACCTGTGCAACACATTCAACCCTTTTCCTTCCCTCCGCATGCCCATGCTCCCTCTTTTCACCCCTTCCTTTCGCACCCCTTTCGAAGCGGTTGTCAACCCTTCCGGCACCAACAGATGGGGAATAGGCCACATATAAAGGGCGATGATTGGTATGCTTGTAGCATTTCGTAAGAGTCGTTGATCTAGTTAGGTTGTTGGTTGGTACAGGATGGTAAGTATGGTAAGTCATAATTATTTGTGGTATTAATTGAGTGATATTATTTGATAATCTAGACGATCACATTTTTTAGTAGTTTTCGATAGTGAGCTACTTAAACAAAAGGCCATGATGATAATAGTCTATAAGTGTTGTGTGTACATGCTTATATCGACAAAAAAGTGTAAGAAAAATAGCTATAGATAAAGAAGATTAAACTAAGATAGTTATTGACTTTTCAAAAGTGGTGTATAATGGTATTCAAGTAAAAATATCTTAATTATTAACTTTTTGCTCCAAAATATAAAATTTCCTTATTCAGCCTACAACATAATTCCAGAATTTCTTTCTTTCTTTTTTTCTTCTTTTTTTGTCTTATTGCATTTGTTTTCGGTTTTTTTTATGAATAATTTATTGTTAATAAATTTGATAGATTTTCAAATGTAAATTAGGGAAATATATTTAATCTATACTTTCAAAGCTTATGTTAGAATTATATCTTTCAATTTTTATCTTCTTTCTTACCTTTTGAATTAATTTTTTATACGTTATAAGAACTTTTTATTTTACATATTATTAAATTTTTTTAATATTTTAATTTCTGCTTTAATTATACTTGCTATATATTTTGTATTTTTTATTATTAATTATGCTTGAATTATTATTATTATATACATACAGTCAAACAAGCTGTTGTGATATGAACAAAATAATAGTAATAATAAAAATATTACCAACAATTTCAGTAATTATTTTATTTTTAATGCTACTTACTGATATTTATTTTATTTTTAATAAAAACATCCAAAAAGAAAAAACAATATATTATACGTCTTTTTTTAATATTATTTTAAATATATAGATTCTGCGTTTTCTTATTATTTATATAGTTTGACAATGAAAAAAAATTATGCTCATAATAATAGTTATCTATACTTATAATAAAGTTCAATATGTGTGTGTGTTGGCGCTCTACAGGCCAGACCGTCGGACTTATAGCTACTAAATTCGGCACATGTATATCTTGGAGGTCCGAAATGTGCAACTTGGAGCTTTTTTTGAATTTTTAATTAGAATTTGAATGAATTAAAAATTAATCGAAATTTCGACGTTTTTCCACTATAACTTATAACTTATCACACAAAGATGATTTTTACATCAAATTAAAGGTTAAAAAATTAGTTTTCTAATGTTATCAGCGTTTTAACATGTAACTTAAATTTCTATTTTTAACGAATTTTTAAAAAAATGTTTTAGCCATATTTTTCAACAATGTATTTCGAGCAAAACAATGAAGTTTAATCTGCACAAGCACGTTACGAGTGAAAGGAAAAATATTATTGTTTATCAATATGTTGCAATAAGATTGACAAAAGTTCAAGCTAAAAAAAATTAACTATTGCAAATTAAACATATAAAAATGTAATTTTCAGAACGTTCCTGCATGAAATGAATAAATATGAAATGTTATTTTAAAAGAAAATGCAAAGAAAAAATTGTGTGAATTATTAATTAAATAAATTAACTTTATTTAAGACAAACATGGTTTAATATACATATTTTTTCAATTCAAGATTCAACGGCTAATTTCTAAAACTTTAATAATAGAAAAGCATCTATAAAAAGGGTATAAATAAATTAAATAATTACATAGTATGCAATATGAGTATATAAATGTTTAAAAAAAATGAAGAATGTTTAGCTTTCAAATAAGAAACTTCAATCAACTGAGTTTCTAAAACTGTTTGATTTATGAATATTTGAAATTCACGATTCAATAAGAACGAGTAATTTTAAACCACTTCAGCTCCCATTCCAACGATTATACCTTAATCAACACCTAGGATTTCTCAGTACCTAAGAATGAAAATTTTGAATGTTCCAAACATTTTTATTCAAAACTTCCTAAGTCGATCAAATTTGATTGCAGAAGATGGAAACCTTCATTGATTTATTTGAAAGTTGAAGTGTCAAGAACATTTCGTAGAATATCATTCCTTAGAACTAAAGGATGTATAAAATTTAGACTTAATAATTTTTAATTATGTAATAATTTTTAATTTTTTAGAATTAATAATTTTTAATTTTGCGAGGGCTGACAGATAATTAGTGAGACTATATGGGCTTAACTGCATGAGTGAATTATATGACTTTCAAAATTTTAACCTTAAAAATATTTTGATGAAGTAAGTATTAAAAGAAAAGTTACATATAGTATTTAATTGACAATGACAAATCACACAAAGTATTTAATTGATAATGACGTTACATAAAGTATTTGGGAAACCGTTTTAAAGAGTATTAACAATGGCTAACTGGCTGTCACCAAAGGCGGCTAGTATTCTTATAAAAATAAAATTAAATTGTAGCAACAAGAAAGTATTGCTTTAATGATGCTAGTGATGTTTACGATTTATTATTTTTATTTATAGATTATTCGAGCAAAAACAACTAAAAATGGAGCTGAGAATGCCGATTTCAACTTTGATTACTGATAGGAAATGATAATATCAGAAATTTAAGGAAACAATGTATTTAAAGAAGTCTTTTAAATCATGAATTTAATCAGATAAAACTATTATAGTTAAATAATTTTAATCAAAATAAGCTGAAACTCAAATTTAGCTTTCAGTTTTCTGTATTCCACTATAAATGGAAACAGATAGTATAAAATAGCAGAGTTTAAAAAAAAACACAAAAAATCTGAAAGTTATTTTAAGAGTAGCAACATCAAAATAGAATTACTTATAAAATAGCGACCTACTTTTTAGAGTTGTTTAAACTTTTCGATGTTTACATTGACAACGTTTTTTCTAAAGAAGCAAATATAAAAATCAAAAGATTTTATATTGAAAATAATGAAAGTATACATAAACAAAAATTATTTTTTAAATCAATGAACCAAGGGTATTATGTTGCAAAAAATCCCCAAGATTTTACTTAAAGTAGCAAAATGTTCTGTTTTCAACTATTGAAGGAGCATCTGATATTTTTTCATCATCCTTGTTACCCTTTGCGCAGGGTTTTGTCTCACAATAAATTCTTTTGAAGTGATTTAAAATAAAATCAGGTATTTTGAAATAGATAATCTTTTAAGTTATGTATTTTAAGTAGGCATTAGCATTTCTAGCATGCTGATAGCTTTTAGTAACCTTCTAATGGACTTTTCTTGAAGAATAAAATATTATTTTATTTCAGTATTTCAAAACACTCCCCTAAAACACATAAATTTATTGAAATGATAAAAAGACGTGAAAAAATATTTTATTCAATTGTCTGATTTGTTATATGATTTGGGATTTTTTTCTATTGTTCATAAAACATTAAAGTGTCAGATAAATTGTGAGAAATTTTATTTTTTCTAGTTCGCTGTAAAATATAAATTAATTGAATGTATATTTACCATTATGACTTCACTGTATATTTACCATCTTCAGAAATCTTATAATGATGGATTTTATTATCGAAACAAGACAAAAAGGACTAAAAAAGACAATAACGAGAAGCTATAATCTGTATAAGTAATATTAAGCTTAAAATGGAAAAAAAGACGAAAATTTAAAGTCCTATATTTCCAAAGAATATATTTATATGAATAATATTCTTTTTGTAATCACAAATAATTTTTTGTGTCTATTTTTGTTATCTTTAGAAATTGTGTTGACTGATAAGAGGTGAGATTTTCTATTAGAATTTAATTTCAATCAAAAAGAAATTGTTTTTGGTTAAAAAGAATTATATTATACTTAACTTTCTATTAATTTTAATTAAGAACATCTAAAGCTGTTTCTTAACATAAATTTTTAAAATTGCGTAGAAAATTATTTTCTCATGTAACAACATTAATTAAGACTAATTGACTCCAAATAATCTGGAATTATGCTGTTAAAAATGTTATTTCTAGGGCATGCTATATTATGTTGATGCTAGTCATTTTCATTTTTATCAAACAATAAAAACAAAGTTTTTGCTAAACCCTGCTAATTTCCTTCGAATCAATTATTGAAATAACAGAGAAAATTTCGTTTTTAAATTCAAAAATTACTTAAATTCTTAAAAATTCTTATATAATAGAACAGCAAAATTCATAGCTAATAATGTGATTTTTTTTAAAACGAATTTTTAAAGTTGCTTTGGAAGTTATCTGTCAGTTTAATGATGTTAATCAAGAATGTCTGCAGTTCGTGGAAATCCATACGATTTGGAATTATGCTGTTAAAACTAACAAAGCTTAACTAAGCTTTAGCTATGCTATATTATGCTGTTAATTTTTTTCCCCCTTTTGGTCAAAAACGAAATAAACAAGATTTGGTTAAAAAAAAGGTCGATTAAATAATAAGATTGGATTTTCTGAATTCGATTTTTTAAAGATGAATTTGTTGTTTTTGATGAAGTTGTTTTCAAAATCATTTGTAGTTGTAATAACATGGTCTTCTGAAAGTCCATATAGTTTGGAATTACGCTATTAAAACTGCCACTGCGTCGGCTACATTATGTTAATGTTAGTTACTTTTATTTTTATAAAACGGAAGCAACAGGATTTTAATGAAAACGTCTAAAAAATTGTTTAAATAATAAAGATGCGTTTTTTTAAAAAAAGAAAATTATTTATTTCGTTATAAAAGTAGTTCTATTAAAACGTAGTATATAATGAGATTTTTTAGATGAATTTTTAAAATTCATTTGCAACTTATTTGACGAAGTAATAAAGTGGACTTTCGGACATTCATATAGTTTGAAATTATACTGTTAAAACTGCCATTACTAATGTATATTATATTATGTCAATGCTAGTTCTTTCCGGTCTTGTGAAACGAGAGCAAAAGAATTTTGCTAAAAAAAGTCGTTTAAAAATCGTGAATAATCGTTTAAATAATAAGAATATATTTTTGTTAATTTAAAAAATTACTTATACCATCATAAAATACTATAAAACTTTTAGTATATAGTGAGATTTTTTTGAGGTGAATTTTAAAAATTTCTTTGCAAGTTAATTGTCGATGTAATGACATTCATTAAAAACATCTGAAACTCTTAGAATTCCACCTAGTTTCGAATTGCGTTGTTAAAGTTGCCATTATTAGCGTATTCTGCATTATGTTAATGCTAATCATTTTCATTTTTGTAAAATGAAAATAACCGGATTTTGCTACAAAAATCTGAACAATAATTTAAATAGTAAGATTAAAATTTTTATTTAATTCAAATGCCTGTATTAAAAAGATTATAAAATTATAGTGCATGATGCCATTTTTATGATGAATTTTTAAAATTGAATTGTGGTGACATTCATTAAAAATAACTGCAGCTCCAAAAAATCCATATATTTTGAAATTACGTTGTTGAAACTGCCATTACTGATGTATTCTATATTATGCTAATGCTAGTCATTTTCATTTTTGCTAAACTAAATCAATAAGATTTTACCAAAAAAGTCTGCTAAATATTTTAAATGAGTCAAATAATTTTTTTGATTAAAAAATTACTCATGTTTATATAAAAGGACTCTAAAACTTATAGTATATAATGAGACTTTTTCAAAGATGAATTTATTAAATTGTTTTGGAATTTGCCGATGTAGCGACATTTATTTAAACCGTTTCTTTTTCTTTCTTTGTTTTATCAACTCGATGAAAAGACAATTGTTTCAATCCCAAAGAACTTGTTTAGTTCTCGAAAACGGTGTTTATCGTACAAACAAAGATGCTAGTCATGTTTCAGCAGAAATTCTTAAACTGATCAGCAAGTTGCTTATTTTAAAAATAACTCCACTGATTTTTGCTCGGAAAAACTTTTCTCAAAAAGAATGAGAAACGCTTTTTAGTGCTGCTTCAACTCGAGCAAAATCAGCTTTGCACTTGCATTTGCTCATAACTAGATAAAAATGCAAGATTTTAACTCTTGCCAAATCTAGCGAACATTGCTGTGATTTGTCTTTGATGTTAGCCGCTGCTCTTCATAGTTCTTAAAGAGCGCTGCTCTTAGAAAAAAGAATAAACCGAGGGTGCTTTAGCACAAAAGATCAAAGGAAACAAAGAACGGGGTTTGAAGTCTTTAAAACAAAATTTTCAGTTTTGCAGAATAAGCATTTGATATGAATCGATGGGTATCTTAGTATTTTCTACGTGAGGCAAAAAAAAAAAAAAAAAATCAGGGAAGATAAATATTTTTAAAAAATTCTACAATATCAGATTTTTAAAAAATTTGTAGGGTTAGCTTAAAGTTTAGACAAACGTATATGCAAAATTTGAGCCATGCTTGTTTGAATAGCAATGAAAAGTGAAAAAAATTTTCTACATTAAAAAATAAATCAATTACAAAAAGAGAAAAAACACTATTTGTCTGTATCAGTTTCATCTTTTTTATAGAAACTAAAGACAACTACATTATGAAATGCACAAAATTAATTTTTTTGTACAAAAACATCCTTAAATTCTTTCTATTAAAAGACTTATTTTTATAATGAAAACACCACGATGTTAATTTAAAAATTTCATTGAAAAATTCATATTTTTTATTTTTATAATTTTTATTTTTTAAACTATATCTTTGTTTTTTTTATTTGTTATATTTAGTTTTGTTCTTAATCATTTTATAATTTGTTTGGAATATTTAATTTAATGTTTAATTTATATTCCACAGTTTTATTAATAGTCTTTTAGTTTTCGACATGTAATATTTTTGAAAATTGTTTTACATTCTTATCTTTCAAATTCGCATTCTTCTTATATTAGGTTGTGTATTCTATAAAATTCTATGCGTTTAAAATTTCTGCAATTAAATAATTTTCACTACATTTAAAATTTCTTCGAATTTATTTTTCCTGCAATTTCGACTCATTCTACAATTTCAATTATGCTATTTTTTATGGTTTTATTTCTATTCTCTCTATAAATCTATTTTTTGATTTTTATAATTTGATCCCAAGAGTACAGATGAAATTATATAAATGAAGAGAATAAAGTTATTGAATAAATATTGTGTAATTTACAAAAAAAAATAATTACACAAAATAAAAATATTTGTTATCTGCCATTTCATAATCAGTGTCCTTTCAATAGTTTGATGCATTCTTTTTATAGTTTGATTTTTGTTCTTTTTTTCATTTCATTCCTATACTTTTTTATGATTTGACCTAACTATTGTGGAAATAATACAAATAGTCTGAAAAAAGATACCAAAAGTTTATAAAGTAAGTTACAAAAATAAATCATATAAACTACATAAAATACAGCTATATTTCATTTCTTTATTACTGTTTCCTTTTTGCTTTTTTCTTGCCTTTTTGGAAAAGGTTTAGTTGTTAGCTTTTTATGATTTCATTCACTTTCTTAATTTTTGCATTGCTTTTCTTTAATTATTATTTCTATTATTTTCCCAGTTTTATTCGAATTTTTTTTAAAAAAAATTGACATTATTTTTTTTATAGTTTCATTAGTGTTCCTTTTATACTTGGAATGAACAAATGAATGAATGAATTTCAATGAATTTCTTTGAATTCCTTCTATGATTTTAAATTTGCTCTGTGCATTTTATGCTTATTTTTGTATGCGTTTCCATAATTTTATTTATGCTGCTTTAATTTAATATTCGCATAATTTTGAAATTTTTAATATACTTGCATTTTTATTATTTGTATCGTTTTAATTTTATTTTTCATTATTTGTTTTTTATTTGAATAATTTTCTATCAGATTTCTTTTATTTTATAATCCACAATTTTCTGCATTTCTTTCCTTTAGCTCCGAATTCGCTTCTTCTATAATTTGAATGATTTCGCTAACTCCGGAATTGTCCTGAAAGCATGTATGTCCTAGAGTTAGAGAGTTTCCTGAGAGGCTGATTCTTTCCTTTAAGAATCAAAATTAAAGGGATAGAAACTATTTATTGTCTCGAACAAATAAACTAAATTCAGAATTTTTTTTAAAAAAAAGTTGTAGCATTAGTTGAAATTCAGAAAAATCAAAATCATGAAATCAAAATTTTGAAACAAATTAATTATAATTTTCTTAAAACTCTTTAAGTCTTTGCTTTTTTGTTTTGATCTAAACTAGCTGGACGGCCTTTTACTAATTATAACAAACAATGCAGGTTTAAAATGTATATTTCTTAGAAATTCAGACGATTGCTAGTCGAGAATCGAAGCCTTGAAAACGGGAAGTTATGAATTTGCATTACCACAGACGGTGTTTTTAGAAGTAGAATTAACAAATAATATTATTACTCATTTATTGTTAATTTCATGTTAACTAAAACTTTGCTTTTGACACCATATCACCAATATAGATATTTAAGCCATTAAAGGTAATATTAATAAAAAATATATTTCGAAAACAATACTGACAAAAAAACCCCATCAAATATTATCGGTCAAATGACTCGCTATTTAACAATCCAAAACGAGTAAAACATAATGTTTACATATATTTTTTAAAAAGTAGATATATATTCTACAATTTGAGTCATATTCATTTATTTTAGCATTCATATTCTTCTTATAACCTTAAATTAGTTCCACAAAGTTTTTTGAAACATATATAATAAATTTTATATGGAATTTGATCCAAAATATCATTTGATCTTAGACGAAATCCATTAAACTTCAAATTCTACTTATCACACAATCCGTGTCCACTAACGAACGCCATCCAGTGCCACCATCTGGCTAATGTCCTTTCTAAATCCGTTTAGGGCTCAACAGGACAAATTATTTCCCCTATTTCCCTCCCATTGTCTCTGTCACACAGTCTTGAGTTTCCCCTTTGGAATCCATTAAAAGTGCCCCACCGGAAATTCGGAAGTGACCTTTCCGGCTAAGATCCGGGTAATTTTAAAGTCGAGTGGCGAAGATACGTGACAATTAAATCGAAAGACAGGATCACCCCGGAAGCTGTGGTAATCGCAGAAAAGGATTTGTGTGGACATCTCTTATTATGATGACGGTGCTGTGTGTGCACTGTCCGTGAAACAGGTGCTCTGTCACTTTTGCACATATTGTTCATCGGAATTTGGTCCGTTTACGGAACTTCTTGTTGATGACATTTTGGTTGGATCAGGACGTATCTCCTTGAACTGACTTTTTGGTTCTAAAATTTATAATTGATGATGCTTTTCCGGTTTCAAGTAAAAGGACAGTCACCATTACTGCCGATTTTCGTGTGAATATATGTTATTTTAAAACACGCGATAGCAATAACGACGATTAATTTCCAAAATTCATTGTTGGTATATGTAATTGAATGTAGTATTTCGGTGTTTCTTTTTAAAACGAATTCTTCAACAACGAACTAAGCATAAAAATTGTCAGAGCTTCAAATAGGGTTTTTAAAGTACATTTTTGGAGATAAAAAATATAGAATACGCATATATAAATATATATGTAACATATTACAAAATTATTCAATTTCTTTCATATTTCATTGCATAAGTAAGAGTTTATGCTCTATCGTCAAGTATATATTTTCGAAATTGAAGTTTTTGCTTACAGATAAAATTATGAAGGAAATTAAAATAATAAATAATACTAAATGATAAAAAGTATAATCATTTAATTATAAATAATTAATTTTGAAAGCATAGGACTTGGATAAGAGAATTATAATTTTTTAAATGAGAAATACAGTGGCTAATTTCCAACTAAACGATAGAACAGAGTTAATTTTTTAAAGAACTTTTTTATTGAGTTTTATTTAAAGAGACTTAAAGATTTCAAAACGTAACATAAAGTTCAAAAAATTGCATTTCACAAATATTTTGAATTCACCAGAGGACTATTTATAAATTCCCTAGCATCTTCCCATAAACTAGTTAGTAAATAAATTTCAGAAACAAAGCTTTAATTAAAAAAAAAACTTATTTCTTGCCACATATTCCCTATTTTTGAAGTTAGCATTATTCTATAAGACATAAACAATTATTGAATTCCCTGCCATCAGTTTTTGTTCATGAAGTGCAATGAAAGTGATTTACTATAGCTTCTAAAGTCCTCTTCATCATTAAACAATCGTTCTTTAACTCTCATTTAGGAAGATTTTGAGTAAATCATCTTTTCAAGGCTGATCTAAAAGAACTATCTCCCTTTCTTAGAAAGAGGGGATTCAGTCAAAAGTTATTATCATCAATCATTATTTGAAGGTAATAACTCCAAATTTCGAATTTGATCGATTCCATTTCTTCTATCATAAAGGGTGCATTATCACTCCCTCATATCTGCGTTTCAAATTTTTAAGAGTAGAATATGATAGAAAGATTGCATTTGTGTCTTTTGTGGAAATTTTAATTCCCGAAAAATAAACGATCTATATTCTAAATTTAAAGCAATCGGCTCTCTTTCAATCAAATTTATTTCAGTTCATATTACTGTACAGAAAAAAAAAGTTAGAATCCCTAGTAAGAAGTACCATAGTATTTTTTAAAAAAAACATAATTAATTATTGATATAATCAAGTTAGTTATTTATATTATTTTTAAAAATTTACTCTTAATTTTAGCAATGGCAACGGATGGTAGAGTTATTTATGTTTTTTTTTCAGCTGTTTTATATCTAAATAGTTTTATATTCTATATATAAAGAAATGATTTCTTTATTATGTTCCCTTTATGGTTCTTAAAATTTATTTATTTCTGTTCTGATTACTATACAGGAAAATAAAGAGATTCGAATCCCTAGTAAGAAACGCCTTAGTATTGTCAAGATCAAAATTAATGAATTATGAAAGTTATTACTGATTAAATATTCATACTATTTTCAAAAAATAATTTTAAATATAGCTTTTATGGCTAACGTTTGAATTGCTCTTTTCAGTCGTAGATTATGAGAGAAGGAATCCCTTTTTGCCTTTTAGAGGAAATTTTAATTCATGATAAATAAAGTTCTATATTCTATATATATTAGAAAATCACTTCTTTGTGGTTTCTTTTTATGGTTCTTAAAAGTTATTTATTTCAATTCAGGTTACTGTAAAGAAATAAGGAGCATTAGAAACTCTAGCAAAAAATGTCATAATATTATTGTGCTCATAATTTATTTATAATACTTTATTTATAAGTAAATTAATATTATTTTCAATAATTTATATTTTTATAGTGGTGATGATGTCGTGTCCGTGTTTCCACGGAAAGGAGGCGCAATAGCTTTTGAGGGTAAATACCCTTGAGCACCCAGAGGGCAGAAGTATGAATTCTAGATCATATGAAGGTGACATACACATTCGCTTGCACAACCCCTTTTTACAGGGGGGCACATTCATACGTCTCACAGATAGAACACAGAACAACCAAGCTTGAACCAGGAAGCCCAGATCACGGGGAAGACAGGCTGCCCCTATGCCAGGACACCGGCATATTTTTATAGTTAAATCGTTACATTATTTTCAAAAATTTACTCTTAATTATAGCAATGATGTTTGATGGTTGAGTTGGTTATGTGTTCTTTTTTCCAATCGCCTTATTCTTATTAGTTCTATATTCTTTATATGTAGTTATAACTTCTTTATTGTTTTCGTTTTGATGGTTCTTAAAATTTATTTATTTCTTTTCAAATTACAATAAAAAATTCACAAATCTAGTAAGAGAATCTCATAATTAATTAATCAATTATATTATTTTCAAAAATTTACTCTTAATGATGGCTGAGTTATTTTTTTTTCAGCTTTTTTAACTCTAATTATTTCCATACTCTATGTATAAATATATAAATAAATCATTTATGATTTCCTTTTTATGGTCCTTAAAGTTTCTTTATTTATATCCAGATTAATGTATAGAAAAAAAAGACTCGAATCTCTACAGTTGAATTGCTTAAAATTAACACATTAAAGACGGGTAATCTTGACGCAAGTTTGCTAGGTAGCGCGGATCAAATCGCAGTACTACGACTCCCTCCTAAAATGTTTTAAATAATTGTTTGAGATACTCACAAAAATTTACTTTTAATTATAGCATTAATGGTTAAATTACTTATGTATCTTTTCGGCTGTTTTATTCTAAACAGATCTTTCATTCTGAATATAAAGAAATCGTTCCTTTATGGTTTTCTTTTTATGATTCTTAAAGTTCCTTTCTGTTCAGATTACTGTATGGAATAAAAGTAGATTCGAACTTATAGTATTGAATTATCATAGTATTGTAATTCACATTAATTAATTATCTGCTTGCGTTAGTTATTTATATTATTCAAAAATTTACTGTTAATTATAGCACTGTTGGTTGCGTTATTTGCATTTTGTGCAGTTTTATATCTGTTTAAATCTATATTCCATGTATAAAGAAATTTCTTTTTATGGTTCTTAAAATTTATATATTTCGGATCAGATTACTTACAGAAAAAGAAGAAGATTTGAATTATTTAAAAAAATTATAGTATTAATGCTTATAATTAATTTATTATAAACCTTAGAATTTATTAATGATTATACTATTATTAAAAATTAATTATAACAATGATGGTTGAATTGCTTATGCTCCTCTTCAGTTGTTTTATCTCTATTTAATTCTATATTCTATATATTTAAAGAAATCAATTTTTTATGGTTTTCTTTTTAGATTCTTAAAACTTATATCTGTTCAGATTATTGTACCGGAAAAAAGATGATTTCAATTCCAATCTCTAATAAGAAATATCATATTAATTTAATTAATTATAAACCTAATCATAATTAATTAATTATAAACGTCATAGTTATTCATATTATTTTTAAATATTTACTCTTAATTATATCAATGAATAGATGCTTGATTTAAGTCATTTTATCTACAAAAAAATAAATATATAAATAAATCATTCCTTTATGATTTCCTTTTTATCGTCCTTAAAGTTTCTTTATTTATATCCAGATTACTCTTAATTATATCAATTATAAACGTCATAGTTATTCATATTATTTTTAAATATTTACTCTTACTTATATCAATGAATTGATGTTTGATTTAAGTCATTTTATCTACAATATATATATATATATATATATATATATATATATATATATATATATA